>CM076572.1:1419923238-1420056047 GCA_034641835.2 Pinus albicaulis | reverse complement strand
TTGGAGATCTGGCTACGACATTTCTAAATCATTTCCAGTTTCCTGTCCGTTATGATGCCGGGACTAAAATCCTAGCTAATTTTAGGCAGGACGACGCAACCCACATTTCCGATCATATTCAGGAATGACAGAGAAATTCTAAGGATGTATCCCTATCCAGGATTTTCTAAGGAAATGTACCATTTTTAGGGCCCAAAGAATAATTCATATATTCTCACTGAGTCCTTCATAAATAGCTTGCCTAATGCTCGCCTCCAAATTAGACTTGTCCAAGACTAAAACCCAATTCTCATATGACTTTGGATGTATTGGGTCGATCAATAGTGGTGCAACTTAACCTTTTTTAGTCAATTGCAAGCCGATTTCTATAACTGGCTTTTGGCAAAATGTGCTCATCGAGTTATCGCTTGGACAAGAAGGTTGCGTGTAAAGATCGTATCTGACCCCAAAGGAGAACAACAATCCTAAGGGAAGAAGAAAGGACTGAACAATAATAAGAAAAAGGGCAAGAATGGGAAGGGTAATGCAAATAAATCCAACGAGCATGTTGGTGAGGGTCCAAAGGATAAAAGAAAGCGAAGTTTCCATGCAAGTTATGTGGGCTGGAGACCATCTTACCTACCTTTTCCCTAAAATTCAGGATGCGCAGCGCTTGTTAGCTCAGCAGGGTTCTTCTAGTTCCCAGGCTGTGTTGACAAACCCTTTTCCCCAAGGGCAACATCTAGTTGTTGGCATGAATCAAAATATTGGGGCTTCCTCTGGGGCACCCAGGAAGGGGAAACTCCATCAAACATATATATGATGAGTGCTCACATGGATATCCCCATGAGATCCCATGATTATGGCGAAGATGAATCTTCGAAAGCCAAGGGTGCTCCCGATGCTACTGAGCCGCTTCACATCACAAAGCCTACTGTTGAGCCTATACATCAGATGCCCAAAGCATCTACTAAGTGTACGACAATTAATCCAAATGCTAGGGCTGCCCAAAACTACTCTATTATAGAAGATCTAGCGCAGAGTCCTTGTGCCATGTCGGCTCTTGAGGTGCTCCAGTCTTGTCCGGCTCAGTGCAGTGCTCTGCTCACTGCTATTGGGGATATCAATCCAAATAACTCTCTTATGATTACATTCGATATGTCTAATTTTAAAAAGAGACTCCCCCATCATATGGCTTTTCATATTAAATCGTCGTTTTAGAAATTCAATATTTTTTGAACGGTCGTTGATGAGGGCGCTTCCACATGTGTGATGTCTCTTGCATGCTGGAAGGGAATTGGATCTCCCGCAGCTGTTCCATCTACTACTCTTCTAACTGTGTTTGATGGTCATTCTCACAAACCGCATGGTATTATCCCAGCGTTGCCCATCTGTGTTGGGGGGAAAACTGTAAATATAGAGGTTGAGATAGTTGATGCAAGCTTGGACTACAACCTTCTGTTGGGGCGAAATTGGATTTATGAGATGGATGCCATTGCATCCTCATTATTTTGGATTATTTTTTTCCCTCACGAAGGGAGGATTGTTATAGTGGATCAACTGGACTGTTCTCCTATAGACCCGAATGCATCTACTAACTCAACTATTCCAAAGTTGGATAATGCCAAGTCGCCTGTTGAGAATTTAGGGGTTGGAATGTATTCTTCTTTGATGGGTATTTTTGATATTCCACCTCCTCCTGTTCATATAAATGCAATTTCATCCTCCAGGGCTCCTCTTCGAAGAGAGTTCTTCAGAACTCATTATTTTTCGGACCCTTGGACCTTACCTTCCCCTACCTCCACATTAGGGGAAGGTCAAGTGGGTGGAATGGAATTTCTGATGTCTGCAGCTGAGATTGCTTATCAATATATTGTTGACTCTGCAGAGTCAATTCCAGCTCCTCTTTCTCTGGATGAGTTGGATGGCGATGTGGCTTCGGCTTGGACACTTAGTTCTTCTTATGCCCAGGATTTTCTTGATACCACTCTTCCATCTGAAGAGGCCATCCTGGAAGTTATGACTGGTATAGATAGACCACGGGATGATTTGCATCATCGGTCTTACTTTTTACCTGATTTGAGTGAATTTGAATCAAGTTTTCCAAGTCCTTTGTCTCCTGGTCCAGTTCGCCCAGTCCTGAACCCTTTAGCACCAACACAGGTATATGCTGAAGGGAACATGGCTATGATTTCTCCAACTATCCCGGTGAACATTTCCAGGGATCCCAATGTTATAGAGAATGTCTTCATCAGAGATGAATGTTCCCCTGAAGAGATTTAGATTTACACCGATCTCTTTAAAGAGTTTAGGGATGTATTCGCTTGGTCTTATGAGGAAATGCCTAGTACAGATCCATCTATTGTCCAGCATGAGATCAAGACTTATGAAAATGCTAAGCTTGTGAGGCAAAAAATTCGTCCAGTCAATCCTAGGAAGGCTACAGCTATCAAAGCTGAGGTGGAGAAGCTGCTCAAGGCAGGATTTATTTTCCCTGTTCCTTTGATTCAGTGGGTTTCGAACCCTGTTCCCGTAGATAAGAAACAAGGAACAATTCGAGTTTGCATTGATTTCAGAGACCTTAATAAAGCATGTATAAAAAATAATTACCCCACACCATTTATAGATAAGATTATCGATGAGTGTGCTGGTAATGAGATTTTATCCTTCATGGACGGTTTCTCCGGATATAATCAAATTACTATCCGTCCTCAAGATCAGCATAAGACTGCTTTTATTTGTCCCTGGGGTACCTTTGCTTACAATAAAATGCCTTTTGGTCTTAAAAATGCTGGGGCTACATTTCAGCAAGCCATGTCATATGCATTCCACGACATCAAACATATTATCGAGGTGTATTTGGATGATTTAGCTGCTCATTCTCAAAAGAGAATTGATCATCCTGCTCACCTCTGTCAAGTATTTGAATGATGTCGTTTCTACAAGATTAGGTTGAATCCGAACAAGTGTGTTTTCGCGGTTACATCCGGTCGGTTATTTGGAATTATAGTGTCTAGGGAAGGGATTAGGATAGATCCCTTCAAGGTCGAGGCAATACTTTGGTTGCCTCCCCCGTCGTCTATTCGTCAACTTCAAAGTCTACAAGGAAAGGCTAATTTTCTTCAAAGATTTATCATAAATTATGCTGAAGTTACCAAAGGATTTATGAGATTTTTGAAGAAGGGAGTTCCATTCTTTTGGGATGACTTCGCTCAACTCTCATTCGATTCTTTGAAAAAAGCATTGACCTCTGCTCCTTTATTGAGTCCACCTGATTATAGTAGGGATTTCATTTTGTATCTTGCAGCAGCAGAGTCTACCATTGGTATGGTTCTGGTTCAGGAGGACGATGCTCTGGCAAAGCATGTTATGTAATATCTTAGTCAAGGCTTGGTAGGACCGAAACTACGATATACTCCGATAGAAAAGATAGCTTTAGCAGCTGTTCATGATGTGCAGTGACTCATGCATTACATTCTTCTACGAAAAACTTATGTTTTGGCAGCAGCCAATCCATTTCAGTTTGTTCTCAGTAGGCGAGTGATTGGGGGCAAATACAATAGATGGATTGTGATTTTGCAGGAATTTGATCTTGATTTTATGTCTGCCAAGTCTAAGAAATCACTAGTTTTCGCGGAATTAATCTATGAGTTTCCCTGTGGAGAAGAGATAGTCTATGATGAATCCTTCCCGGATGAACATTTGTTTCTCATCTCTCCACAGGATCCTTGGTATGGAGATATCATTGTGTATCTCCAGACTACGAGGTTTCCCTCTACTTTTTCGAAAGATGAGCGTCGTAAGTTGCGTCACTTTGCTAAAAATTACTTGATTATTGGTGATGCTTTATACTGTCGAGGGGTTGATTCAATCCTGAGACGTTGCTTAACTCTCGAAGAAGTTGAAGCTGTGTTGAATGATTTCCACAATGGAGCTTGTGGTGGTCATTTATCTAGGCTTGCTACAGCCCAAAAAATCTTGCGTGCTAGATACTTTTGGCCTTCGATTTTCAAAGATTGTATGGAGTCGTTCAAAAAGTGTCATCCATGTCAAGTTTATACTCAAAAAATGTGTGCTCATCCAGCTCTTCTTTTTCCATTCATTACTGTCAGTCCCTTTACAAAGTGGGGTATTGATTATACTACTTGTAACCCGCCTTCGGCTAAAGGTCACAAGTACATTATTGTAGCAGTAGACTACTTTACGAAGTGGGTCGAGGCTATGCCTACTTTTGGGAATGATGGTGAGACAACAACTCTTTTTCTTTTCAACCAGGTTATTGCTCGTTTTGGTATTCCTAGAGAGATTGTCACTGATCATGGCAGTCATTTTCAGAATAGCATGATGGCTGAGTTGGCTCTAAAATTAGGTTTCCGGCAGGAGCATTCATCTCCGTATTATCCTCAGGCCAAGGGGCAAGTGGAAGCCGTGAACAAATCCTTGAAGACTATTCTTCAAAGGATGATTAACAAATCTCGATCCAACTGGCATATCATGCTGTATCCTGCACTTTGGGCGTACAGGACGTTAGTGAAAACTGCAACTGGATTTACTCCATTTCAACTAGTTTACGGGCTGGAATCCGTATTTCCCATTGAATGTGAGATTCCTTCTCTTAAGTTAGTCGTTGAGCTTCTTCCAGACACTTCTAGTCTTGAAGAACGTCTCCTTCATCTGCAACATCTTGATGAGCAGCGTCGGGATGCAACCACGATGAATGAGGCACATAAGAAACGAGTCAAAGTTCAATACGATAAGGCGGTCAAACCCAGGGTTTTCTTGGAAGGCGACCTTGTTTTGGTCTATGCCCAGGAGAAGGATGCCCTGTGGGTAGGAAAGTTTAAGTCTATGTGGTATGGCCCCTTCATTGTTAAAAAAGTCCTTAAAAAAGGAGCATATACCTTGGTTGATTTTGAAGGAAATGAGTTGCCGAAGCCCAGAAATGGGCTCTATTTGAAAAAGTATTATGCCTAGGCTTCGGCCTGGAATTTTGCTTTTGTAAATAGTAGTTTTGTTTTGTACATATCTGGTTTTTTGGTCTTTGATGTGATGGTGATGTTTTTGATCTGCTTTGGCAGGTTGTGTCGAATGTCATGAGTCATTATGGGTTCACCGATGGTGCTAGTAGACACACCTGGAACTTGGCTTCCGCGGCTTGGGTGCTTCATCGTCCATCTGGTCAGCTGTTAGTGTCAAGAGGAGTCTGCATTGGTCTTGCTTCCAATAATATAGCAGAATACACTGCAGTTATTTATCTACTCTCGGAGGCAATATCTTTGGGTGTTGATTCGTTAGTAGTTTTCTTGGACTCCCAACTGGTGGTGTCGCAGTTGAATAATATTTATCGGGTTTGAGATCCATTTTTACTCCTCTTGTTTTTTAGGGTACGTTTGTTACAAAGATCATTTCAATTTTTAACATTCATTCATATTCCTCGAGTAGACAATTGGATGGCAAATTCATTAGCTAATCAAGAAATTGATTGGCATATTAATCATTCAATACATTAAAATTTAATTATCAAAAACATCATACATTTTTATACATTTGTCACATCACATCATAAATCGTTGTATATATCATCAGAGTGTTCAAAAAATTATACAAAGTTTGGATCCATAAGTCATACAAAAATTAGGGCTTATGCCCAATCATGTTCAGTATCAAAAAATATACAGTCATCCGGTAATCATATCTATCTACTCTTGTGGGCCCTGCCCAAAATTCGTGTTCCTATAGAACACGACTGCAGTAGCGACTCAGCGGAATAACCGCACCCAGTCACGTGGTACTCCCACCACCCGTCTCTGGATGGCCTCAGGCAGATCTTCCACTGCAGCCATAGGTACTTGGCAAGTTAACCCCTCCAAGTTCCTTTGTACAGCGTGGAGGGTCCTGTCTGGGTCTACTGTATCCGCCTCGCCTCTGCGGCGCTTATGTCGTGGGTAACCCTTAGGACGGACTGGTCCAACATCTGTATCATGGTCATTATAATATTTTAAGTCATTTTTTAATCCAATCAAAAAACATGTTTTCACATTTTTTCATATATATTGAAAAAATCCAAAAAATCACATAAGTCAAAAAATTGCAATCTTACCGATTGTGCCCCATGCCGCGCCAAGTGGAAGGACGAGGTCTGGATCACCGCGGAAATCCATCCTGGCATAGGGGTAGTCCTCCACAGCGATGATTTTTTCTCCCCACTATTGGAAGAACTCGTCATCCCAGGTGGTTCGGGGAACTTCACTTCCCCCCAGTCTCTTCATCAGATCTGCCCATCAGGCAATTCTTGGGTCTCTTGGGCTACTGATTGAAGAGATCACTTTGGGTCGAAGCCCAGGAATCTTCTCAAAGAAGAATGTCATCAAAATCGTACCATATCTGAAATTTTTTGTCTTTTCTTTCCGGATGGAAGTCAGTTGTTGTTTCATGTTCATTAGTAGAGTTGTGCACCAATCATATAGGTGAACTAAGCATTCTACTGCTATGCTCATCTGCGTCCTCGATGCCTGATGCAAGGAAGCAGATCCTGCTACCCTGCCAATGGTAAAAAGGATAATTTTCATGTGCAGCTCTCTTAAGTCTTTTATTGCAATTTGGGTCCCTACTTTCTTGGACCCCTCTATACAGTAGACGTGGACATAGTCATCCACTGTGAGCCCTCCCAAAGGCTTACCGTGCAAGTATACTGGGTCCCCCCTCCGAGGGAGTCTAGTAATGAAATATATGTCTTCTACCTCTATATGTATGGGCATTTGATCTATTATGAAGCAATCCTCTTCTAGTTCCCAATAATTTACTAGCATTTCAAGCAACCGGACATTACTCTTCATATTTGGCATTTTGAAAAATTTGAGCAATCCACAATTTCGGAGGACATTGAGCGACTATTGTTCTTGCATAAATTCATTGTCAATAGCATTGTGCTCACGTTCCCTCCAAGATATAGTCATCCTGATAAAAATCATTAATTCGTTCATTAGAATCGATTTTTTACATTTCGAGTTGCGCATACGCAACTTACTCTGTACACAGCCGCGTATATACGCGGCTTGGTCTTTATAAACTCGCGTATGTGCAGAGCCGCAATTTAAAACAAATATTTCTACGGTGAAATTCCCAAATTTTAAACCTATGAATGGACAAAATTGATGACAAAGATGGATTAAGAGCTTACCTCACTAGTTTGGTGAAGTTTGACGGTCGATTGCTCCTGTTTTGACGGAAGAGGCTTTTTCTCCAGAGCTCTTTTTCCCAAATCAGCAAGTAACAATGAACCAAATATGAGGTAACATGTGTATTTATGCCCAAAAATTTGAAAATTTTTGCAAAAAATTGTTATGCTTATTTTTTCGATCTATCTTAAGCTGCATAACCCGGATGCTTGTCAGTGCCCAGATTGGTATATTTTCAGGTCCATTTTGACGAAGTTGAGATTTTTTCCGGTTTTTGATCCATGACTGCTGACCCATCATGGCAGGTATATGATCTTCACTGGCATATAGGATAGGGAATCCACTTTTTCATTGCATTTTGCATACTAGCCTCCATTCTGATCACTTGCCATAGGGTCAATCCCATCAGGTCATGAGTATTTCACCCTGTTAGAGTCGGTCCTTACAGCCCTTCGTCAGAGATCAGTTCGCTTTTTGCATATCATTATTAGGTGTCTCGCTCGTTCCACTTCATTGCATTTCGCTAGGAGCATGCCATTGACTGACGAGGGGGTCTGGTGGTCATGTGTTTCCTCATGCTTGTACCTGCAGGGCTAATTAAAATTCGTCAAAAATCATTGAAGTTCATGGTCATTAATGATTAGTTTCGTTAAAAAGAGTCTTTTAGTCCCGGAGTCTAGGGTTTTTAGTCCTATGCATACATGTCATAAAAGCCCGCAGGCCATGAGGTTGGTTTTGCAAGATTTCTATTTCACGTTTTTATTATCAAAAGCATTTGAAGACATTTCTAGTCCAAAACTATGTTTTGGAACTAGAAATTGTCAATTTTCATTTTTGTAATAATTGTATTTGTTACACCATGAGAAATTCCAGAGCAAGCCTCTGATCTTTTCCAAAGCCAAGTGTCGCATCCCTGCAAAAGACAACAAAGTATTATCAGTCCAAGACTCAGAAAAAGCAAGAGAAAGTCAAAGAACAACATTGTATTAAATGACCAAATGACAAAGTGCCGAAACATTATAAAATTGGGTTAGCAAACAAATTTAAAATCAAATCTGATTTTATGGGATATTTTTCTTCATATATAAGCCATGAAAAATCATTCATTCACACAAATCTTCAAGGCAGAAGTTGAAGTGGTGCAGTGGAGGGCCGAAGACGTGCTTGCAGAGTTGTTGACAGGCTTTGGAGGTGCGCGCTACCCACACAGTAGGCGCGCTACCCATATAAGGGGCGCTACGCATATAACGCCCACAACCCGTGTTAAATATCAAGTGCGCTACGCGTTGGGCAGGGGCACTACCCATATAGCGACAGAGCCAAAAAAAATTTTTTTTTTTGCGTCTGGCTTCATACCACAATGGCTCCTTCAACTTGCAAGTAGGTTTTTAATCATTGCTCAGTGATTTTTGGAACAGGATTGTGGTGCTTTGAAGTGAGGAAATTAATGTATCTGATGTGGAGAGGTGAAACCCTATATTCATAGCAGATTTATTCCTTAGGGTTTTAAATACATATTGGTGGCTTTGTGAAGATTTTCCCACCTTGTATGGTTGATATATATACCTCTGCATATATTGTCAAAGTCTCACTGCCCTCACACTCTCAGTTTATCTTTCTACCACTGTTGTCATCATCATTATTTTACCACTGTCATGGCTATTTGTTTCACTGTGGTCATTGTCACATTGTGTCCCATTTCCCATTGATAAACACAGTCTTGTACTCGCTTTCCCTTTTGACAAATTTTATCCAGCATTACAAAGGCTGCACACTACATTTGCACTGTCTACTCATTTGTCAAAATTCACTTGTGATCCAAAACAGAGACTGTCTTTAATGCCAATCCACTAAACAGAGCTATTACCACTGTCACTTGTTTTCTTATGATGCTTTGGTACATATGCAGCATATTTGGGTTTTGAGCATACATTGAAACTTTGTCTTCACTACACCTATATCAGCATACATATTGCAGACATTTTGTTTTCGAAGCCATGTCAGAGACAGATTCAGTTTATGAGCAGGAGTATGACAGTGATTCCACAGCAGAGGGTAATGTGCCACGGAGGCCTCACAAAGGTGGCAAAGGTGGTAAGCATCTCAGGGAGGAGCCTACTTCTTTGGCTCAATTGCAGGCTTGCCCGCTTGCAATGGATTGTTTTCAGCGTCAGTCATGTTTCCAATACTGTGAGATGATCTCACAAACCCAGCATCATCGTGAACTAGCTCGTCTATTTGTTCTACATTTACATGATGGCCATGTAAACCTCACCGGAGTAGATTTCATTCTGTCACCAGAGACTATTGCTCAAGCCACCGGGATACCAAATATAGGAGAGGAATGGAACAAACGTCAGCAGTTAGAGAAATTCCACTATGAGCCATACATCAAACCTGGGTATATGAGGCACCCGAGCAGGGTTTTTCCTTTCAGATTCCTGAGGGATGAGTTTGCACCATTGATGAAACTCATCATTCGGTATTTCAGTTGCGAGGGCAGATTCTCGCGTCTCTATGCGTACCATGTCCGTTTGTTGATGCAATTCACGAGGGTACGTATGATGAACATTCCGTACTTCATGTATCGCAACATAGAGAGGATGGTGATTTTTGTACAGAAGAAGACCCCAGCACAGCAGCATAGAAGTATATATCATTACGCGCTGATCAAGATCGTAGTGGTACATCAGTTGACACAGCAGGGCATTACTTGGGAGGATTTCATCTCTCGTGACTTATTTACAGCGCCGCAGCCACCTCTCGAGGTAGTTCATGATGAGAGAGAGCCTTTACATCAGCCTGACATTCCTGAGATCAAGCATATCACTGCTCCATTGTATGTGACATACCAGCGAGGCCACATGGCCTTATTTGCAGCGACACGACGAGTACTATCTCCACCCAGGGTGGAAGGGGTCTCGTTGACCTCATCAGCAACGTGAGTATTATCTCCACCAAGGGTGGAAGGGGTCTCGCCTTCTTCTTCAGCACAGGTACAGTTTCAGAATAGGGGCAAGAGGCCCATGTATGATGAGGGCCCATCAGGAGGCCGGGACACTGATTTCACGATCATTGATGTTGATGCGAGCTCTCCTAGCTCGAAACTGAAAGAGATCATCCAGGAGCAAAGGGCCGATAATGACACGTTGAAAGAGAAATTGCAGAGGGCTCAGTGGGTGATAAACTACCTGGAGCAGCGTAACAAACAGCTAGAGGATGAGCACACACTTTATGAGTTGCGGCGAATCCGTGAGGATCGACAATTGGCCCGGAAGAGACCTGGTGATATGACACCGGCTGATCGAGATTCTTGCCTCACGCATGTTAACATTCATCTGGAGAAATTGTTGGCAAAGGCCAATAGAGAGAAAGACATGCTTCGTCACATGAAAGGTCATTATTGGGCTCGCATGCATGTCTGCAAAGCAAAAATGAAGATTCTGAAGAGGAGGTTGAGCAGAGCACTAAAACGGCGGAAAAGGCCTGATCCACTCCGGATTTTGGCCGAGGCTTCGTTGGCTGGACATGATACATGATGGAGGGTCTTTGCTCTGAATTTGAGCAAATTCAGAGAAATTTTTGTCATTTTGAAATATTTTGGTCCAAAAACAGATTTTTCAGCTATACGAGTAGCGCGTCGACGTGCTCACTTTTGTTTGGGACACTTGCTGAAGGAAAATTTTATATTTCTGGGTTTTTCATGGTAAGTTATGCATGCTCAAGCATTTCCAAAGCATTTCATCAGGTTCTGGATGGTCAAAAGGCCCAAAAACACCATGAAAACCACCTTGCTGCCACCTTTTGCACCAGCAGGAAGTACTTCTGGGAGAATGACGTTTTGGAGAGGAAAATGAGCTCCAAATTGGGAAATTCTACTTGTGTTGGATAGCCAACACACAGGGCTTTCCAACGAGCTATCATGAGCTCAATTTGGATATCGGGAAGTGCCCCAAAATCAGGATGAAAGGCGTGCTATGTGTATGGCTCAAGGGCGCTACGCATATGGATTTTTGGTCAATGTTTCAACTTCCAGCTCAGAATTTCGGCCAGTTGGGACCAGTTTTGCTTGTGGATGAAATTTTTGAGTTATCATGATGTAAATTTATGGTTGGAATGTAACTTTGACTCACATTTACCTCTTCTAGATGATTCACTCCTTAAAAAGTAAAAATCAGATGTAAGAATCAGTTTCCTCCCTTTTAGAGGCAAGTTGTTTAGATGCCTATTTTCTAGTTCTTTGTTTAGAATTAGTTGGAACTGCTCCTAGAATGAGGAATTCGACCCCTAGAGGTGTGGGAAGGGGTTAGGAGGTCTATATGATGTAATTTTTGAGACATTCTACAGGTTGGACTCTTGGGAAACTTTTGGCACACTATTGTACATATTTTTCATATTTTGGCTAAGGAAAGATCATAGGTTTTGCGGCACCTGTTGGGATTCTTGTGGCTTTCAGTTCTTGATGGTGTTTTCTCTCATTTTATTGTAAGTTATTTCATGTTTAATGTATGCCATCTCTTCTTATGCTTCTGAAACTAAATGAATGAGTAGATGAGGTTGAATCCATTGTTTACAGTGCTCTGCCTTTGAATTCGTTTAGTTTTACATGTTTTCACCTGTTTGGAGAGGATCCATGTTCCCTCTTGCCCTCTTTAGCTCCTTTTCATTCTGATCCATCCATATACTCGATCAAAAGCATCAAGACTATCGCCTACCTTGCCCCAACTCGAATTCTGCAAAGATCTGGCCTTATCCCCGGACCCAATTTTTTTTTTTCCCATTTCTCCAACAAAAACCCAAAAAAAATCAAAATCAAACCTTCCTATCTCTTTAATAGCCTAAATTTAGTATTCCTTGTTCATTATAAGTCATCTCAGCTCCTCTGAAAATCTTTT
This sequence comes from Pinus albicaulis, assembly GCA_034641835.2. Classification (NCBI taxonomy): domain Eukaryota; kingdom Viridiplantae; phylum Streptophyta; class Pinopsida; order Pinales; family Pinaceae; genus Pinus; species Pinus albicaulis. The sequence goes on along the minus strand of CM076572.1, from coordinate 1,420,043,995 downwards.
TCCGAGATAGACCCGGAGAGAGCCCTCTCCTGTCCTCGTAGGGCTAGCTACGAGGCTGAGCGTGGTTTGATGTAGCCTTGAGTTTTACCTTATTTCAGCCTAAGGTATATTTGAGCACTAACATAGTGGTGACCATACTGGGGAAACTCTCAATGGTTTGCTTGTTGATGTGTTTGTTTCATGAGTCTTAGACGGAGTCTGAAGTCATGCCAGGTAGCTTTCGAAATGCTTTTGCCATGCATAAGCGGAAGTAGATAAACGCTGCTTCAGTCGATCTCCGGTAAGCCTGTGAATGCAGCACTTCATTTTCAAATCACCCCAGTATACTTGTTCGTTCTAGACCTTTGGATTATTGAGTCTAGAAGTCGAAAGGCTGAAGATAATTGATTATGTTCCTTGAAATTTTTCCCGAATAGATCAATACACTGGCTTCAAGAAGGCATACCAGATCAAATCTTGATCCAAATCCACCTCCAGTATATGAAAACCCCAACCTAATCCCAATAATTTTCCGTCGAGAAGCTCCTATTATTCCATTGGTCAAATCTCATTCATACCCCACTGTTTTTGAATACATTGATGATATTGAGTTTGACGATCAGTTTGAGTTATCATTGTTTGAAACCAAATCTGAAAGTGCCACTGGTTCTACCATTATTAATCCTAAGTTCATCAAGTATTTAGAAGTTGAGCAAGCAAATAGATCTATCGACAATTATATTCTGAATCTGCAAAATTCCATCGTGGCTACCAACATTCCCGAATTCATTGAATCTGCTTCACAAACTCTTGGACCATCTGAAGTTGCATCTAGTTCACGGATTCCCACTCAACCTTCCTTTATCCCTACCATTCCTGTTCAGCCTGAGATTTCTGATCAACAATCAGAAGTAGTTTCTCCTCCGTCTCCACCGCATACACCTCGTTCACCTACTGCTCCCAGTCCTCCTGTTTCTCCGAGACAGCAGATTATCAATCCGCCGAGAGTCATGGCTGCCAGATTTGCACCTCTTGCTTTGCCGGCCAATTTAGATCCTATGCCTACTGATTACCAGAGCAAGATTCCTATATTTGATGGCACACCACAGAGTATATCAGCTCAGCAGCATATTGTCTGAATGACAGATTTCTTGGACCTGCATGAAATTGATGCAGAAAATGTTTCAATGAGATTGTTTGCCCAGACTTTTGGAGGAGAGGTTCGTAAATGGTTCAGAGCTCTACAGGCCAGAAGTATCAATACATTGCAAGAGCTTCAGACACAATTTTTAGATCGATGGGAGATGAAAAAAGATCCGCTGCAGATCACTTCAGAGTATACAAACATCAAGCGTAATCCTGGTGAGTCCGTTCAGGATTATATTATCAGATTCAATACAGTGTATAATGCAATTCCAGATGACTTAAGACTGTCTAAAAAGTCAGCTCTTCTTAAATTCCCAGATGGTTTTGATTCAGAGATGGCTTATGCGCTACGTGACAGAGATCCGCCTACCTTAGAAGATATGCAGAAGATTGCCGTTAGTGTTGAGGCGAATCTGAACGATAAGAGAGCACGGTTGAAAGCAGAGAAAAGAGTGACTATAAAGGAAGAGCCTTCCACATCTACATCCGAACAGCACTTGCTTCGTGAGATGGAAAAAATGCTCAAAAGGATGACACTTGACAAACCTGAAACGCAGATTCGTAATCCAAACTACCGTGGCCAGCAGCAGCCTCAGTTCAGAATTAAGCAGCGTGAACAAAGACCACAAGAGCCGGTAGCCCAGCAGCAGATTAAAACACCTCTTTTGCAGAATTTTGTGAGTCAAGATTCAGACGATGATGATGATGTAGCATGTGAGCAAAATCATTTCTTCACTCCCAACGATTTGCCTATTTATATTACTGAGGATGAAGAATATGGAGAAAGTTCAGCTGCACAGAAAGATGAGGATTTCATTTTAGCAAATGATGCAAATTTAGAGGAAGAGTCAGATGATTACCAAAGAGGATATTTGAATGCTTTGTCCGCTCAACAGAAGAAATACTCATTGAGAAACCGAGATGTGCCCATAAATCCAATTCAGAAAAGAAAAGAAGCTTCAGCACCGAAGACGGATTCACCCATATCACAGAAGAAAGGAAAAGAGACAATTGATCCCGCAGCTAGTAAAGTATCATCAGCAGAGAAGGTAAATCAGTCAAGTATAATGAAGGATAAGGCTGAAAGGAAGGAAGTTCTGGTCAAAGAAGTCGAAAAATTTTCAGCATTTAGTTTGGAAAATGAAATTTCCAAATTAAAAATATCTATTCCTTTGACAGAAATCATGAAGAACAGCAGCTACCGTGGTCAAGTCTCCAAAATTCTGAATTTTGATCCAATGTTTGACATAAGAACAGCAGCTACCGCGGTCAAGTCTCCAAAATTCTGAATTTTGATCCAATGTTTGATACGGTAAATGTTGAGGATGATCAGCCGGAATTGATTTTTGGGCCTGCATTAGATGGTGAGTCCCCTGACAGTGATGTTCCTCCCTTTTATATCAGTTTGAGGTTGCATGAATATGTTTTGCACAATTCCATGTTCGATTCGGGTGCTTCGCACAATTTGATGCCAAAGGCGATCATGGAAAAGTTGGGACTAGACATTACAAGAAAATATCATGATTTGTATTCATTTGATTCCAGCCGTGTGAGGTGTATCGGACTCATCAAAGATTTGGTTGTAAGCTTAGATCAAATTCCAGTGAAGAATGTCTTGATGGATGTGGTTGTGGCGGACATTCCTCCGTGATTTGGGATGCTCCTTTCAAGATCTTGGGGGGCAAAGTTGAAAGGCACACTTCAGTTAGATTTCTCTTATGCGACAATTCCAGTCTTCGGTCAAATGAGAAAGTTATATCGAGAGCAGAAGATGAAATACATGATAACCAGCAAAGAGAAGCCAATCAATCATCTTGTAAATTATGTACATACCGACTTAGAGTCGTTTGTGTTGCTTGCTGATAGTTTTAATGATATAGATAGTCAATTAGTTCAGGCGGAAGATATACCAGAAATCACTGAGAATTTTAGAGAAGTTCTGCAAAAAGAAAGAAGAGAAAAACAAGCTACTATGGAGCAATCAGCTAAAGACAATGGGCAGCAAACAGAAAAAACAGAGCTGGCGCAATTTCAACATTTAGAGGACGATGAAGATGGTCTTTGGACCATGGATTTTTATGGCGCAGTAGGTAGTGACGGTGCTGGAATTGGTGTTTGGATTCGTAGTCCATTTTCCGCTCCAGATAAGGTTCCAAGCAATGTGAGAGTGTGTTCCTACAAGCTAGCATTTGACTGTTCTAATAATGAAGCGGAATATGAGGCTCTAATTGCTGGCCTTAAGATTCTTAGAAAGCTGAAAGCGAAAAGGATTGCAGTGTATGGGGATTCAGAGTTGGTGATAAAGCAGGTTAAAGGTGAGTTTCAGGCCAAGCATCCTCGCATGAGGGCTTACCGTAATGCAGTTTTAGATATTTTGAAGTTATTTTCTGATCATACCTTGACATGTGTGCCTCGCATACAAAATGGTGTTGCTGATGGACTTGCTAAGGCAGCTAGCAATTTAAAAATTCCAATGAATTCCAGCAACAAGTTTGAGATTCATGTGAAACACCGCCCCACTGTTCCAGAAAATCAGCGATGTTGGCAAGTCTTTCGGGATGACGAGGAGATTAGTGATTTTCTGCAGAATAAGGGTAAGTTTAAAGACACCTCCATAGATACAGAACATGATGATGGTAATGATGATATACAAATAAATCAAATGGAAGTGTTGCAACTTAAAGATAACATCATTCCTAAAGGATTGATTCCTTTGGAGGAACTATTTGATCAAGACGATGTAGCCCGCAAACCGACATTGAGGCCGACTGAAAAGGGTGTTGAAGAGGTAAATATTGGGACAGCTGAAAATCCCAAGATGGTAAAGTTATCAAAGTCATTGTCACCAAAGGTAAAGGCAGAGTATGTGAAATTGTTGTCTTCATTTTCTGATGCTTTTGCGTGGGATTACTCAGATCTAAAAACATATGACACTAATATCATTCAGCATACTATCCCCATCAAACCAAATCAGAAGCCTTTCCGTCAAAAGTTGAGGAGAATCAATCCAAAGCTACTACCATCGATTGAAAAAGAGGTAAACAGGTTGTATAAGTCAGGAATCATTGTGCCTATCAGATTTTCCGATTGGATATCAAATTTGGTGCCCGTGAGAAAGAAAACAGGTGAGATCCGTTTATGTATCGACTTCAGAAATTTGAATAAGGTATCATTAAAAGACAATTATCCACTGCCAAAAATGGACCATATATTGCAGCGAGTGGTTGGAGCATCAAGGATGTCACTACTCGACGGCTATTCAGGATACAATCAAATTTTAGTGCATGAAGATGATCGTGACAAGACTGCGTTCACCACTCCATGGGGAACGTTTCATTATGCAAAAATGCCGTTTGGTTTGATGAATGCAGGTGCCACCTTTCAGCGTGCAATGGACATGGCTTTTGCCAACGAGAAAGATGTATTTTTTGTTGTTTACCTTGATGATTTAACTGTGTTTTCAAATTCTGATGAGGAACATTTATATCATTTGAAAGTTGTTTTCCAGAAGTGCAGAAAATATGGCATTTCGCTGAATCCGAAAAAGAGCCTATTTGCCATGGATGAAGGCAAGCTCCTTGGCCACATCATATCGAAAGACGGCATTCGTGTTGACCCTGCACGTGTTGAAGCCATCCAGCAAATTGAACAGCCCCGGAACAAGAAAGAAATACAGTCCTTTAATGGTAAAATGAATTTTCTGCGTCGTTTCATTCCAAATCTTGTTGAGCATCTTAGAGAAATCACGAACATGCTGAAAAAGGACAGTCAGGTAAAGTGGACAGAAGAGGCGGTGAAATCATTTAATTTGGTAAAGTTAGCTCTTTCTTCAGCCCCTATTTTAATCAGCCCGGACTACACACAGGACTTCATTTTGTTTTCGTTTGCTTCTGAGCACACTTTGGCAGCTGTTTTAATGCAAAAAAGGGATGGAGTTGAGAAGCCCATTGCTTTTTTCAGTCGGATTATAAGGGACGGAGCATTGAAATACAACATTATTGAGAAACAAGCACTTGCGCTTGTAAAGGCCTTGAAAGATTTCCGTGTGTATATTCTGCATTCCCACATTATAGCATATGTTCCTAACGCAACAGTTAAAGATGTTTTGGTACAGGCAGATCCAGAAGGAAGATGGGGTAAGTGGATCGCTGCATTGTTAGAATACGATGTGGAGATTAAACCAACCAAGCTGATCAAAGGACAAGGACTCGCCAAGCTCATGGCTGAAACAAATCTACATGCTCTAGATATAAATTTGATCGCTGCCATGTCCGATGAAGATGAGGAGAGTACGTCAGTTCAGGTATCTGATATTTTTGTTTCTTCCCCTTGGTATGCTGACATTTTATACGTGCTTCAGAATTTGTCTCCACCTCCCGGGATGCCTAGAAATAAGAGTAGAACATTGAAGTTGAGAGCTGCAAAGTTTTGCATTCTAAATTCTGCATTGTATTGGAAAGACCCTGGGGGAGTGTTGTTGTTGAATTGTTTGGTAGAGGAGGAAGCCAAAGAGTTTTGAGGATTTTCATAGAGGATATTTGTTGGGCCTTAGTTTTGGTCTTATTTTGCTCAAAGAAACATACTAATCCATCTATTTTCCATCCATTTTCCATTCATTTATTCCATTTTGACATATATTTGATATTGATTCAGGTATTTAATTTTAATTTTTCAAATTCTAAAGTTTTTATGAAAGTTTGATTTTTAGTGCAAAATTAGCTGATTCAGAAATTCCCGTAATAGCTATATGGTTGATATGGTTGCAGGACACTTGGGCACGAGTTGAATGCATGGATGGACAGCTTGGCAACTAGGACTAAGCCACCTATGCTTAGTTCGAACAGAACAAGCTTTATTAGGCCCATTTAGTTCTAGTCAATCATGACTAGTCATTCCGAAATCCCATAGAAATAGGGCAGTTTTGAGATTCTATGGGATTGACCATATTTCTTGGGATAAGAATAATGAATTCGACTTAGATAGGTGGATGAGAAGTAGATGGGTTTGTTTGAGTAAAAATAGATCATTTTGTTCATGAGACTTCTTATTTAAAGCCAAAGCTTTGATGGCTTATGTATTAGGATTATTATTGACTTATATACTTTTATATTGTGACAATTTTGGATTGAGAAGTTAATTTGAAGACTTGTGCTGTTATCACTTTGCTGTTCAATGTTATGGATGTGTGACTGAAGTTAAGCTTCTGAGATCATTTATCAAGTGTGCAAGGCAAGGGTGGAAGGGCCCCCATTCCAAGCTAAGTACACTTTCTTGTTAACTAGTTTTATTTCCTTGTAATTTGATGATTGTAGAACTGGTTTTCAAAGCTTTATTTCAGATTGTTTAATGGTTCATGCATAGTGATTGATTTCATTAGTTTATAACTTATTCATCACTTTATCAAGTTGGAAAAACAGATGTATCAAGTTGAGCATCCCTTCTATGAAAATGATGAATTAAAGTTGGTTTCTTTTGTTTGTGTGCAAGCTGTTTCTTGTTGAGATTTTTGATATTAAGATGAATGAATTATAATGGAACACTTTACATGTCTCTTAAGTTAAGAGCTTCTTTCATTCATAATTTATCCATCTTAAAGTTCTTGGTTTTAATCTCTGATTCATTAAGTGGTAATTGAGGTGAAAATGAATTTCTTGAGTCAAGAACCATTTCAATATTATTCCTCCTTTTAAACTAATTGAGTTAGAGTTGTAAAATGTATTACTTTCAGCATATCTTTCAAGGTTGATTATATCTGATCTTCACATATAGTGATCTTGCCTCAAAGCATAAACAACCCGGATTGATAATAAATAATTGTGTTAGTTTAGGTACATAAATTAGCTCAACATTTTGGCGCCGTTGCCGGGAGGCAAATATCGGCATAGTCAATAGAGAGAAAAAATAAAAAAAACACAAAAACAGTAGTTACACTTTTTAGTTATGTTTCTTTATGCCTAGACATAGAGATCCTCATGGTAGATTTATTAAAAACCCCCCACAAATAGAGATAGGATCATCAAACACCCCAGTTACTGGTAATCCAATCATTGAGGAATTGGCAGAAAAAAAGAGAAGTGGACAAAGATTAACTTTGATTGAGAGACAAACTTTGTTAGCTTGGGAAGCAAAGCGAAAACAATCTTCAACTTCTGGAAAACAAAAAGAAATTATCAAAGGAAAACAATCTTTATTTCCATCCATAAATCCTCCTATCTTCGACCAACCTGAAACTCCACTTAAAAGTGAAACAAATCAACCAATGGCAGAAGAGGGACATGGATCTGTTATTCTTACTCCTGAACAACGAGCTCAATATGAAAGACAACAAGTAGAATGGAGAAGAAAGAAAGAGGAGGATGCAAAACAAGAAAATGATAGAAAAATAGAAAACGATCAGAAAAGACAAGAAGATGAAACTACCTTTGGCTTTCCAATAATAGACACAAGTGCAATATTAGGAGAAGAAGTGAAAATGAAAAATATTCCACCTTCTGTATTGCCAAATTTTTATGGAATGTCAACAGAAGATCCTGATTCATTTATGTTTGAATTTGATATTCTATGTAGAACATATGGATATACTGATGACATCCATAAGCTTCGTCTTTTCCCTGCAACATTAAAAGCAGCAGCCTTGAAATGGTTTATGGGTTTAGGAGAACATACAATAGCTTCTTGGGATGATATGAGATCAGTCTTCCTTAAAAAATATCAAGCTTATTGCAGATCTAGAGATTCAAAGGAAGATATTTTTAGAATGACACAACAAGAAGATGAAAGTTTAGAAGAATATTTGGAAAGATTTTTGTATAATCTACAGAAATCTAAACAACACTCTCTAAATCAAGAAACCATTCGAACAATCTTTCTCAAGGGTATAAGGGATGAATACCTTGACATCTTGAATGTGATGGGTGAAGGAGACATTTCAAACCTACCATTCGAAGAAATTGTTGACTTATGTCAAAAATATTCTAGAGGAAGAGCAAAAACAGGAAGAAGAGAAGTAAGTTCAAAAGCAGCAAAGTCAGCTGCAGGAGGGATAACACAAGCTGAAATAGGAAGTTTATTGGAAAATTTCAAAACAGATCTTTTAAGTACATTAGGGACACAAGTAGATGTGCTAAAGACAAATAAGAGGAAAGAAGAACAAGACCAAGCTTTAGCAATCTTTTGTCCCAAATGTAGAAACAAACATCCATTAAGAGAATGTCCTTTGGATAGTGTTAAGAGTATTAAGGTTTGTGGTCTTTGTACAGAAAAGCATTCCACAGAAAATTGTCTAAAATTGAAAGAATTACAAATGAATTCAATGGAAGAAGTGCCAGGAATGGAAGGTTTTTATTATGTAGCACCACGAAGACCATGGCACCCTAGGATGCCTCAACAAAATCAGCAACAATTCCCTCAACAAAATTACCTTTATCCACCTCAAAATCCTTGGACCCCTCCAATGCCATGGCAAGCTTGGCCTCCACAACAATATCCACAACAACTTGCACAAGGTTGGAGAGGATATGGTTATGGAAACCAGCCACCTCAACAGTATCAACAACAATACCAGCAACAATATCAACAGCCATTTACATATCCACAATATCCTCAATCCATACCATTTCAACAACAACATTCTGCATATCCACAATCCATTCCATATCCGCAGCAGAATCCCCCACCGTTGTTGACCCAACCACAACAGTTGCAGCTACCCACAAATCAACCCAGACCAACTCAATTACCAGCACAACCAATTGCAAATCCAAATAATAAGGTGGAAAAAGCTGCATATACTGTAGAGGAAACAACATGTTTTCCCACATATTCAATTCTTCCTCTTAATGAAGTCCATCTAAGGTCTGGAAAAGTGCTTAAAAAGGATTCTCCTCCAATCATAGAAGAACCAACCGAACAAGGAGAATCACCTGAAACATCACAAACTAAGATACAAATTCAGAAAGAAACAAACATTACAACTCAAACACCACCTTATCCTGAAAGGTTAGTGGAACAACAAAAAGAAATAACCCTTCCTGAATTTGATATTTTAGATGAGTTAAAAAATGCTTATGTAAAAATTCCTTTGTTGAAGGCAATTAAAGAAATACCAATATATGCTAAAACAATAAAGGAATTGTGCATTAAGAAAACTCAGAGAAAGAAGAAGGATCCTACTACAATCCAAGTCATTGGTAAACTAGCAAGTCTCATGTCTAGAGAAACCAAAATAGAAAAATATATTGATCCTGGTATCCCTATGGTTACTATATCAATAAATAATTTCTCAGTACCAAACACATTAATAGACTTGGGAGCAGCTATAAATGTAATGACAATAGAGACAATGAAAACTTTGCATTTGAACAATATTAGATCAACCTCTACAATCTTAGAATTAGCAGACAGATCTAAAGTTGTTCCTGAAGGAATATTGGAAGATATTATAGTCTCTTTGGATTCATGGGAGTATCCTGTTGACTTCCTTATTTTGCAACCAAAATCAAATTTGGGAGGACATCCTCTAATCTTAGGCAGACCATGGTTAGCTACTGCTGATGCCTTTATAGGATGCAGATCAGGAAGCATGATTATTTCACATGGAGAAGAAAGGAAACATATTGCTCTTTATTCACCTACACGGTCAACTTCTTTAGAATCAGTACTTGAAGCTCAAGAAAAACAGCAAACTAAATCAGTTTTAAGTATAAATAAATTCTTTGATTTAAGAGAAGAAGAAGAGAATGAAGACTTAATGGATCTTTTCATTTCAGAACCAAGTATTTCAGAGCAGCTTAGAGAAGTGCAATATGAAGCTGCAAATAACCTTTTGAATCAATGTTTTCAGGAAACCTGTACTATTCAAACTTTGCGAAATTCTTTTATAGACATCTTTTCTGTAAACACAATCTCCAATCCAACAATAAAAACAATTGAGGTAAGTCCTGGAAAACATTTAAACATTGGAAATGAGTTGCAATCAGAACAAGAACAAGAGGTAATTGCATTATTACAGAAATATTCAAAAGCTTTTGCCTGGGATTATACTGACATGCAAGGAATCCATCCTAACACATGTGTCCACGACATCTATACAGATGAACAAATTAAACCTGTAAGACAACCTCAAAGACGAATGAATCCTATGATGAAAGAAATAGTGAAAGATGAACTGCAAAAATTGTTAAATGTTGGATTCATCTATCCTATTTCAGATAGTCAATGGGTTTCTCCACTAGTTATTGTTCCAAAGAAAAATGGAAAGTGGAGGGTATGTGTGGATTATCGAGAACTAAACAAAGCTACACTCAAAGATCATTTTCCTCTACCATTTATTGATCAAGTGTTAGACTCATTGGCTGGAAAGAAATTCTTCTCTTTCTTAGATGGGTTTAGCGGGTACAATCAGATTAGAATAGCAACAGAAGACCAAGACAAGACAACATTCACTTGCCCATGGGGAACCTATGCATATAATGTTTTTCCATTTGGTTTATGTAATGCACCTGCAACTTTTCAACGAGCAGTGCTTGCAATTTTTGCTGATCTAATCCATGAATGTGTAGAGGTTTATATGGATGACTTTACAGTTTATGGAAACACATATAATGATTGCTTAAATAATCTTGAGAAAGTGTTGAAACGATGCATTGAAACAAATTTGTCATTAAGCAATGAGAAATGCTATATAATGTTGACAGAAGAAATAGTTCTGGGACACCATATTTCTTCTTCAGGAATTAAAGTGGATCCAGCAAAAATCCAAGTCCTAGTAACCTTAATGCCTCCTACAACACAGAAAGAGGTAAGGAGTTTCTTAGGCTATGCAGGCTATTATAGACGATTCATTGAAAACTTCAGTAAAATAGCCCAACCTCTGTTTAAATTATTAGCAAAAGATATTGAATTTCAATGGACAAATGACTGTCAAAATGCATTTCAAAATCTAAAAGAAAAATTATCAGTTGCACCCATTCTCCGTGGACCAAATTGGTCTTTTCCATTTCATATATCAACTGATGCATCTGATACCGCAATAGGTGCCTCCCTTGGACAGAAAGAGAACTTGTTCAATTATGCAATATACTTTATAAGCAAGAATCTAACACCTGCAGAATTGAACTATACAGTGACCGAGAAAGAAATGTTAGCCGTTATACATGCAGTAAACAAATTTAGACATTATATAACAGGATATCAAGTTTTCATTCATACAGATCATTCAGCAATAAAATACTTGATGAATAAACCTATAACCAATGGAAGAGTAACAAGATGGTTACTATTACTGCAAGAATTTAATATCACAATACAAGATCGGCCAGGAAAGGAAAATCAAGTGGCTGACTTTCTGTCCCGCATACATTCACCCAATGATCCAAATCCGGTTGCAGATAACTTTCCTGATGAACATCTGTTTGCTATCACAGTAAAAACACCATGGTTTGCAGACATGGCAAACTATTTATCTTCTGGAAAGTTACCAAACCAATTCACTAAAAAGCAAAGACACAAAATTATTAAAGAAAGTTCCAGGTATAGTTGGGTAAATGGTGATTTATTTTATATTGGTCCAGATTTGATAATTAGAAAATGTGTGCGAGAAGATGAAATATTAGATATTCTAAAGGCATGTCACGATGAACCATGTGGTGGCCATTTTGCAGATAAACGAACAGCATATAAGGTGCTGCAACTGGGCTACTACTGGCCATCCATCTTCAAAGACTCTAAGAAATATGTCAGGCAATGTGACAGTTGCCAAAGAACAGGGAGACCAATCACAAGAGATGAGATGCCGCTGAAGCCACAAGTCCTTATAGAACCATTTGAGCAATGGGCGCTTGACTTTGTTGGACCCATCAATCCATCATCAAATGGAAAGAAGTACATCTTAGTATGTACAGATTATGTAACCAAGTGGGCAGAGGCTAAAGCAGTGAATAGAGCAACAGAAGATACAGTGGTCAACTTTCTTTTTAAAGAAATCTTTGTCAGATATGGAGTACCTAGAAAAATTGTAACAGATCAAGGAACACAATTTACATCAAAACTGGTACGAGATCTAACAGAGAAGTACAAGATCAAACACAGGACATCTACACCATATCATCCTCAAGCAAATGGGCAGGTTGAATCAACAAATAAAGTCCTAGAGAATATCATGACAAAAACAGTAAAGCTGAACAGAAAAGATTGGTCTGAAAAATTACAAGATGCACTATGGGCCTATAGAATTACATGGAAGAATACAACTAGTTTTAGTCCATACCAGTTAGTATATGGAAAAGAGGCCTTATTGCCTATAGAGTTTCAAATACAAACATACAGACTAGCAGCTGAATTAGGACTAGACCTGACAGAAGCACAACAGCAGCGGATCATGGAACTGAATCAGTTGGATGAGCATCGTCAACAAGCTATAGAACATACTACATTGGTGCAACAACAGAGAATGAAGTGGCACGACAGATATATCAAAACAAAGACATTTCGTAAGGGAGATTGGGCATTACTTTTTGATTCCAAGTTCAAAGATTTCAAAGCAAAGTTTACAACACACTGGTTAGGACCATATGAAATTGATGAAATCTTCGACAATGGAGCAGTCAAAATCAAGACAATTGACCAGGATTCCACCTCCTTTATAGTGAATGGACATAGGCTCAAAGTTTATAATAGGCCTATCAGTAAAGAAGCATTTATGAAACAACTGACAGAAGATACATAACTGGAAGTCATGGCACACCAAGCTCAGCCATCTTCCAGTCCTGTAGTTGAATAAAAATATATATAAAAATAATAAAAATAAAAATAATAAAATATATAAAAAATAAAAAATAAAAAAAAAACATAAAAATAATAATTTGTTTGCTAGTGAAAACCAGGCAACTGGCACTATGCAAACACGAATTCATAGGGGAAAATCAAGGCAACTTGGACTCTATGAATTCATTTTCTTGTTCTACTATTCTCACATAATTTCAATACAGGTACTCTCCATCAACAATTGACTTGAGGACAAGTCATATCTTAAGCAAGGGGGAGACTTGTATTAGATCTTTAGCTGGAAAGCTGAAGTATAGAAGAAACTTGTATTGTCAACAGAGGGACCTGAAAGAAGAAATCAATACAGAGGGACCTGAGAGACCTGCCAAAACAACATGTGCATATTATGTAAGCAGTACAGAGGGACCTGAAACAAAGAATCATTATAAAGGGACCTGATTTTCAATTCAAGAACCAGAGCATGAAGAACAAGGAGCAGCAATAAAATTCACTTTTTGATTCATCTACAACATCTGACTTCATTCCACCTGTACAAACATCATCCAGTGAAGTATATGTATAGTCATTTTGTGCTTGAAATTCAAATTTTTCTTAGGAATTTTTAGTTTTTGTTAAGTTAAAGTTAGTACCTGAGGATATTCAATATTCCCTATACATATCCTATATTCATAATTCCCTATACATATCCTATCTTCATAATACCCCTATACATATTCCATTTCATTCATATACATTTCTTATACATATTCCCTATAATCCTAAGTATTTTTCTTTTTGAGCAAAAGACCAAGCTAGGACAACTTTCTCCACCTGCATACACAAATCAAGCATTAGTATGGTGATGATTTTAAACATGACCTAAGATGGTCATTTTAAAATCATAAAAATGTGCATAAAAACCAAAACAAATAATGCGCTATATGAAAATTATATACCATAAGTGTAAATAAGGAATGCGAATTGAACGCAAAGGATATAAGGTTAATACGCATAAGAGATAAGGTCAATGGCATATAATTAATGCGCATATGGTATAAACATAGGCAAAGGTATATGGCGCATATAAAATGAAGGACGAGTATAATGGTTATGATTTGGTTGACAGACTTGACAGAGTAAGGTATAATGATAATGGCATATACAACGCAGGAGTATCATTGCACGAAAGGGCACGGCGGAAGTAATCAGTTCATGCAGAAGGTGGTGATGATACGGGTGTATCATTCAAAGTGAAATGCGTTGGTGCATATCATAGCACACGACGATGGGAAATCAACGTGCACGGTGGTGACAATACAGCGTGATAATTCAAACATAGCGTGCACGGTGGTGTGATAAAACAGCCATGTCATTCAAACATAGCGTGCGCAGGTGGTGCTGTACGTGTATATAGTTTAAACATAAAACAAGGCGGTGGTATCCTCATGACATAGTCGGTCGACTGGTCAAAGAGGACAGCCATACCAACCTCACATCATAACGCCATCAGGCACGGTACAACCATGAACTCGGTCCATTCATGACTTTCAACCTCATTCCTCATTGCCAGAGCTCAGAAGGAAGGCGTTCTGAAACAAAACATTGATCTGAAGAGAAGAGAAGGCGGTTGAAGCAGCGGAATAGTGAAAATCGCTCCGGGGAAAGCAAGAAGGCGGATTTAAGGTAAGAAATTGCTCCGGATTCGACGATCAGAGATCACAGATTTCCAGGATTGAGTCAGGTAACAGTGAAGTTCATTAACACTCAGCGATTATGGAATATTGTTTGACATTAATTTTTGGATCCTGTGTTTTGACACCAGCTCAGTTAACCGAAACAATAGGGATTTGGAGCGCCCGGTTACACTCCACGCGCTCGTTGACAGTCAGGTAACTTCAAACCCGTGATTATCTCCAGATCGACAGCACTTAAGGATTGTTAATAGCGCAGCATTTTGAGGAAAATCCGTTGCATGAGTAACAAGTTTTAAGTGAAGTAGTATGGCGGAGGGTTGTTGAATTGCGCACTAAGCCGTGATCCTCTGAGTAAACTATGCGCACCAATATTTTCACAAACAGTTAGCGTGTAAACTAAAAAACGCCATAAAACATTTTGTTGCCACTGCGTTTTGTTTTGTTTTGACAGTCAGGGATCGAATGCTTAATGGTCACATTGAATTATGGTTGAAAAAGAGAGTCGGGTTCGCTGAAGCCGTGTTGAGGCCGAGAGCTTGTTGCATTTTTATGATGAGTCTGCACGCAATTTTTTTAAACACCTTTGCTTAAGTCGAAAACAGTGCAAAAATTTCGATTAGGCCAAGAGCACTCTTTAATTTTTTATTTTATATATACACAAGTAAATCATGTTTGTGTGATTTGTGATACTGTGTGTGTATTTAATTTAAAAAATAGAGACCAGTGTATTAACAGAAGTATACAGGTGTTGCTTGTATTCAACAGGGAATTCAGAGAGTGCTATTGCAAGGGAATATATCAGAGGTTAAAAGTGCAGAGTTGGGTTGAGTCAGAAGAGGAAGGTAAGCTTCTCTGCTTACTGAATTTCATTTAAAAAAAAAAAAACGATAGTCATAATTTTTATTAAAATGAAGTTAGTAACAGCAGAAGCCTACATTGATTGGTTTACAGAAACAATGGCAAACAGGGTAGAGCCAAAATTTCAAATAGAAAGCTGGGGAAAAGAGACTATAGAAAAACTTTATCAGGCAGGGATGATAGGCTTCTTACAGAACTTTAATGGCCATTCTGAGGAGATAACCAAAGATTTTATAAAGAATTTCAATCAAGACCAGACTCGAGTAGGAGAAATCATTGTTCCGGTAACCCAAGAATACTTGTCCAAAGCTTTAGATTTGCCAATGTTAGGGGAGAAGTATTACAAAGGGCTACACTTCAAGGAGAAAGCATGGACTTTCTTCCTTGAGAAAAACCGGAAGGGAACATTTGATAGGACAAAAGGTATACCCAGGGAATGGTTTAATGAGCCATGGAGAGAATTGGTCTTGATTATTCAAAAGTTTTTGACTTGTGACCGAGGATATAGTGTTGCCCATTTATATCATGTTAAACTTCTGCAGCACATTAAAGGGGAAGATAGGATTAATTTACCTTATTTTCTATATAAAATCCTCTTAAGAATGATTGACACAGCAAGACATGAAAACAGGCTTAAGGCAGGACAAATGTATCATCAAGGATTGATTAAAATCCTAGTTGAGTATCAAGTGAGATTGCAGGGCATAGTTTGGAGAGAATTCATGGTTAAAAATCATTTTACTGAACAGATTACAGAGGTGCAAGAGAAAACAGAGCAGGAAAGTAAAGGAGTGATGAATTCACCCTTGTATCCTAGAACAAGAGCCAAACAACAAAATAACATGGCCATGGATTATGAAATATCTGTGATGTCTATTCCCAAAAGATTTACAAATAAAAGTCCCATCAATTTAAACAGGGAAGAAGAAACATATTTTCCAAGACCACAAGAAGAAAATAACATTCCACAAGAAGAATTTGATAGGGATTCTGCCTATGATGATGAAGCAGCTGCATCATTAATGAAAACAACTCATGATTTTGAAAAAGAAATTAATGATGGGAAAATCAGGGATTTAACTGATCAATTAGAAATTAGTAAAATTGTGGAAAAACAGTTAAAAGAGGAGAACAAAGAAAACAGGAAAGAAAATGCTAAATTGGTCAAAACAAATGAAAAATTGAAAGAAGAGTTGGGGAGATTGAAAAGGAAGAATGATCTAATTTCTAAACAAGCATTTAAATGGTTGAAGGAAAAGAACATGTGGCAGGCCAAGTATGAAAAGCAGAAGATTAAAGCAGCTTTGTTTAAAGAACGACATGACATAGGTTTAGATTGTTTGGCAAGGGCAGCACAACAGGAAGCATCAACAGGTACAACATCTACTTCAGAAAGAAGAAGGTCAAAGAGGAACAGGCAAGCATGGGGACATGCTTGATGATAAGCAAGGGAGAGATGTTGGGCCTTAGTTTTGGTCTTATTTTGCTCAAAGAAACTTATTTATCCATCTATTTTCCATCCATTTTCCATTCATTTATTCAATTTTGACATATATTTGATATCTATTCAGGTATTTAATTTTAATTTTTCAAATTCTAAAGTTTTTATGAAAGTTTGATTTTTAGTGCAAAATTGGCTGATTCAGAAATTCCCGTAATAGCTATATGGTTGATATGGTTGCAGGACACTTGGGCACGAGTTGAATGCATGGATGGACAACTTGGCAACTAGGACTAAGCCACCTATGCTTAGTTCGAACAGAAAAAGTTTTATTAGGCCCATTTAGTTCTAGTCAATCATGACTAGTCATTCAGAAATCCCATAGAAATAGGGCAGTTTTGAGATTCTATGGGATTGACCATATTTCTTGGGATAAGAATAATGAATTCGACTTAGATAGGTGGATGAGAAGTAGATGGTTTTTTTTGAGTAAAAATAGATCAGTTTGTTCATGAGACTTCTTATTTAAAGCCAAAGCTTTGATGGCTTATGTATTAGGATTATTATTGACTTATATACTTTTATATTGTGACAATTTTGGATTGAGAAGTTAATTTGAAGACTTGTGCTGTTATCAATTTGCTGTTCAATGTTATGGATGTGTGACTGAATTTAAGCTTCTGAGATCATTTATCAAGTGTGCAAGGCAAGGGTGGACGGGCCCCCATTCCAAGCTAAGTACAATTTCTTGTTAACTAGTTTTATTTCCTTGTAATTTGATGATTGTAGAACTGGTTTTCAAAGCTTTATTTCAGATTGTTTAATGATTCATGCATAGTGATTGATGTCATTAGTTTATAACTTATTCATCACTTTATCAAGTTGGAAAAGCAGATTTATCAAGTTGAGCATCCCTTCTATGAAAATGATGAATTAAAGTTGGTTTCTTTTGTTTGTGTGCAAGCAGTTTCTTGTTGAGATTTTTGATATTAAGATGAATGAATTATAATGGAACACTTTACATGTCTCTTAAGTTAAGAGCTTATTTCATTCATAATTTATCCATCTTAAGTTCTTGGTTTTAATCTCTGATTCATTAAGTGGTAATTGAGGTGAAAATGAATTTCTTGAGTCAACACAATTTATCCATCTTAAGTTCTTGGTTTTAATCTCTGATTCATTAAGTGGTAATTGAGGTGAAAATGAATTTCTTGAGTCAAGAACCATTTCAATATTATTCCTCTTTTTAAACTAATTGAGTTAGAATTGTAGAATGTATTACTTTCAGCATATCTTTCAAGGTTGATTATATCTGATCTTCACATATAGTGATCTTGCCTCAAAGCATAAACGACCCGGATTGATAATAAATAATTGTGTTAGTTTAGGTACATAAATTAGCTCAACTATTGCAGCGACCCATTTGTTTTGGAAGACCACAGCGAATAAGATCCTAAGGGTAGGGTATTATTGGCCTTCTCTGTTTTTTGATGTATATAAGGCTGTTAAGAATTGTCACGAATGCCAAATTTTCGAAGGGAAGCAAAAACTACAGTCTTTGCCTCTCAAACCAATTGAAGTTAGTGCACCATTCCAGCAGTGGGGATTGGATTTTATCGGGGAAATCCACCCAGCATCTTCCGGACAGCATAGATGGATATTGACAGCTACGGACTACTTCACGAAGTGGATTGAGGCGATTCCCACTCGACAGGCCACGGATGCGGTAATTATTTCTTTTCTTGAAAACAATATTCTGTCACGTTTTGGGTGTCCTAGTAAAATAATCACAGATAATGCAGCGGCCTTCAAGTCTAAGAGGATGGTTGAATTTTTCTATAAGTACAATATCAGCTTGGGACATTCGACTGCCTACCATCCGCAAGGAAATGGCTTGGCGGAATCTTCAAATAAGTCCTTGGTGAATATCATTAAGAAATTGCTGGAAATCAACAAAAAGGGCTGGCACAAGAAATTAGTGAATGCATTGTGGGCTGATAGGGTAAGTCAGAAAAAGTCTATTGGCATGTCTCCTTTCGAGTTGGTGTATGGGATAGACACGGTTTTTCCTACTTCACTTGCTATCCTAGTAGTCAAATTGCTTCAGGAGGCTGGTAGTGAGGAAGATCCCATGCAGCGGAGGATTAATCAGATGATTCATTTACAGCAGACAAAGGAGGAGGTATTTCAAAATACTTTCAAGTTGCAGGAGCGCATCAAGAAGATTTATGATAGGAAGGCAAAAGCAGATAAGTTTCAGTTAGATGAGGTGGTTTTGAAGTGGGATGCTCGGAATGAAGATAAGGGAAAGCACGGCAAATTTGAAAACTTATGGAAGGGTCCTTTTAAGATTGCAGCGTATCGTGGTCAAAACGCCTTTCTTCTCAAGGAAATGAATGGAGATGATTGTCCTGGAGGACCGATCAATGGTCGGTTGCTGAAGTGATACCACTTCTAAGTATTTTCTGTTGATTTCATCATCATTGTATATATCATTTTATTTTTGTTTTATTGCAAGTGTGTACTGATCTCTCATCTTCAGTCTGGGGCCCGGAGCGAAGGCTATAATTCTGGAGATGGAGGTTGGTTGGTTTGAAGTTTGTCAAGTCAGTTTTATCAGTCTTTTCAGTTTTAGAGTCGAGTTAGTTTTGGTCAAGTTTCAGTCGCTTTTCAGTCAAGTTTGCAGTCAATAAATGTATCAAAAATTTTGTGTTATCTGTTGAAATAATGACTCCATCGCCCAATGGATGAAGGCACTGTCTGACTCCCCCAGAGATCTGCCGTTCTTGGCATCTCCTCGGAGCCACCATCCCCCATTGGAGCCAATGTTAGAGTCGGTCCTTACAGCCCTCCGTCAGAGATCAGTTCACTTTTTGCATATCATTCTTAGGTGTCTCGCTCGTTCCACTTCGTTGCATTTCGCTAGGAGCATGCCATTGACTGACGAGGGGGTCTGGTTGTCGTGTGTTTCCTCATGCTTGTACCTGCAGGGCTAATTAAAATTCCTCAAAAATCACTGAAGTTCATGGTCATTGCATTCATTGTCATAAATGATTAGTTTTGTTAAAAAGAGTCTTTAGTCCTAGAGTCTAGGGTTTTCAGTCCTTTGCATACATGTAATAAAAGCCCGCAGGCCATGAGGTTGGTTTCAAAAGATTCTCGTTTCATATTTTTATTATCAAAAGCATTTGAAGACATTTCTAGTCCAAAACTCTGTTTTGGAACTAGAAATTGTCTAATTTCATTTTTGTAATAATTGTATTTATTTCACCATAAGAAATTCCAGAGCAAGCCTCTGATATTTTCCAAAGCCAAGTGCCGCATCCCTGCAAAAGACAACAAAGTATTATCAGTCCAAGACTCAGAAAAAGAAAGAGAAATTCAAAGAACATCATTGTATTAAATGACCAAATGACAAAGTGCCGAAACATTATAAAAGTGGGTTAGCAAACAAATTTAAAATCAAATCTGATTTTATGGGATATTTTCTTCATATATAAGCCATGAAAAATCATTCATTCGCACAAATCTTCAAGGCAGAAGTCGAAGTGGTGCAGTGGAAGGCCGAAGTCGTGTTTTGCAGAGTTGAGGACAGTCATTGGAGGTGCGCGCAGAGGAGGCGCGCTACCCATATAGGGTACGCTACGCACATGATCGCCCAGCCAGCATAAAATGACAAGGGCGCTACATGTATGGTGCGCGCTACGCGTTGGGTAGACGCGCTAGCCATATAGCGACAGAGCCAAAAAAATTTTGTTTTTTGCGTCCGGCTTCACACCAAAACGCCACGATCAGCTTGCAAGTAGGTTTTAATGGTTGCTTAATAAATTTTGAACATGATTGTAGTGTGTTTGATGTTGGGAAACAAGCATTGGGTGAGGAGAAATCTATAAACCCTATGTTTATAGCAAATTCAATTCTCAGGGTTTTAAAAGATATATTGATAGTCTTGTGAAGGGTTTGTAAACTTTTGTGATTGGTATATATGCTCATGCCTGTATTGCTTGTGGCGCCCTGGCACATTATGTACATCATCCTCACGCCTTTTCTTTTCCATTCTACCACTGCTGTCACGTCCTTTCATGTTTTCACATAGTCTCATGTTGACTTGTCCATATCCTCCATCGCCATAATATTACCACTATTGTCATTGCTATTGTTTCATTGCCACTGTCTCCTATTGACAAATACAATCCTTTGACAAATCCTTGGCCAATATTGCAAAGGCTGTACCATACATTACACTGTCTACTCATTTGTCTAATTCTCTTGTGATCAAAACAGAGACTATTTTTATGCCACTAAAACAGAGCTATTACCACTTTCACTTGTTTTCTTATGATGATTTGGTACATATGCAACATATTTGGGTTTTGAGCATACATTGAAACTTTGTCTCCACTACACCTATATCAGCATACATATTGCAGACATTTTGTTTTCGAAGCCATGTCAGAGACGGATTCAGTTTATGAGTAGGAGTATGACAGTGATTCCAAGGCAGAGAGTAATGTGCCACGGAGGCCTCACAAAGGTGGCAAAGGTGGTAAGCATCTCAGGGAGGAGCCTACTTCTTTGGCTCAATTGCAGGCTTGCCCACTTGCAATGGATTGTTTTCAGCGTCAGTCATGTTTCCAATACTGTGAGATGATTTCACAAACCCAGCATCATCATGAACTAGCTCGTCTATTTGTTCTACATTTACATGATGGCCGTGTAAACCTCGCCGGAGTAGATTTCATTCTGTCACCAGAGACTATTGCTCAGGCCACCGGGATACCAAATAGAGGAGAGGAATGGAACAAACGTCAGCAGTTAGAGAAATTCCACTATGAGCCATACATCAAACCTGGGTATATGAGGCACCTGAGCAGGGTTTTTCCTTTCAGATTCCTGAAGGATGAGTTTGCACCATTGATGAAACTCATCATTCGGTATTTCAGTTGCGAGGGCAGATTCTCGCGTCTCTATGCGTACCATGTCCATTTGTTGATGCATTTCACGAGGGTACGTATGATGAACATTCCGTACTTCATGTATCGCAACATAGAGAGGATGATGATTTTTGTACAGAAGAAGACCCCAACACAGCAGCATAGAAGTATATATCATTACGCGCTGATCAAGATCGTAGTGGTACATCAGTTGACACAGCAGGGCATCACTTGGGAGGATTTCATCTCTCGTGACTTATTTACAGCGCCGCAGCCGCCTCTTGAGGTAGTTCATGATGAGAGAGAGCCTTTACATCAGCCTGACATTCCTGAGATCGAGCATATCACTTCTCCATTGTATGTGACATACCAGCGAGGCCACAGGGCTTTATTTGCAGCTTCACGACGAGTATTATCTCCACCCGGGGTGGAAGGGGTCTCGTTGACTCCATCAGCAGAGCGAGTATTATCTCCACATGATGTGGAAGGGGTCTCACCTTCTTCTTCAGCACAGGTACAGATCCAGGACAGAGGCAAGAGGCCCATGCATGATGAGGGCCCATCAGGAGGCCGGGACACGGATTTCACGATTATTGATGTTGATGCGAGCTCTCCTAGATCGAAGATGAAAGAGATCATCCAGGAGAAAAAGGCCGAGAATGACACGCTGAAAGAGAAATTGCAGAGGGCTCAGTGGGTGATAAACTACCTGGAGCAGCGTAACAAACAGCTAGAGGATGAGCACACACTTTATGAGCTGCGACGAATCCGTGAGGATCGACAATTGGCCCGGAAGAGACCTGGTGATATGACACCGGCTGATCGAGATTCTTGCCTCACGCATGTTAACATTCATCTGGAGAAATTTTTGGCAAAGGCCAATATAGACAAAGACATGCTTCGTCACATGAAGGGTCATTATTGGGCTCACATGCATGTCTGCAAAGCAAAAATGAAGATTCTGAAGAGGAGGTTGAGCAGAGCACTAAAACAGCGGAAAAGGCCTGATCCACTTCGGATTTTGGCCGAGGCTTCATTGGCTGGACATGATACATGATGGAGGGTCTTCGCTCCAAATTTGAGCAAATTCGGAGAAATTTTTGTCATTTTGAAATATTTTGGTCCAAAAACAGATTTTTCAGCTATACGAGTAGCGCGTCGACGTGCTCGCTTTTGTTTGGGACACTTGATGAAGGAAAAATTTATATTTCTAGGTTTTTCATGGTAATTTATGCATGCTCAAGAATTTCCGAAGCATTTCATCAGGTTCTGGATGGTCAAAAGGCCCAAAAACACCATGAAAACCACCTTGCTGCCACCTTTTGCACCAGCAGGAAGTACTTCTGGGAGAATGAATTTTTGGAGGGGCAAATAAGCTCCAAATTTGGAAATTCCACTTGGGTTGGATAGCCAACATCCAGGGCTTTCCAATGAGCTATCCTGAGCTCAATTTGGATGCCGTGAAGTGCCCCAAAACCATGTTGAAAGGCGCGCTATGCGTATGGCTCAGGGGCGCTACGCATATGGATTTTTGGTCAATTTTTCACCTTCCAGCTCAGGATTTCGGCCAGTTGGGACCAGTTTTGCTTGTGGATGAAATTTTTGAGTTTTCATGATGTAAATTGATGGTTGGCATGTAACTTTGACTCACTTTTACCTCTTCTAGATGATTCACTCCTAAAAAAGTAAAAATCAGATGTAAGAATCATTTTCCTCCCTTTTAGAGGCAAGTTGTTTAGATGCCTATTTTCTAGTTCTTTGTTTAGAATTAGTTGGAACTGCTCCTAGAAGGAGGAATTCGACCCCTAGAGGTGTGGGAAGGGGTTAGGAGGTCTATATGATGTAATTTTTGAGACATTCTACAGGTTGGATAGGTTGGACTCTTGGGAAAACTTTGGCACACTATTGTACATATTTTTCACATTTTGGCTAAGGAAAGATCAGAGGTTTTGCAGCACCTGTTGGGATTCTTGTGGCTTTCAGTTCTTGATGGTGTTTTCTCTCAGTTTATTGTAAGTTATTTCATGTTTAATGTATGCCATTCCCTTATTATGCTTCTGAAACTAAATGAATGAGTAAATGAGGTTGAATTCATTGATTTCAGTGCTCTGCCTTTGAATTTGTTTAGTTTTACATGTTTTCGCCTGTTTGGAGAGGATCCATGTTCTCCCTTGCCCTCTTCAGCTCCTTGTCATTCTGATCCATCCATACACCTGATCAAAAGCATCAAGACTATTGCCTACCTCGCCCCAACTCGAATTCTGCAAAAATCTGGCCTTATCCCCGAACCCAAAATTGTTTTTTCCCATTTCTCCAACAAAAACCCAAAAATCAAAATCAAACTTTCCTATCTCTTTACTAGCCTAAAATAAGTATTCGTTATAAGTCATCTCAGCCCCTCTGAAAATATTTTGCCGAGATAGACCCGGAGAGAGCCCTCTCCTGTCCTCGTAGGGCTAGCTACGAGGCTGAGCGTGGTTTGATGTGGCCTTGAGTTTTACCTTATTTCAGCCTAAGGTAGATTTGAGCGCTAATAGTAACAACAGGGTACTTGAGGGCTTTAAGTGAAACAACAGTGAAGATTAAATCAAAGGGTAAAGATCATGATAAGACTTCAAGAACTCACAATTTGGACATGGATTGTTTCTTGAAGGCTAAAAAAGATTTAGCCACCATTTGATATGATAAATTTTATAGGTGGCTAACATTTGGCATAAGGTTGGATTGAAGGGAGCTTCCGTGAAATGATTTTTTTTTTTTAAATATTGAAGTGGGGTTTTAAAGGTTCTTAGCAATATTATGAACCTATCAGAATGTGTCAAATTCAGAGTGTATACTCTGTTATGAGTATAATATTGGGGTAAAAGCGGGGTTAACTATAGCCCTGCATCATTTGGTATCAGAGCAGTAAAAGCTCTTTTGGGAGAAAGTTAGAGTAGAGTTATGTTCTTGAAGTTGTATGAGGAAAATACAATTGTGATTGTAGGAAGAAGGATCATATTTTAAATCTGACAGGTAGCAGACAAACAAAGATAAAGTGTGGTAGAATATGGAGAGTAATTGATACTCTTAAGGAGAAATTACAGAGGCAAAAAGAACATGTAATAAGCTATTCAAAGTGCAGATGAATGGTGGAACAAGATCATGCAGAGATCTGGAAGGTGATATGGTATATTTTTATTTTAACTCTGGTTTGAGAATATGTTTGCATATTTCAGTTTGCAGACAAAGAGGGAATATATCAGCAAAAGAACAACAAAAGGAGCTATAAGAAGAAGAATCAGTTGTGTTCTTGAAGACAGAGTGAATGAATGAATCTGAAGAAAAGTGGAAAATAAATTAAATGTTCTAGCTGAAGGTTGGACAAAGAGGAGAAGTGTAATATAACAAAATTAGCAAGCAGCTAATTGGAATATTAATTTTTACTCATGTCACTTAGGAGATAAATAAATGGGTAAGGAGGCCCATACATGGCAGAAAAATGAATAAAATCCCTCATAGTGTGAAAAGGGATATTCATAAGAGCTGGATTTCACACACTCAAGTGTGAAAGAGGACATTTGCACAAGGGCAAGGTCAAGTTTGACCAAGTCAACAGCGCTGGGACAGGAGGTGGAGAACACTTAGAGAGACATCGCAGTATGAATGGGAGGGAGATTTTTTGGTGAAGGAAATCCTAATGAGTGGGACCCAGGGTGAGAGGGATTTCACTTGTTTAAAAGGAGGGCAAGGCAGCCATTTTCATTCATGATTTGGATTATTGATTTCATGGTCTGATTAGACTTGTGCATGCTCTTGCTGTTTAGCAGAGTTGTTGTGCTACTTAGCACAAGGTATTCATGTTTAGGAATTCCTTCTTATTTCAAGAGAGGCCTCTTGAAGGAGCTTGCTCTTCATTTCTCCATATTCAGTCTTGAGGCCAAGCATCCTCCTTCAGCTACAACACAGTTTCTGTTTAGAGCTAGGTTGTGTTGCAGTGGAGGTTACTGAACACCACTTCCGGAGCTTATTTTTCAGAGGAGGAAGCCTTATTCCCTTTAGAGGATCAATGAGGAAGTATCTGGGCTGATTTCACCATATTTGGCACCAGGCCAACCATGTTCCATCATCTACAACGCAGTCCCTCTCCTTGACTGCGTTATTTTCAGTGAGCATCTGCAGTGTTTGCTTGGAGGGTGATATCTTCAGTGTTAGGATCAGCCTTTCACTTGGAAGATCCATTGGAGGAGGTTTGTTTAGCTTGTGCATCATCTACAACCATCTCCATCTAGTTCTTGAGTTGTAGCTACTACTACATCAGTCTTGAGACTGCAACTTCGACATTTTTTCCATTTTGCATATTTTAGCCAATCCTTCCAGGATTGTCTTGAAATTCAGTTTGGGACTCTAGATATTCACTCCCAACATTTTTTGGGCCCTACATTTGTATATTTGTGTATTGACACTTCTCAGCAGTAGTGCCCCTAATAAAACTGCGCTGTCATAGCCTTGAGCATTTTTTGTGTAGCAGTGTTCTCCATTTTTCCATGTACACGTTTCTTGAGGCTTGTATTTCCTAGCTTGAGTAAATATTTCCTTAAGATCTCTTATCTATTTGCTGCTATAAGACTAATAAGATTGCTAGATGTTCTTCTTACATTTTCCGAGTTGATGTAACACTGCTCTTTCATTATTATGTTCATTGGTTGCTGTAGTTGCACTTTTGGAATATCCTAAGATATTCCCATTGGTGTATATTTTCCCTATTTTGGGATATTACAGTGGTATCAGAGCATAATCTTGGCTCAGCCTGTGAGTTTCAACCATTATGAAATCAAAAGAAAAGAATAAGATCAGAGTTTTGGAGAGAATGAGCCTTCTCTCATCTATTTTCAGAAGAAAGAAGGACCTCAACAAGGAGGTCAAGCAAAGAAGAAGCAATGGGACTATACCCTTTCCTTTTGAAAGAGAGGAAAAATTGTAGAAAGATGAAGGACACTTGGATCAAAAGATCCTAAGTGAATACCTTGTTGAGTACAAGACTCAACCTAGAGCCTTCAAGGAGACTCTAGCCTTCCCATAGTTCATTCAACTGGAGGAAGAAAGGAGACCTTACAGTATAAGAAGAATGAAGGGCAATGGGTTTCTATTGTCTACTTTTGATGGATCATCTTCAACAAGGGCTTGGGCAAGAAAAATTGATGCATTATTCCTACTACATCTAGTGGTAGAGAGAGAAGCTGTAGAAATTGCAGCGCTTCACCTTGAGGGTGAGGCCAATATTTGGTGGTTTAACCATTTGGGTCATGCAAGAGTGCATACGTTTGTTGAATTTACTCAGAGGATGATTAGAAAGACTTTTGGAAAAGAGGGATTAGAGGAGAATAAGCCCTCACCACCATTGGAGGAGACTTGTACCAGCGCTGTCACAACCTTGGGAGAGCAACCTTCCACGTCAGCAGTTGGGGGAGCCAACACATTAGAGGAATAAACTCTTGCAGCCATACAAGATTCTTCCAAACTTCACCAAGGTATGACTAAGTTTTTATCTCCTATTGTTTTAGAAAATTATATGGGGGGTTGTATACCATTGCATGCTGCTTATTTAGAGCAAAGAACTTCCACTGTGCTATGCCACCTTGACTTGTTCAAGGAAGGGAGGAACCATCATCCTTATATACCATTGATGAGTTGTATACCACACTTGAGGTTGGGTTTTGAAAACTTGGAGGAGAGGATGAATATTGTTCCAAACAAACTTACACAAAACCATATGTTCATCCTTGAGTTGGAGCATGAGACAACAAGTACACCATTGGAAAGATTAACAACTCTGTCATTTAGCAGCAATGATGAGTTGGGGACCCAACCATTGTTGAAATATTCCAATGACCTTCCCATATATATAACCAGAGGCGAACATATAGATGATGGAGGACGTCTTAGGATGGATAACATATCTAATGTGTGTGTGTGTTGGATACTTCGTGATGAGCCCTACACATCATGATGGGAGGTTTTTGCCTACCACCTATTTGGATCCTTATGGGATCAACTTGTTCATTGAGGATACTGCATTTCAATGTCCCATGAAATGCAAAGACAGAAATCTGATTTGGGAGGATGGTAGTCTTCATGGGAAGGGTACCAAGATTGAGCATGATGAGAGGCACCCACATTTGGATGAATGGGTGTGGATGGAGAGCAAGAAGCTAGTAAGCTACTTGCAAATTTATGACACTGGGCAGCAGGAGGCATGGCTGCATTGGCTACTCTTAAAAGAGTTTGTCCATCTTGAGAGATATCCTCTTTCAAAGGGTATGAGGGAGGACAGAGTTTGGCAAGATACTTGCATCATTGGGCAACAAGGAGTATGGATGCATTATGATGATGTGATCATTATGTCTTCACCTCATGATTTGTATGATGGAGGTATGAGGAGGCAGCAAAAAATTTTGTTGCTCCGGAGGACTTTGGGAGAGCAAGGGAAGATTTGGTCTCACACTTTGCATAATGGCACTATCATGGTCCGAGGGGGCTACTCCTTAGCATTAGATGATCAGGAGGTGCTTCCACGTTGTAAGGAGCTTCCTATATATGGAAACATTGTGGGAGATGTCTTTGATAATGGGCATGTCAAAGAATGGAGTTATGTGATGGCAGGAGCTTATGTTCATAGGCCAACAGTGCTGTCACTTTGGAGCTGGGATTTATTGATGGAGTGTTCCCAGGATCACTTCACATATGATGCACTTGGTGGACAAGGAGGAGATAAGAGTGATGGAGTGTTCCCAGGATCACTTCACATATGATGCACTTGGTGGACAAGGAGGAGATAAGAGTGATGGAGTAGTGGATGGAGACATCTATGACCAAGGTGTGATCTTCTTAACTTGGGTTTCCAAGCATAAGAAGGAGGACCTTCATGCAACACATGGTACATTCCTCTTCATAGGAGTATGTCCCACCACTATGGAGAACTTATTCATGGATACATATATCATCTTACTTCCAGCACATGGCAAGAATTTTACTTTTAAATACATGGATTTTCTAACACAACATTTGTGTGTTCTTACCATTCCTATTCAGTGCATTGCTCCACAAGAGGGCAAGCTTCTCTTTGGGTTCCATGGTCATCTTTTGGCCAACTATTGTGATGGAGACAACCATCTCTTATATAGCCTTGGGAAAATGTTTCATTATTCTTTTATGTATGCTCAGTTGGTTCACCAAACCATTTACTATTCACTAGTAGAGGTGTTGACATATACAACTAGCTATTTTTCAAGAAACATCTTGCCTTGTCATTTTCTGAAGTAGCAGTTAGAAAAACTGCGCTGTAACCACTTGGAAAACTGTTGGTACCTTCTAGCAATATATGGAACCTTCGGTAATATTCTCAATTGGATGCCATATGATGATCATGTCCTATTCATCATATATCATATGGTTTGGGCCAACATGATTCACAGCGTTGGAGGAGAGATCTTTGAAGATCTAGTCTTCATCTTGCCTCTTAAGGGCAACATTATTGCAGCCCAGGATCAAAAAAATCTCTACACTTATCATAAGTGGAGAGGAGGACAGTGTGGGGTAGGCTACTCTGCCTACTATGTTTAGATTTTCATCCCACCTACATTGCCGGAGCTCAAGGTGGAGGATGATTTGCATGAGTTACCATTTTGGAGGGTGGCTTATTTTGTATGGTTGATAGCTTGGGGATGGGAGATTCATATGGGGATGGTAGATCCCAATGTATATCAGACCTCATGCCTCAATAAGGCCTTTAGACAGCCCATTGTTTCCCCCATGGATGTTTTACATGATGATAGCTATTTGGGATATACACCAAAAGCTAGCTTACATACTTGGGAGGGACAACTTGGAGATATCTTGATGAGACAACATCTTGATCCTTGGAGGATTTTATCACATGAGGATGCTACAGGGCAAGAAGAGGAGGCTTCTCAGTTATATCCTTGCAGTTGCTTGAGGACAAGTAACATTTTGGAGGGGAGGATTGTAATATTCCAAAATTAGCAAGCAGCTAATTGGAATATTAATTTTTTCTCATGTCACTTAGGAGATATATAAATGGGTAAGGAGGCCCATACATGGCAGAAAAATAAATAAAATCCCTCATAGTGTGAAAATGGATATTCATAAGAGCTATATTTCACACCCTCAAGTGTGAAAGAGGACATTTGCACAAGGACAAGGTCAAGTTTGACCAAGTCAATAGCGCTGGGATATGAGGTGGAGAACACTTGGAGAGAAAACACAGTATGAATGGGAGGGAGATTATTTGGTGAAGGAAACCCTAATGAGTGGGATCCAGGGTGAGAGGGCTTTCACTTGTTTAAAAGGAGCGCAAGGCAGCCATTGTCATTCATGATTTGGATTATTGATTTCATGGTCTGATTAGACTTGTGCATTCTCTTGTTGTTTAGCAGAGTTGCTGTGCTGCTTAGCACAAGGTATTCCTGTTTAGGAATTCCTTCTCCTTTCAAGAGAGGTCTCTTGAAGGAGCTTTCTCTTTAGTTCTCCACATTCAGGCTTGAGGCCAAGCATCCTCCTTCAGCTACAACAAAATTTTTGTTTAGAGCTGGGTTGTGTTGCAGGGTGTTGCAGGGGAGGTTACTGAACACCACTTTCAGAGCTTATTTTTCAGAGGAGGAAGACTTTTTCCCTTTGGAGGATCAGTGAGGAAGTATCTAGGCTTATTTCACCATCTTTGGCACCAGGCCAACCATGTTCCATCATCTACAACGCAGTTCCTCTCCTTAACTGCGTTATTTTCAGTGAGCATCTACAGTGAGGGTTGCAGTGTTTGTTTGGAGGGTGAGATCTTCAGTGTTAGGATCATACTTTCACTTGGAAGATCCATTGGAGGAGGTTTTTTAATCTTGTGCATCATCTACAGCCATATCCATCCAGTTCTTGAGTTGCAGCTGCTGCACCAGTCTTGAGACTGCAGCTCTGACATTTTTTCCATTTTGCATATTTCAGCCAATCCTTCCAGGATTGTCTTGAAATTCAATTTGGGAGTCTAGATCTTCACTCCCAACATTGTTTGGGCCCTACATTTGTATATTTTTGTATTGACACTTCTCAGCAGCATTTCCCATAATAAAATTGCACTGTCATAGCCTTGAGCATTTTTTGTGTAGCAGTGTTCTTCATTTTTCCATGTACATGTTTCTTGAGGCTTGTATTGCCTAGCTTGAGTGATTGTTTCCTCAAGATATTGTATGAATTTTCTGCTATGATCTAATATGATGGCTATTTGGATATTCTTACATCCTATGTGTTGATGTATCACTGCTATTTCATTATTATACTCATGTATTGCTGTAGCTCCAATTTTGGAATATCTTAAGATATTCCCATTATTGTAGATTTTCCCTATTTTTGGATATTAAAACAAGAGTGTTCAGAAAAAAGTGGAATTTCAAAAGCCAAGGAGAAAAGGACTTTCTCAATAAATATTACAGTAATAGAGAACCAGTGTTACTAAAAGACCGAGCTCAAAGTAGAGAAGACTTGGTGAGGTAGTTGCAGCAGGTATGGAGACTTGCTGAGAAGGAGAGGCTTAGTACAGTTCGAAAGTAAAAAAATGCAGTTCGCAAGAGATAGAAGAATGAATACTAATAGTCATAGCAGAGGTTTAGAGATAAGCCACAACAGAAGAAGAATGAAGAAAAATGACAAAGAAAATGGAATGGGAAGGAATATGAATGATGAAGAGTATGATAGAGAAAAGGATGAGATAAGAAATCATCTTAGTTTGTTGATGGAGCTGTTATAGAGAAGTAAAAAAGACCAGCGGTATGGTTATATAATGAGAAAGAAGGTGAAATGGCACATGCTACAAGAGAAGAGAGAGCATCAGGTGAATACTCAGTTAATAGAGGAGTTTAGGAATCTTGAGCAGATAATGGATGTTCAATTGAGGTTGGAGAAGCTCAAAGGAGTTGAGCAACAGCAAAACAAAGTTGTTGGAGAAGAAAAATTTCCTTATGAACTTGAAGATGGAGCAATGATGTTTGAAACATCAGTTGAGGCTAGTGAGCCTTATGATTTTGAAATTAAAAATTTGTGTATGTTTGCAGATGTATTGCATGATGATGGAAAATATTTGGGTATTGTCAAAGAGGAGGAAGAGGAGAGACAAAATTTGAATTCTGTTTTAAAGAAGGATGAGACATTTAGGTCTCATGAGGAAGCTCATACACACTTGGAGGAAAATATTACTTTTCAACATACTGCTAGCACTGTAAGCAAAGGGAGTTTAGCTTATATGGGTAGCCAAAAGCAAGTAGAAGAGAAGGAATATATCAAGCATACAAATTTAACGCTTGAGGAAGCTAACACAAAGATTTTATTATTAGAAAATCTGTTAAGGGAGTCTGAGTCAAACCATGGATTGAGAACTCATGTAAATGATTTAAGTTTTAGTAATCTTGATGAAGAAATGAGGTTTATTGAGGGATGTATAGGTAGAGATGTGAATGAGGAAGATTCAGTCAGCCCAGAAGGATAGATGGAAGTGTCACATAACAGTGACAAAGAAAAGAATAGTAATGAAGAGGAAGATGGGACAGATATGTCTCATGCTAAAGAAGAATCCATCTTAGAACTGAAGGATAATGAACTAACTACGAGGATTAGTCAAGGAGCTGAAGGAAAGTTATGGAATGTTGTCAAGGAAAAGGAGGAGAGTTATGTTGGAATCTATTAGCGGCATAGTGATGAGGTGTTTGAAAGGAATCAGATAGAAAGTGAGTTGCTGAAATATTTGCTGGAAACATCTGAGCATGAGAAAGGGATTGCAGGCATTGATAGAAGAATGTCTCAAGTTTTGGCAGAGATAAAAACATATATTAGAATGTTAAACTATATTATGTTAACTAATATATACATATAAGTGTGAGTAAAAATGTTACTGCAGTCAGGGAATTGGAGAGCAGTTTACTTTTTGAAAGTAAATTTGCAGACAAGGAGTGGGAATCAGATATTGCAGAGGGAGATATATTCAAGGATATTCAGGAATTTTGGGTGGTAGAAATATCTAGAGAAATCTTAAGAGCAATAGAAATATCTACAACAATATCAGGAGTAACCTCAAGAGTAATAGCAGAAGTTGAAGCAGAAAAAGCTAAAGAAAGTAATCAACAGTTT
Organism: Pinus albicaulis; assembly: GCA_034641835.2. Taxonomy (NCBI): domain Eukaryota; kingdom Viridiplantae; phylum Streptophyta; class Pinopsida; order Pinales; family Pinaceae; genus Pinus; species Pinus albicaulis. The sequence goes on along the minus strand of CM076572.1, from coordinate 1,420,011,017 downwards.
AAAGATAAATGGATAGAGTGTAGCAACATATGGCAGAGTGAGTACCAGTCAGAAGATAAACTGGACGCGGAGATTGAAAGAATAAAAAATTTGATGATGAAGGTGTCTCAGAAGAAGACAACAACAATAAAGCAAAGCAGTAGCAACAAGGAAATGACAACAATAGACTGTGAAAGCATAGGTAGTGGGGAAATGAAACATAATGTGTGGAGACTTGGAGAACAACAACAAACAATACCATTAGCAACAAAAAAATACAAAGGAAGAGAGGCCGCCAAAGACAGACTACAGAATAAAGTTTGGGATCCAGGAGGAATTCCATCAGCATTGAAGACACATGATCTGGAGATCATGATTGTTTTCTACCTTGGGAGTTTGATGCAGGAATATCAAGGTTCCAAATTTTGTATATTTAGTAGAATCTAGGGGGTCTTATATTTTCAAGGGAGTTGGTTCCCTAAGTATTTAATTAATGTAATTTTCAATGTTTTGAGTGGATTTTATGTGAGACATTTAGAATAGGATTTAATTAAATATTGTGAGGCATATTTGTAAATGTTTTCAAATATAGTAGAACATGAGTGATTGGTGAGGATTGAGAGATGCTGAAATATTGTAAATCTTAGATTATAAATTGGTTTCATGATTTTGTGGAACTAGAGAGGATCCTTAGGAATTAGTTGAGTCAAAAGTGGATTTAGATGATTCTTAGGATTTGGTTGAGAAGATTGAGGATCTAAACTAGAATTGGTTGCAGAACCTTTTGTATATATTTGTAAGCCTCAAAGGCATTAAGGGACCATATTATTAGATAGGAAATAGAGGAGATTTGATGGTAAGACTACGGGCAGTGAGAAGGATCAAAGAAGGCCATGTTTAAAGAAAATCAGGCCCTGAATCGAATAGGTGGAAACAAGGTTCGACATAATTTGTATGTACAATATTTTTAATTGATGTAATGAAGCATTCTTTGTAATGTTCCAAAATTTTAGCCTCAAAGCTAAATGGAACATTAGAGTTAGCAACAACTCTAGTTGGTGAATAAATGGTTAGAAAAGCCCATAAGTCTCCTAAGGAGGATAAAAACACTCCAAGTGTGAAAGGAGACACTCTTTCTAGGTTAATAGAACACCTCCATGTGTGAACAGGGATAAAATCAAGCTGCTTTGACTAAGTCAACAGCGTAGTTTTAGAGGAGGAGGAATCCAAGGAAGAATAATGTAGTTTTGGAGGGAGATGTATCTTTGGATAGAGATGACCTAATTGAGTGAGGCCAAGGGCAAGAAAACTCATGTTTTATATAAGGAAGAGGATGGCAGCATTATTCATCATGTCTTAGATTATTTTTCATGTCTGCTCAGACTTTTTCTTCCTCTTGCTGTTCAGCAGAGTAGTAGTGCTGTTTAGCACAGGGTGTTCCCGAGCGGGAATCCCACCTCTTTCCTTTGAGGAGCCTCATTGGGAGAGTTTGCATTCATCATTCCACATTAGGTTTTCAGGCCAAGCTTTAGCCAACTTCATCAGCACATTTTTTGCCAGAGATTGTGCACTGTTGCTGGGTGCAACAGTGGAAGGGATTGGAATCCCGGTTCCTGAGCTAGTTTCTCATTGGAGGAAGGTTTCCTTCACTTGAGGGACCTTTTTGGAGAGCTACAAATCTGATTTCAGATCTTTGGTATCATACCACACATTTCCCATACATTTCCAGCACTGTTCCAGCTAGGGAATGCGTTATTTTGGAGGCAGTACATCAATGCATGGTTTGGTGGCTCCGTTGTAGTGTTTCCTTGTGATTGAGAGGTTCATCCTTTCATGGGAGGAAGACCTTGAGGGATCTACAACAGATCAGAAATATTTCAGCCTTCTACACTCATGTGCTTCAGTGTTGCAGTGGTTATTTAGTAAATTACTGAATATCACATTTTGTATGCAGAGTGTTTGACAAGAAACCCTTGCCGGGTTCTCTTGTATTTTGTATAAGGAGACTAGATCTCAGTTTATGAACATGATTGTCTAATATATGAGTAGATCTATTTGTATTCTTATTTTCTGAGTTAAAACCCTGATGAGACTGTGCAGTCACTTTATGCAACAACTCCGGTAAAATGTAGTTTTGGGGTTTTTAGTCATTTTCAACTACACTAGTATGGGAGGTCTGTTTAACCCACCTAGTTTCATTTATTTCTGATCTCCTCTTGTATTTAGATGATATATGGATGTATATATGGGATCCAAGTGATAATATCATTTTTTTATTGCATATGTTGCTGGAAATGCGTTTTTAGTGCATGATTCATGAGATGTCCCGATTTTGGGATATTACAGTGGTATCAAAGCATGAACTCTGGCTCAGCCTGTGAGATCCAGCTATCAGAGGAAGGAGAGATGGAAAGAAGCTAGAAAGCTTTAGTATGTGAAGGAAGAAAGGAGGACAAGCTTACAAATCTTCTTCCAAAATTTATGCAGAGCTTTTAAGGAGAGCTGAAGAAAATGAGTTTGGAGATGGGATCTCCAAAAGAGGTTGAATCTAGAGCTGAATCTAGATCTGCACATGGTGAGTGTGAGCATGCAGTTTCACACCATGATGCACAACACAGTCAAGTGCCTAGAACTATCTTGAGATGGATAGGAGGAGGAAAAATGCCTAAGAGGAGAACTCTTAGTGGTTTTTTGCAGGAGTATGAATCTAAAACTGAGAGGTTTAGAGATCATACTAATTTCTCGGAGTTTTGAAAGATCCAGTTGGAGAAGAGCAAGCAATAGGATGCAGGTATGTTTCTTCTATCTACTTTTTCCGGATCACCTACATGTTTAGCTAGAGCCTGGGTAAATGAGCTAGATTCCTATTTGCAACTGTACCATATTTCCGAGGGTGAAGCCATTAGAGTTGCAGCGCTGCATTTCAGAGGTAAGGCTCATGCATGGTGGATTTTTGAATCTTGTTCTTTAAGAAATGCAAACACTTTCTCTTATGCAAGATTCATAGAAACTTTGATGGGAAGGTTTGGTGAAAAACGTCCTGAGGCACATGAGCAAGGAAAACTTGAGAAAACAAAACCCTTGCATGTGATGAAGGAAACCCCATTTCAAAAAACCATGGGAGGAGCTGAAATCTTGCATTACACATTACTGAAAGCAAGACCTCCAGTTCATATTCTTGAACAAGAGGGCATGGCGATCTCCTTTTCACAGGAGGATCCAACTATTGAGATGTTGCCCATAAACATTGAGGGAGATGAGGGCAACAACGCTGTCACACCTAGAGCACATCCAATGCCTCATGTAGAGGAAGGAGGAGCACATGCTACAATAGGAGGGATTCTTGTATCCTTACAAGAATTTCCCCAGGATCTCATACGTAGAGGTCCAAGCACAATCAATGAGCAACATGATTGTGTAGCATTGCTGCCGGAAGGAGGAGGTAGGAAGGAAGAGCAACATCACTTGATGAGAGGCACACACCCTTCTCTATTTCAGAGGGCCAATGCAATAAAGAGGCAGACATATTTGTGCTGTAAAATCTGGGGCAAGCTTGCCCAACCATATGTGCAGTCTACTCTTGACATTGATGTCTCACTTCATGGAGGCATTCCACCCGAGAGGCCACCAGATCTACAGTTAATGAGAGATATCTTGTCTTTTGTTTCACCACTCTTGGAATTTGAAAAGGTGAAGAGTTTGGAGGAAGAATTTGGCATGGGGGATGTCAAAGTAGCAGGCAACAACACGAGGAGAGCTTCACATGCCAGATCACTAGTGCTGTCTCTTAGGAGGATTGATCCTTATTGGAGATCTCAGCTTTTGGTAGAGTACTCCAAGGATCTTGGTGCATGCATGATTCTTGATGACCCAGATGGAGATGACAGATACATGGTGGATGATGTGGTCATCTATTCCTATGGCAGGATCTTCTTGACTAGATCTTCTAGTCTTAAGGAGAAGCTGCTACATGCAGCACATGAGGACTTCTCTTCTATGCACTTTGATGCATATTTCCAGTTGATGGAGGAGTTCACTTGGGAGGGCATTTAGCATGACATATTTCAGCATATGGAGAGATGCATAGCCCAGATGGTGATAGAGAGGATGTCACAACCACCTTCCTACTCATTGAGAGTGAGGGAGAATTTCCATTTGAGCCATTTCAGCTCAAGACCTCAAGTACATGATGGAGGAGGTATAATTTCACATTTTGTATTGTACTTCTTTTCCTTGTTTGAGCAACATGATGTAACAAGAAGAATGATCTCTTCTCTCATATTTTATGATGATGTACTTGTAGCTACTTGTAGCATTGATCTTGGCTATCTTTTTGATGGTTTGTGGGGGAAGCCACATGTTTCTTGGTGTGCACCATCGACACCATATTGTAACTTCATGTTTTCATCTTATGAGATGACTGTGGAAACAAACAAGTGGCTGGAAAAGAACTTGTTATTTCTTATTTGGATGTAGGCCAAGGATGCACTGCGCTGGTTCCATGAGAGGGACCATGATTCACTCTCCGGTTGTCACTTGGAAACTTGTTCTCATTGTACTTTGCTTCCATATATTACTGATATGTATATGTTCATGGGGAGATTTGTTTGGAGAGTGGGTTTGAGATTGGAGGTGCCCATTGGGAGCATGATTCTTCCCACTTTATATGCTGTACATTGCAGGAGGCACTTCATGGTTGAACTATTTGTTGGGACATCATACAAGTTGACCATCATGATCCTACTCTATGGCTTGTATGAGGGAGAGATGAGGCAACAACAAAAGTTTTTGTTGCTATGGTTGCACTTGGGAGGGTATGGGCCAAATTCTTCCCATACTTTTCATGAGATTTCTAGAGAGAAGGAAGGCACATTCATGGTGCAAGGAGGCTACCCTTCAACATTGAAGGATCATGAGAGACTTCCATGTAGGAAGAAGATCTTCTCACATAGTAGCATGATGGTGGATGACCTTGGCATATGGGATGTCAAAGAAAGAAGTCATGGAGCCTTATCACAAAGGCCTACAACGCTGTCACATAGGAGTATGTTCTTATGGATGGAATATTCCAAGGAGAAGATGTATTCCTTCTTCTTGCAAATTTCTATGAGGAGATTCTCATGGGAGGACTTATTAAGGGACCTCAATTTCATCCAACTCACTATGTATGGTAGGGAATGCATTTCTGTACTTGTTGATTACTCCATTGAGTATTTGTACTTTCTCACCATGTTTGAACAGTGCATTGCTCCTCAAAGGAGCAAGAGTATTTTTGGGTTTCATGGTCACTGCAAGGCCAATGTTTATGATGATAGTAGCCCATCTATACATGACTTTGGGCAAGTGTATTGTTATTTTATCTATGTACAGCTGATAGACATTGATGCTTATTTCCCCATGTTGGGAGAAAAAACATATACATCTTGTAACTTGTTGCAGGGCCACTTGCCATATGACATTCTCAAACAACAGTTAGGAAGACTGCGTAATATCCACTTGGAGAACCTTTGGTACCATCCAAAATTGCACCTAAATTTCAACATTATTCTGATGTGGATGCCAAATGGTGATGATGTGCCATTCATCTTGAATGGAATGGTTTGGGTTGGCATGTCTCATGAATTTGGAGGAAGAGTCTTTGGAGACTCAATCTTCTTCTTGCCATTGGAGGGAAATCATGTTGCAACCCGAGATCAGCATACCCTCTACACTTATCATCAATGGAGAGGAGGACAGCATGGGATAGGATATCTTGCCTATCATTTTCATTTATTCAGCCCACCTACATTTCAGGAGCACAAGGTGGAGGAGACTCTTCATAAGTTACCATGTTGGAGGGTGACTCAATTCATTTGGATGATAGCATGGGTGAGGGAGGCACTCATTCACCATGTTGGTCATCACTCCTACTTTGTCGAGGTCATGAGACAACAAGCAAGTTTCAATTCATACTTTCCACCTTTGATTGATGTAGACCATTTGGTTTTGCGCCCTTGGGAGGAAACATTAGATGACAGTTTTATTGCAGATTATCTTGATGCAGTGATGGAGGCTATTGATGGGAGGCCACATGAGGAGGAGGGGAGAAATTTTTCTCTCCCTATGCATTTTATTGAGGACAAGCAAATATTTAGGAGGGGGGGACTGTAATGTTCCAAAATTTTAGCCTCAAAGCTAAATGGAACATTAGAGTTAGCAGCAACTCTAGTCGGTGAATAAATGGGTAGAAAAGCCCATAAGTCTCCTAAGGAGGATAAAAACACTCCAAGAGTGAAAGGAGACACTCTTTCTAGCTTAATAAAACACCTCCATGTGTGAACAGGGATAAAATCAATCTGCTTTGACTAAGTCAACAACACAGTTTTAGAGGAGGAGGAATCCAAGGAAGAATAACACAGTTTTGGAGGGAGATGTATCTTTGAATAGAGATGACCTAATTGAGTGAGGCCAAGGGCAAGAAAACTCATGTTTTGTATAAGGAAGAGGATGGCAACATTATTCATCATGTCTTAGATTATTTTTCATGTCTTCTCAGACTTTTTCTTCCTCTTGCTGTTCAGCAGAGTAATAGTGCTGTTCAGCACAGGGTGTTCCTGAGCGGGAATCCAACCTATTTCCTTTAAGAAGCCTCATTGGGAGAGTTTGCATCCATCATTCCACATCAGGTTTTCAAGCCAAGCTTCAGCCAACTTCATCAGCGCAGTTTTTTCCAGAGATTGTGCAATGTTGCTGGGTGCAACAATGGAAGGGATTGGAATCTTGGTTCCTGAGATAGTTTCTCATTGGAGGAAGGTTTCCTTCACTTGAGGGAACTGTTTGGAGAGCTCTGGAGCTGATTTCAGATCTATGGCATCAGACCACACATTTCCCATACATTCCCAACATTGTTCTAGCTAGGGAATGCATTATTTTTGAGGCAGTACATCAGTGCATGGTTTGGTGGCTCCATTGCAGTGTTTCCTTGTGATTGAGAGGTTAATCCTTTCATGGGAGGAACCCCTTGAGGGATATACAGTAGATCAGACATATTTCAGCCTTCTACACTCATGTACTTTAGTTTTTTAGTGGTTATTCAATAAATTTCTGAATATCACATTTTGTATGCAGAGTGTTTGACAAGAAACCCTTGCTGGGTTCTCTTGTATTTTGTATAAGGAGACTATATCTCAGTTTATGAGAATGATTGTCTAATATATGAGAGATATATTTGTATTTTTATTTTCTGAGTTAAAACCCTGATAAGACTATGTAGTCACTTTATGCAGCAACTCCGGTAAAATGCAGTTTTGGGGTTTTTAGTCATTTTCAGCTACACTAGTGTGGAAGGTCTGTTTAACCCACCTAGTTTCATTTATTTCTGATATCCTCTTGTATTTAGATGCTAGATGGATGTATCTATGGGATCCAAGTGATCATATAACTTTTTTATTGCATATGTTGCTGGAAATGCATTTTTAGTGCATGATTCATGAGTTGTCCCGATTTTGGGATATTACATTCTTGCATTTAAAATTGCCTTTAACTGTGTGTTTTAAGAAATCTAGGCATGCATAGGTAGTTGTAATATCTGATTTATTATAGAATGGAGGAATCAAAGTAAGTAGAGAATCCATGGGAATCATTTCTGGGTATGATTGAATAACTAGAATAAAGCTCAGGAGGGTTCTAACGCTGTCGAGGATTGTGAAATTAATATGTAGAACCTGTGTAATGAAAATTTTTTAGTTATGCGTTAAAGGATCATTGTGCCAAACCTGTGTAATTAAATCAAGCTCGTTCTTGAGCTGTGAATGGCGTAAATTGGTGAGGTTTCAAGATTGCAACATTTTAAGATTGTGAAGTAATTACAGTTGCAGACAGGAGGAAATCTAGTACATTTTCCCGAAGGCCGAAACCACGATTTTCCCCAAAACTTAATATATTTTTGAATGAAAGCGTGAGGTTGAATGGATGGTGGAGATCAAATCGCAGAATTGAAGTAAGAGCGATGGATAGCTAGGATCATATCGTAGAGATGAAGCGGAGTTTGGGAGTCAAGATCACATCGCAAATATGAGGTGGGAGAAATGAGGAGCCACGTGTCAGCATATGGTTCCATCCCATATCATGTTCAGTAGAAAGAGCTAAAGTTTACGATCTGCGATGGACTTGGTTTTGCGAAATGCGATATAGCTTGGGTTGTGATATTGCGATACGACATCGCCATCGCATATCGCATTTGGTTAAAGGATATAAGTTCATGATATGGTGTAATATTGTGATATTGCGATGCGACATAGATTTGCATTTTGCCATTTGGTATTGCAAAAGGTGATAAGGTAAGTATAAGCGTTTAATGTTAAATGTGATTATTATGAAGGATTACTTTGGTTTTAACCTGAGTCCCACAAAGCCCTGTTTTGATGTTAATCCCATGTAGAAGTTCAGGATTCTTTTCTTTTTTATATAAGTTCTGCATAAGGTTGGATTTAAGGGAGCTTCCACGAAATGATTTCTTTTTAAAGATTAAAGTGGGTTTTTGAAGGTTCTTAGCAATATTATGAACCTATCCAAATGTGTCAAATTCAGACTGTATACTTTGTTATGAGTATAATACTGGGGTAAAAGCGGGGTTAACCCTATGTTGTGGTGGATTTGATGCACGGGTGTACGAAATCGCACCAGTTTAAGGGGTGTGGTATACCCCTATAAACTATTGGTAACAGGCAGAAAGTGGTGGAGCTCAAAAGCATATAATCTAGAGGAAAAAAATATGCGAATGTATGCTCAAAGTAAACTAAAACTAAAACACAAATATACATAAGCTATTGAAGAGAGTCAAAACGATAATAATGCAAACGATGGCTCAAAGGCCTCTTCTTATTAAACATTTGATATGGAGAAGAAATTTTACCCACTTGCCAAAGGGCCCCTAGACAATGGTTCTAGGTCCCGATGCAAGGATTTTGGTTTCCAAGCTCTGCCTCTAATGCAGTCTCTCTCTCTCCCCGCTGTGATGGACTAGGATTTTTGGGTGGCCAACAATTGAGTCCCCTCTATCTCCAGCTCCAGGTCACACACTTCCAGTATTGCTTGGGAAATTCTGGCCAGCATAACAATGTGATCACCCATTCTTCATATCTTGGTGGCTTTATATAGGGGATTTCAAATCCTCCTTCCCTCCCTTGGTACATGATGGATGGCGACCCAAGGGAGAGGTATGATTCCATTGTGTGCTCCAAATATTCCTTTGTGTGCTCACATAGTGTTTAAGGAGGTGCTGGTGGTTGTCCTTAGGCGGATTCATATAAGGACTAACTGTCCTTTGCTTTGTGTGGTCCCAGAAAGCGACATTTTTCCATTTCCAAGAATGCGCGCTTATTGGGCAAAAGGGTGAGCAGAAGGTGCTCTTATCAAAGTATTAAGCGTGCTTTTTAGCATTTAAGACTAGTTCAAATCTGATTTTCTCAAAACCTTAGAGATTTTAAATACTTTGTGATTCCATAATGTGTTCCTGCCCTGTAAATCCTTAGGCTTGAAATTAATTAATGTCATCTTCTGCTGTACAATTTTCTAGTGTTAACATTTGCCCCCTAATGTGTGAGGTCTAGGAAGGACTGTATAGTTGAAATACATTATAGTTTCTTTTCTATATCGTGTGCAGAGAGAGAGAGAGGCCTGTGTGAATCTTGGAATTGACAACACCTTGCACCATTCCCGAGGTGACCATGGCCTAAGGGACCCCTACAAGAAAACAAAATATACAACATATATACAAAATTTCAACGAGGCAGGCATGTCCCATGCTCGTGATGCTATGGCTAGTTAAACAAAATTGACAGATACATGTGCTGTCTACATCACTTCTGTGGTAGTGATGCCGACGGTTGTTGACGATGACTGCTGACGCCCTTAGGGGCGTTTTTTCTTTGACGATAGGTGGAATGTGGTACCCATATGCGTAATATTGGTATGGCATATGACTACAAAGTGTATGCATATGTACTGGTTGGGACCTTCCCGTGTAAGCATTGTTGATAGAGACGCTTATGGAGGCACGTGTCTTCGACGGATCTGATCAAGGTGTAATGGTTGTAAGGTACGATACCATCATGACATGAAAGATCTTGCTGTCGTCGAATGTCAGGAGGATCGATGACATCTGTGGACAATGATGTCTCCCATAGTGCCACCCGAGGATACCCCTTTGCATGGGGAGGGGTGCTCCAAGTTACCACTTCCTTTTTGGAAAAGAGTTGTCGAGGTCGACGAAAAAAAAGCCTTAACTGAACCATGGGTCGATGACCTGAGGGATCAGAAACCTAGATGTTGTAGAAATTTGAATAACTGATATGTTATCCATCGAGATTCTCCTTATCACACACTATTTTAACTTCATGCACAATACAAAATCTCTTCTACCATTGATCATTAATTGCGGAAATAAAAACAATCGCATGCGCACATTAAAACCATAAAAAATTACACATATGAACACAGTATTTCATGGGAAAGCTTAAAGCTAAAAACCCCCAACTATCTGTATATTATATGTCATAGAGATCATGTAACAATCATTATACAAAGCTCCTCACAAGCTCTCAGTACAATCTCAGAATTTATTGCTACACCTAATCAAGCTAGATCAGCAAAACTTGTACTCCAATCTCGCCACACGATAGCCTACCTCTCTTGCCAATCAAGGCTAAAATGGCTCAAAAATAACTTACGAACAACACGGCTTATACTATGCAATCCTCATTGGCTTCTCCATCGGTTGTTGCAAATAATACCTTGATATAGTCACTTGTTTGATAGTCCACCTTGCTCTTCTTTACCCTACCTCTTCTTTGGTCTCCCAAAGCGCTTCATACGAGTTAGCGATGTATTAATTGGTTGATTAATGAGTTTATAATTAGTGAATTAATTAATAATTAATTCACACCACTCTCACTAATTGTATCAATCAGTTAAACTGAATACAAATATCTCAACTATATTTAGATTAGTTAAACTGAATACAACTCCACTAACTTCCTCAATCAACTCCACCAAACTCTGTCACATGAGTTCTAACTGAAGTATCCATGCAATAGCTCCACATAACCCTCAGGAATAGCGTAATTCCTTCTGTCAGCTCCTATGCCACATCTGTGCACTTAACTAAAGTGCTCCAAGAGAATAAGATAATATTTATAGTCCAAATATTATTAAGAGCTAATAATATTCGACATATCTATTTTTAGACTGGCAATCTAAAAATAGATTCCGCCCAATATGTCTAAAAATAGAAGTCCATCTATTTTTCCAACTTAACCAACCATCCACAAATAGCATCCTGCAACTCATAGAATATGATCGACATGTCTAAAAATAGACATAGTCTAAAAATAGACTTTCTGCCAAAAATAGCCTGTGGGCCCACTTAGTGAAGGCGACTTCTTTCCACTAAGCACATCATCTTGTTGTAATCTCAACACTTGCTCTCAACAAGATAAGGATTATCTTTACCCCTATTTCCTCTATGATTATTGAATTTTCTCCACGGTGGCCTTAGCCGTCAAGATATATGACATCGATCCTCCACGGAATGTAATAACATGATCTTACGCGCACAATCTACGTGCCGATGATACGGAATGTCGATATGTTTAGATCTATCATGAAATCTTTGGATTAACTGAGAGTTTTAATGCAACTGCGATTATCACAATAAATCTTGATAGGATCTAAGTGTGAACCGAACAACCCGACCAGGATCTTCCTCATCCATACAGCCTCGCATGCAGCCAAAATTGCTGCCATATACTCGGCCTCTGCTGAACTGAGTGCCACGGATATCTGCTTCTTGATGTACCAAGAAACTGCTGTCGACCCGATACTGAAATTCCCTCTAGATGTGCTCTTTCTTTCCGTTGGGCTCCCTGCCCAATCTGCATCCGTGAAGCCACATAGCCTCACCTCATCTGACTGTCTGTACCATAATCCATATCCCGATGTGCCTCTGAGATATCTCAACACATGCTTCCCCGACTTCCAAAAGAGCTTGGTAGGCTTAACCATAGCTTGTGAAATTTGGTTAATTGCGTAGCATATGTCGGATCGTGTATTGACCAGATACATAAGCGACCCCACCAACTGTCGATAAACAGTGGCATCCACTACCTCTGCCGAAGTAGCATCCTCCTTCCTCCATCCACCAGGAAGAGGAGTATCAACAGGCTTGCAGCCATGCATGTTGAAATTCTCCAGTATCTCCCGGGCATACTTACCCTGAGAAACAAACAGTCCACCACTGTGCTGCCAAATTTCCAATCCCAGGAAATAATGAAGGAGGCCCAAGTCCTTCATCTCAAACTCCTTTGCAAGATCAGCCTTGCATGAGTGTATCAACAGTTCATCACTTGAAAAAATCAAATCATCTACATAAAGTACAATTATCAGCAACTTACCCTCCACCACAATTTGGTATAGGTTCGGATTCGCCTCACTCTTGGAGAATCCAAGTCCGGTGAAATAATTGTCTATCCATGTGTACCAAGCACGAGGTGCTTGTTTCAACCCATACACCGCTCTCTTGAGCCTGCACACATGCGACTCGCTGCCGAAGATCTCAAAAAATTCAGGCTGCTCTATGTAGACCTCCTCCTCAATCACCCCATTGAGGAATGCAGTCTTCACATCCATCTGATGAACGTGCCACCCCATCTGTGCTGAGAGAGCTAGGATCATCTGTATGGAAGAATACCTTGTGATAGGTGCAAAGGTTTCCTCATAATCGATCCCCTCAATATGTGAGAAGCCTCGGGCAACAAATCTTGCCTTGTACTTCTCCACACTCTCGTCAGCTGCTTGCTTCACTTTGTATATCCATCTCGAACCCACCACTGATTTCCCTTCCGGCCTTGGGACAATCTCCCATGCAATGTTTCTGATAATCGAATCATACTCTTCCACCATAGCATCTACCCATGCGGGATCCTCCACAGCTTCCTCGAAAGAGGATGGCTCTATCACGATACACTGACTCATAAGAGCCATGTATCCAGTGTACCGATCAGGTGACTGTCTCTATTTGCGCTGTGATGTAGGTGCTCCTACAACCCTCTCTGCATCTTGAGCCAGTCCCTCAGCTTCTATAGTGCGCTTCCGCCCTCTGATGGTTGGCGCTGCATGAGTGGTCTCTTCCACTCCATGAACCTCATCTTGTGGCTGATCCACATCCTGAGACTCATCCTTAGGAACTAATAGCTCCTCATCTGCATGCAAGTGTGGCTCCCTCTCAAACGAACACTTCATGGCTTTCTCCTCATGAAATTTGATATCCCGTCTCACAACAGTCTTGCGACTGTCTGGAAAATACACACGATAGTTGTGGGGTGTATCAGTGTACCCCACAAATATCCCAACCTCTGCGGTCAGCTCCATCTTCTTCCTGGCATCCTTAGTCACATGAATGTAAACAGGTGAACCAAAAATCCTCAAATGGGAAATATTAGGCTTCTTACCAGAAAACGCCTCCTCGGGTGTACTCATGCTAAGTGTCCCGTGAGGACAACGGTTTTGCACATATACTGCAGTATTGCATGCCTCAGCCCACAAGTGTATGGGAAGGCCATGATGATGCAACATCACCCGTGCAGCACCCACGATCGTTCTGTTCTTTCGCTCAGCAACCCGATTCTGTTGTGGGTTATGAGGTGCTATGAGCTCTCTTCGAATTCCTTCTGCGCTGCAAAAGTCCTTGAATTCACCAGAGATGAATTCACCACCATTGTCACTCCTAAGAGCCTTCACTTGCTTCCCTGACTCTTTCTCAACCAGTGCCTTGAACTCAAATAACTTTGAGTATGTCTCGCTCTTCTTCTGCATGAAGAAAATCCAACACTTATGAGAAAAATCATCAACAAATATCACATAGTACCTGTGCGTTGCTGTCTAAGCTACTGAGAAAGGTCCACAGACGTTTTTGTGAATTCTCTCAAGGATCGTCGTGGCGCAACTATCCTTCTTGTGAAAGGTGGCTCTCACAAATTTTCCCAAGTTACATCCCTTGCACTGATCTGACTACGCAAGAGCACCCTTAGGAAGCCCAATAGAAATCTACTGTACAGGAAAGCCTTTCCCTCGCTAAAGACAACATCATATCCCTTGTCTTCTAACATGGCCACTGAGATAAGATTCTTCTTCAATCCTGGAACATGCATCACTTCTTCAATACGAAGGGTTTACTAGACTCCCTCTTAAAGGAAATGGTACCAATACCAGTCGCACTGTATCTACCATCATCACCCATCTCGATGTGCACTCCAAGATCTTTCTCATCTAGATCAGTAAAAAAATCGTTGTCTCCGGTCATGTGAAAAGATGCACCACTGTCAAGAAACCACACTGAACCCATCACAATTGAGACCAAGCATGCGATCAGCAAAAAATCCATCTCAAACTGCGAGGCTAAGGCCTCTCCAGCTGTAGATCCAATAGTATGCTTATTTTTCTTCTTCTGTGGACAATTAGTGGCGTAATGTTTGTGTTGGTGACAGTGAAAGCACTTCACCTTGGACATGTCCTGCTTCTTGCCTTTTGCACCGGATTGAGAAGCATTCTTCTTGCTCTTCCACTTCCTTGATTTGGCAGCCAAAGCGCAATTTTCTTCATCTGAGTTCTTTGATGAAGATCCGTCCCTGGTACTTCGCCTTATCTCCTCTTGCACAAGATCCGACCAAAGTCGCTCCCATCCTGGAAATTTCTCCCGACCATTGACAGAGTCCTGATAGGAATGCCAACTCTTAGGAAGCCCAAGGAGAGCCAAGCTCACCAAGTCCTCGTCATCAACAGTAACCCTCACACTCATTGCATCCATGGATGAACCTCGTCAGATACTTTGGCACTCTTGTTACCCTTTCTCCATTTTTATGTTCCTGATTTTATCCTTGAGCGCCAACTTCCTCTGGTGGCTCTTGCTTTGGAATAAGTCTGTCAACGCTTTCCACATCAAGAATGGAGAAGCCTTTCAATGAAGGCTGGACACGATGTGATCCTTTACACCTTCCAACAGAATTCTTCGACACTTTTCTATCTTCTTTTTCCATGCGTCAAGTGCGGTAGCATTGCTAGAAGCAGGTTTTGGAATTTCTGCATCTATGAACTCCTTCAATCCATTGTCATCCAGCACCGCCTCCATCTTGTCCTTCCATGAAATATAATTTGAGCTTCCCTCAAGGGCATACTCCAATCACAATCCATTGAAAGACATCTCAACTTCGACACCAAGAAAACTCTGCTGTAGGTCAATTCTGACTCAAAACTCAACCAGCTTGATGTTTCTGAGATTATCAATGATCAATATCGCTCAGAGTATGTAAAATTTGAATAACTGATATGTTATCCACTGAGATTCTCCTGATCACACACTATTTTATCTTCATGCACAATACATAATCTCTTCTACCATTGATCATTACATGCCGAAATAAAATCAATTGCATGCACACATTAAAACCATAAAAAATCACACATATGAAGACAGTATTTCATGGGAAAGCTTAAAGATGAAAACCCCCAACTATCTGTATATTATATTTCATAGAGATCATGTAACAATCATTATACAAAGCTCCTCACAAGCCTCTCAGTACAATCTCTAATTGTTACACACTAATCAAGCTAGGTCTAGCAAAACACATGCTCCAATCTCTGCCACCTATTAGCCTGCCTCTACTACGCAATCAAGGCTGAAGAATAGCTCATAAATAACTTTGAACCACCTAGCTTGTACTACGCAATCCTCATTGGCATCTCCAATCACTGGTTGTTGCAAATCATGCAACAGTATAGTCACAACTGATAGTCACACTGCTCTTTCACCTATCTCTTCACTGGTCTCCACTGAAACTGTCCATGCACTGAAGTTAACTGATATATTCTTTAGTTGATTAATGATTTTATAATTAGTGAATTAATTAATAATTAATTCACACCACTCTCACTAGTGTATCAATCAGTTAGACTAGATACAACTAGCTCAACTATGTTTAGATTAGTTAAACTGAACACAACTCCATTAACTTCCTCAATCAACTCCACCAAACTCTCTCACATGAGTTCTAACTGAAGTATCCATGCAATAGCTCCATTTAACCCTTAGGAATAGCGTAATTCCTTCTGTCAGCTCCTGTGCCACATCTGTGCACTTAACTGAAGTGCTCCAAGAGAATAAGATAATGTTTAGAGTCCAAATATTATTAAGAGCTAATAATATTCGACATATCTATTTTTAGACTGGCAATCTAAAATAGATTCCGCCCAGTATGTCTAAAAATATAAGTCCATCTATTTTTCCAACTTGACCAACCATCCACAAATAGCATCCTGCAACTCATAGAACATGATCCATATGTTTAAAAATAGAATTTGCGCCAAAAAAAGCCTGCAGGCCCACTTAGTGAAGGTGACTCTTTTCACTAAGCTCATCATCTTGTTGCAATCTCAACATATGTGATGGGTTAAACATAAGCATGTTGGTGAGAGGTGACTAAAAACGGATGATGGGGATTCAGTGACCCGAGGTCGGAGTATACTTTAGCAGCTTGGCGACAGTCATAATTATTTCTGAAGGGAAAATCCCTGGGGTCGGTAGGACTTCCAGGGCAGGTGTGAACTGAATATGAATGTCGTGATGGTGCGTGAGTGGGGGTGAAATGCTCTGACCAAGGGGAATGAAGGACTGCTGCCATGGGGGAAAAGATGAAATATGAGGGCGAAGTGCATCGTTTGCGGTCTTTGTACACTTACCAAAAGAATAAAATAGTGATGTTTGGTTTGTACAAAACACAGAGACGGGTACCCCAAAACATGAAAGGGTTCACTCACTGAAGGTGTGAGGACAATGTTTTGCTGGGGGTGGGGGTTCCATTGGTTGGTCTCATGTGCGGGGTTGATGAAGCGGATGAAGAAGTGTCACAGATGGGATTATGCTAATGGAGGTATGGTGGGCCAAATGCTATGCGCCGAGGTGTGCTTTCAATCTGCTTGTACAACCTGGTTGTCCGGGAAGAGGGTGTCAACTTATATGGTGAACTCGACCTTGTGCACGATGAATGGATGGGCACGAGGTGCTTCCCGGATTGAAGAGGTATGGCCATGGCATCACTTTTGCTGGGATATATGGTCTACTTGGGGTGACGAACGCCATGGAGGGGAGGCTATACCGACCAACATGGATGTTTATCGTGTCCAGGGTGAGGTGATGATAAAAACGGTCGGATATGAGGACCCTATGGTTTATTTCTGAGGGAGAAATGATGTAAAGATATGTAGAGTTTTCTGGGACTCTATCATGCTGAGGGTAGAATGATACCTGCTCCGAGACCTTTAGTGGATGGCGCTGTAAGTGATTTGCGGGTTCTTCCTGCAAAAACAACTACCTAAAGTGAAAGCATATTATTTTCATCAAATATTATTGAAAGGCATGAGATTTAAAAAGGAAGATGGGAGGGTGCATACCTACCGGCACCGAAAATTTATTTTTCTTAGAAAGTGAATGTGTGGCATTGTTTTCGTTTGTCATGGCATACTGATGATGGTGCAACTTACAGTTTGTGAAATGGACCTTCTGATCTCCTGTTATGGACCTCCGAAGTTCTAGAAAAGGGCGATAAATCTGGGATTATGGCCCTAATCCTATTCATTTGTACTTGCTGAGTTTTGGGAGATTAGAGGTGTTTGCAGAGCCTTTCTTGCCATTGTGGTTAGCCCGTGTACCAGGGAATAGCGATATCATGCCGAGGTAACTTTAATGACGTCCTGCATTTTAATTTCTTCAGTTTGATGGTGCTGGGGGCCGTTAAAATTAGGTTTATACGGCCTTTGAGTGACTTTTTCCCCTAGATTGCACGGGAAATCTAGGCAAAAGAGCACTCCCTTTGTGCACAATTATGAGGGACAGGCGCGTGAGGGCGCGCTGTTCCCTGATTTTTGCATGCAAAGGCATGCCTGTGAAGAATACAAGCGCGCGCTATTCCATGCTTTTTGTGTGCAAAGGCGCGCCTGTGAATAATAAAAGAACGTGAGGGTGCACTTGTCTTAGGGATAGGCGTGCAAAGGCCATAATGATAGAAAACTTTGGTTTTTTGTCTATTTTTGGTTTTTCTCTGTCCTGATGGGTGTCTTTGTTGCTTGGCAGGTTGGTGTGGAGAGAGTGAGATTGGCCCGAGATCCAGACCACTCTAGCTGCTGATGCTGGGGTGTGTCGTCAGTTGGCCACATGGGGCCTTCTGAAATTTGCTGAGAACGAGTTCCTTCGGTCTTAGGACCGACTACTACATTACATTATACAACATTGGTGCCAGAGGTGCAATATGTTTGTACTGCGGGGGACGAACCTGATTATCCGTCTAGAGACGGATATATACTTTGTGACCATGTTACTGACTCAGGGTGAGGCTTTGAGGTACCCACTCCCTGTAGGGAGAGTAAACCTAGACAAATTCTGGAGGCGGCATTGCGGTGGTGCGCCTATTACTGAGGGGTGCATCAACATTGCATCAGTGACAGATGTGGCTGAGTGGTGTGCTTTGGCGATTATTGTGTGATTGGCGGGGGTGGTTGCTCCACATCGGGCATCTGGCCCACAGGTTGGATTTTTACGCCGATTGAGGGGCGGGCATTTTTTCGATTTCACCCACTTTTGTTTTGATGGCATGGTGTCGCAATTGAACAAGGTCCAACGTGGATCTAAGTCATTTGCGTATGCTAGCATCCTATGTAGCATCATTTATGAGAGGGTGGTGCTACTGAGGCCAGTGGTGGCAGTGCCTATTGGGGGGCCATGGGAGCCACGCATGAGGAGGTGGGCTCCGGTGATGCCGCGAGGCGGTGGTGGCATGGTGGGTCGTTATTGGAATGACACGACAGAGGCCTGGTTTGAGGCCAACCCACAGATGTTCTTGCCATACCCGTATGTGGGGATGGACTTCCGGGGTGACCCAGACATGGGTCTCCCTTTTGGTTATGTTTGGGGACCTGCAGGTATGTGCTATATATTTTTTCTGCATTTATTTGAGGTTTTATGTACTTATGTGTTTTTTTATTGAAAATGACATTATTTCAGTTACTTGTGTAGATGTTGGCGAGGTAGGTCGCCCAGTGGCCCGATTGGTGGGTAATGATCCTCTGCTGTGACCTTGAGATGGTCAGGGAGGAGGTGGTGTAGGTGGGCCAGGTGGTGGTGCCGGTGAACCTAGCGGAGATGGTGTTGGCCCTTCTGGTGAGGGCAGGAGCTCAGCTGCAGCAGAGGTTGCGGCCGAGCAAGCTCGTGTTGATGTGGATGAGGCATGCAATGTAGTACTGACGGCTCAGCTGGGCGCTCTTGAGGACTTACAGGGTCAAGTGGACCGCTTAACCCAAGGTATGTCTGCTCGAGGTTTCATGGATGACTTCGAGGAGGTTTGGTTAGAGATGGTGATGGCCTGCGAGAGGGATTATCAGCCCACTCTATGTCTGGTAGTGATCGCAGTGGTGACAGCAGCTCCGGTGGTGGTACCAAGAGCAGTGGTGGGTCCAGGTGCCCCTCAGGAGGGGGCACCTCCCTAGAGAAGTTTTGTACACAGGGAAAGCACCCGTTATGAGGATTCTTCCCTTATTTTTGACGACTTTTGTATCTTTGGGCTAGCCAGTGGGTTAGCGACACTATTTATTGTACTTAGATACACATATTTTTTGATATATATATGAGAGATGTTTTTTGTGGCTCTACATGATGTATTACCTTTTTCGGCTTATGTGTTAAGTTATGCTGATGGATGCCTATATTTTTGGTTTTATATATGATAGTTTATTCGAGATGCATTCCAATCTAGGATATTGTAAGCTATGCGATCAACTGCTTGGTTTTGATTCCTTGATACATGTGATAATGTAATGTAATCAAATTGTCTGCTTAATATTTTGGCACACAAATATTTTCTAAAAAGGTGTGTGTCTATGGTATCAAATGTTTGGTTTAGCTGTGATAATACTAACTGGGAATCGAGGTAGATATGCATATGGTGAATGCCCTGATGGAGGGCGTCGCACATAAGTCCATATTCTGCCTGATTGTTTGTTGCTGAACCAATACACACACCATTTGAACATAGTGGTGATAGGTTAGGGTGGTAAATGACCTAGGCAGTGGCGGATAAATTTTGGGACCATCTTGATGCTCCATTAGCAAATCCGAAATAGGGTTTGTTTTGGTGATTCATGGTGATACTTCGAGCCTTTAACTAACTCTTTGGGTCAAAAACTTTGAGTGGTTGGGTTTTTGTGTACTCTAACTCTAGGGGAAAAGGGCTGCTGGGGCCCTTATGGATAGAAATTCTTGAGTAAAGGTTGTTGATGCGGTTAGTGAGGCAGGTCCTGTCTGGTTCCGTCAAGATGTATGCCCCCTGTCAGAGGCAGTGTTTGATGATATAGGGTCCTTTCCACAAGGTTTCTAACTTTTCGGGCCCTAGGGCCTCTTTTGCGACATCATAGCGGAGGACTAATTCTCCCTCGGTGAATGAGCGAGGGGTGATGTGGCGGTCGAATGACGCTTTAACCTTTTTCTTGTGGGCCTCATTGTGCTGCAGTGACTGTTTTCAATCTTTGTCAACAAGTTCTAGTTGTACTAGGCGTTGCTTTAGAGGCTGAGAATCATTGAGGAGTTCGATGGAAACGTGTAAATTGGGGATCTCGCGTTCTGTGGGAATCACAGCTTCGACCCTGTATACCAAGTGGAAGGGAGTGCAACCAATGGACGTCTTTATCGTCGTACGGTATGCCCATAGGGCAGAAAGAGAATATGGTGCCAGCTGGTTTTATGGTTGTTCACCATGTGTTGTATCATAGTTTTGAATACTTTGTTAATAGCTTCTACCTGTCCATTGGACTGGGGGTAGTATGGTGAAGCGAATTCATGGGTGAATCCGAGATGGTGAGATAGTTCATGGAAAACTTCATTTTCGAAGTGTTTTCCGTCATCAGAGACTAACTCCTTGGGTACGCTGAATCGGGCAATCATGTGGTTAAACAGAAACCGGGCGACAGTTTCTGCTGTGTTGTCATATGTGGGCATGGCCTCATCCCACTTGGTGAAATAGTCGACATCCACTATGATGTATTTATGGTTTCTTGATGAGGCGGGGTTGCAAGTCATGAAGTCAATCCCCCATTTGCAAAAGGGGCCGACTACTATGATGGGGTGCAGAGGAGCAGGAGGTGCTTTTTCCTTATGAGCGAAGTGCTAGTATCGTTCACAACTTTTGATGGCTGTGATGTAGTCGCGGAACAAGGAGGGAAAAAAATATCCTGCTTGTAGGATTTTCTGGGGGGTAGCCATTCTTGATAGATGGCCACCACAAGCACCTTCATGGTAGTCATTAAGGGCTTGTTCCACTTATTTATGAGTAATACATCGACGTGAAATGGTTTCAATGCCTCACCGGTATAAGACATCTCCTAGAAGGAGATATCGGGGGGCTTGCTGGCATATGCACCGATGATCGTCTCGTGTGAGATGAGGTCTAAAATTTTGGTTTCGCAAGAAAAGGAGGATGTCTCTGTACCAAGGGTCATCAGTTGCTACCAAGAAGAGATGTTCGTCTGGCAGCGAATCGTCTATTGGTGATCCCTTGGAATGTCTTGGGAGGTCCGTAATGAACTCTACTACAGTAAGTGCCTTTTTGGTCATGGGGAAGCGAAAATGTAAGTCGTATTGGAGAATGATGATCCAACGGGCGTACTTGTGGTTCATTAAGCGATGCGTGAGCAGGTATTTAATGGGGTTAATATCTGCGACAACCATAGTGGTTTTTAAGATGATGTAGTGGCGAAGTTTTTGGACTGCATAGATTAATGCTAAGGAAGTATTTTCTTCGGGTTTATATCTTAATGCTGGCCCTGACAAGGTTTTGCTAACGTAATATATTATGTGCTCCTTTCTATCTAGACCTTCCTGAATCAATACTTCGACCAATGTGGATTCAGAAGCTGATAGAAATATGATATAATCCTTGTCGTAGTTTGGGGTACTAATGAGTGGTGTTGAGGATAATGTTTCCTTTAGTGCGTCAAATGATTTTTGGGCATGGTCATCCCATTTAAAGGGGATGTCTTGGCAAAGGAGGCGTAAGAACCCTTGAGTGTAGGTGGCATAGTCTGGGACAAAGCGTCTCAGAAAATTGGCCTTTCCTTGCAGACTTTGGAGTTGTCTGAGGGTTCGAGGTGGAGGCACCTCTTTGATGGCTTGGACCTTGAGGGGGTCCACGCGAATGCCTTGCTTGGAAACAATAAAACCTAAGAGTCTTCCTGCACTGACACAGAAGACACACTTGAGGGGGTTCAAGCGTAAGTTGTATTGACGACATCTTTGAAATACCAATCGAAGATCCTCAAGGTGGTTTGAGCGCTTCTTAGAGCGGATTGTCAAGTCATATAAGTAGGCAAGGATAAGGTGTGCCAGGTCATGAAATATATAATTCATGGCCCTTTGGAAGGTGGCTCCAACATTTTTTAATCAAAATGGCATCACCTTGTATGCGAAATTTCCCTAGAGGGTAGCCCGAATGCGGTTTTGTAGCGGTTTGTGTGGGAGATCTATATTTGATTGTATCTAGAGAATCCATCCATAAAGGATAAATCCTCATGTCCCGCACATGCATTGGTGACCTAATTGATGAATGACGTGGGGTAATTGTCTTTGGGACATGATTTTTTCAAATTCCAAAAATTGGTGCAGATGCGTATCGTGCCCTGTTTTTTCATGACGGGAACTAGGTTGTAAACCCAGGATGTATAGGCGATGGGGTAGATAAACCCGGCTTTGTGAAGCTTGTCGATTTCTTGCTTTATCGCTTCTGCCTTAGATGGGTGCAGTTGACGTTGTTTTTGGCGTATTGGGGGTATCTAAGGCCAAGTGTCAATATGGTGCTCTATGATAGTAGGACTAAGCCCAAGCATTTTTGAGTAGTCCCACGTGAAGATATCTATGTACTCTTGCAATAATTTGGTGTAAGAGGTTACTTCCTCTGGAGAAAAAACTACCCCCAGTGATATTTCTTCGATATTTGTCAAATTTTGGGATATATTCACCTTAATGGTAGGCGAAATATTGGACATATTTCCTTCCTCGAACACATCAAGCACTGGGATGGGGTTTTTGAACCAGTTGACTTTACCTGCTGGTAGAAATTCTTTTGATTCGATCGCATAGATCGCTGGTTTAGTTGTCTTGTTAGGACTGAACGTTTTCTTGGGGAGAAATAGCGAATGGTGATGCATTGTGTCCCATGGGTAATATGGCTCCATCATGGTCTTTAGGATATCCTCATATGAATGAAACAAGGTCCCAAAGGGGGATTGTTCCTTCGTTGGTTTATACTGAATGGGGGTAATCCAGGTGGAGCTAGTTGAGAGACACAAAAAAGATTCCATTGTGGATGTGGTGGAACCAAACACGGTTGACAAAGTGTAGATAGATTGGGTCTGTACTGTCGTAGGGACAACTACTCTTGTAGCTATAGATGACTCGACACCTATGGTAGATGAGCAGACAACTTGATTCATGGTTCTGATACATGATGACATGAATCGTATGTGGTGTGTCGCGTCGTCGGCGTTTGGCAGGGGACGAATTTCCCTAACTGGTCATCTTCCAGATGACCACGACGGGGTGCATGTATTTGTCACATCCTCTTGGGTTGTCGAATTGTTCATGGTTTTTGAGTCCATGCCATCTTCTTGGGAGAGGTGGGCTAGGGTCGATCTCATACAGGCTAAAGTTGTATGGAAACTTGGTATGTAGTGACAACAACGTACAAGGTGGTTGTTACCTCATATCTAACATGAATATGGAACGTCCATGTTGGTGCGGTATACTATATGGACTGGGTACCATCGTTGGAACATTTCCAAGGCTAGGCAGTCAATGATGAAATGATCAAGTTCATCGTAAAGTACGCATCTTTCGATCGGGGCGGGGGGGGGGGGTGGTCTGGCAAGGAGCCTTTCAGGTGATTGTTGCTCTTCCTAAAGGTATAGGATGATACGAGGCTCATCGTTGATAGACTGGATGGAGGGATCCTCTTGGTAGGATCGCTCGACCACATGCAAGGCATCCCTATATCATGGTATCTCTGGACAATGGTGGGTATAGTGCCCATAGGTGCCATAGAGAGCACATGCGTGATTGGTATGCACCAGTTTGCCTTTACCTTTTATGGCAGGTTCCTTTTTATAGGAACGTGGCATCAAGATGTCTGCTTTGGAGTCGAGGAGTGGTTTTAACTCATCCAACTCTAGAAATATGTGGGTAGGGTGGCCTATAGCATCGCATATGGTGCATACTGGTGATTCCCTTTGAATGGAAGGGGCCACCATCTTCTTTCCTCTATTTGTAGTTTTCTTGGCCGTGATAACTGGTTTCACAATGGGAACTTCCTTTGTGGGGGCGGTCTCGACCATTTCTTGGGTAGGTTGGGGCTCCTCGAGACTGAGGGGCTTTAACCCTATTGCAGTAACGTTGGTGGCTCCTGTTCTGGAAGGGGGAACTAGGTACCAAACTAGGAATGCAAACGATATTTTGGGTAACACAAGTGTTTCCAAAACTTGCTGGGAGGTGAAGCCAACTGGGGGGTAGAGGAAAGGGGTTTGGGAGGAGGCATAGGCTAGAGAGGCTGCTGTGGCCAATGCCTCAGTGTCGTTACTGCTTAAGTCCATGTCTTGACTAACCTTGGTGCTAGATGTGGACATCATGCACACCGGGGCCCCTATGGCATCAGGCAATGTCTCAGGGATAATGGGAGGATCTCCTAGGAATGACCCTAGGACGGATGACTGTTTGAATTGGCTAGGGCCATATTCTTGGTACCGTGAAAGACCATTTTCCACTATATCTACATAGGGTAGAATTACATCCGCGTTGGTTAGGGGATGCTTCTCGTTGTGTGTCAGCTGGTCGACAGTAATGATGCGATCCTCGTGGGGGAACATCATAATGCAGAAGACGGAGGAGGCTATGGTGGACATGGAATACATATAACTCTACCCGAGGAGTATATTATAATCCAAGTGAGCGTCCAAGACTTCAATGTATATATGGACTGTCTTGCCAGCTAAACAGACTGGGACATTTTGGTAGAGGCCGACAGGGGTCGAGGGACGACTGTCATAGGCTCGAAACATTATGAACGAGGGTTTTAGTTTGGGAGAACCCAACTTCTGCCAAATTTTTTTTGACATGATGCACGTCGATGCACCCTCGTCAATGACACATCGGTGAATATTGATATTCTGGATCGACACAGGTATCTGGAAGGCGACCATGGAGGGAAGCCTAGGGGTGGCTTTGTCTAAGAAAAAAGGCATCATGTGTGTATCGGCAGGGTCAATAGAGCCTAACACAAAAAGTAGGGATTTCTATTGCTTTGGGCACAACTGTAGTACTTCTAGTGCGGACATAGCAGCGGGTGATTGAGCTAAATCATCCATGATGCTGTAATTATGGACTGTTTTGGAGTAGTTACCTGCTCGCCTATTAGGTTCCTTTGCCATCTTTGGCAATGGTTCTATAGGCATCTTTGAAATGGTCAAAGGTGCAGTCGTCGCATAGTACTAGCCCCTGACGTAGTGGTGTCTGGTGGGGTGTCGTAACTACGATTCCTTTTTTGGAAAAATAACTCTTCCCTAGTCATGTAGATTTCATGGCTTCTTTTCCCGGAATCATCTGGGTTTTGTTGCTGAGTGCTGACCGTCCCTTGGTGGGGGAAAGGTTCTTGCATAATAGCGGGTTGTTGGGAAGATCCTCCTTGTCCTCGGTTACTCTGAAGCATTTTTAGCTTAGGGAGATCAGGACAATGGTGAGTATAGTGCCCGTACTCACCACATATTGAACAAGAATGGTTTGTTCGCAAAGGTGGCCTTTTTCCTTGCCGTTGGGCATTGATTGGATCTTGGTTTTGATTCATGTTGGAGTTTCCTTTATCCTGGGATCATGGTTGGAGCTGTTAGTTGCTGCCACCCTGTCCAGGGTTCCCTTTCAGCTTGTTTTTTGATTTTTTCTTAACCACGTTAGGAGAGTAGTTCTATTGGTTATATCGGTGTGGTTGATTTTGGGACAGCTGCACAAAATTCACCTGTGCATTGGTTTGCGTAGGTGTGTCATGTGCTTGGGACTGAGCATAAAGCTTTCCCTTGTTTACACCTGGCCATTGGGGGGATTTCTTTTTTCAGTGTTTCTTCCTGCATACTAGGTCCCCTCCATCGGAGGATAGGGTCCTCCTTGGTTATACGCTTACGCCCTATTAGTCAAATCTTGCTGAGGCATATGGTGACTTTGAAATCCGGGTTGAGACTTTTTCTGGGTATAATTATGTGCGTAACTGGGATTTTGACTACTACTGCCTAGGTAACCTTGGGTCATTGACCAAATTAATCCATCTGCAGAGTTCGATGCACTTGGAAATTCTTGATAAGTTTGTAGGAGCGGGGCATTAGGTAGGATATTGTAAATGTATCCTGACTGCGTATAAATCAGTTCAGGCTTCTGGGATTTACTGATTGCATCCTCTACGGATGCGGGGTATTGCTGCACCACATCCTTTGAAATATTCGTCGTCAGAGTTTTCAAGAATAAATATAAGAGGACCCGATTGTCGAGTTTAGCTTTACATAAACTGTGACACCACCTCCATTCATGAAGATGGTCAGAGATATGGATGGCGGGTGTTTGTCTAAAATGAGTCAGTAACTCCATTCCCGAATCATGGTGAATGGGTAATTGAAAATAAGTGAGGAACGTGGTAGCGAGGGCGCTAAAGGTTCCATCTGAGGCAGGAGGTTGCTCCACGTACCACTTCGCAGCCACTCGTGTAAGAGTGTGTTGAAATAGCCTTAATTGAATAGTGTCGTCGATGATACTATTCGATGAGCACCATAGGTGAAAGGTCATTACATGATTACCTAGGTCTTCTGCTTGCTTGCCTTTGAAGTTTGGTATATCTGAAGGGAGCTTCGTGGGCATGGGA
This sequence comes from Pinus albicaulis, assembly GCA_034641835.2. NCBI lineage: Eukaryota > Viridiplantae > Streptophyta > Pinopsida > Pinales > Pinaceae > Pinus > Pinus albicaulis. The sequence continues at coordinate 1,419,984,015 of CM076572.1, read as the reverse complement.
GGCCATGACAGATCATGTGCGATGGGGTCATTCGTTAGCTCGGTTAAATCGGGTAGATTCAACGCTGCTAAGAAAGGTTACTGGGAGGTTGATGCCATTGCAACGTGTGAAGACATGAAGTTCTGGTTAGAATGAGGGTTAGTCTGTGACGTACCCTGATGTGTGTTCAACTGGCTTCCCTATGGGACGCACTCCTCTGCCCCTTGGGGGTCGAGGGAGGAGTGGTATGTGGTGTGGTGTAGGGAGACCAACGAGGGTTTCAAACTATGGTTTCTCCAATGAAGGATGAACCAATGACAGTGGAAATGTTCCATCTTTGACGCTTGAATGGTGAAAGACCTCGAACCCCTCCCTGTAATGGGGGGAGGTCTAAAAGATGCCTAGATCGATGAGGTTTCGTTGGGACCGTTCGGGTGTCGACCAGGTTAGGTTTTGGAAAAATTTGAGAGGATAGAGTCTATGATCATGAAAAATTTATGGCCACATACATAAAAAAAAGTGAAAACGAAATGAATTTTCCCTTTAACTTAATCTATGTGATCAATCAAGCAAAAAAAATGGTTTTTTGTTTGTTTGTGCGTGATACTCAAAATACTAGAAGACCTTTGCGTCCTCAGTAACTGGGCCTTGAGAATAATTCTTGCGAGTGCTAGCACAATGTCCTGTAAGGGCTAGTGATGCCCCCAGTCAGCCGAAGAGAGTCCACCAAGGTAAGGGTAGAGGGTCTGGCGCTTGCCTGCACCATCACCTATAGGGTAAAGGATGCCCTAGTTTTTGGCCACTAAGAACCACCATCCAACGTGAGCGTTCAAGTCTTGGGATTCTTGGTAGTTAGCTAACAGTATTAAGTATCAGCTGGGTCAGGTAGCCCCAACTGATACCGCACGCACTACACCTAAGCCTAACCCCCTCCAAATTGGGTCTTTACCGCGCTCGGGTTTTCTTTTCTGTGGGCTGATAGGTGGATTTGAAGCTCCATAAATACACAACTTCTATGTTTCAATATGAAGTGTGATCAAGGCGGCTTATTAGATGCCTACCACCTTGATCCTAACTTAAACTATAAATTCATTTGTGGCCCTGTGGGGAGAATTTAGTGAGTTTGGTTAAGTTAGTTTTTAGGTGTCTTCCTTTTCTTAGTGGGTGAGTGTGTGTGAGCATATGGTGAAAAATCTCATAGTTTGAACATATGGATATCGGTGATCCTTTACAAAATTCCCCTAGTTAAACTATGTGACGTTGTTCCTTGCTAAAATGGAAAACATTTGCAGATAAAGGGCCGCTTTCAAATTTTCCTAGTTAATCTATGTGACTAACTAAAGGGAGATGGCGAATTATAAATATAGAGCGTTCATATGCTTGCCTAGGGTCACTGAGTGGTGCAAAGGCAACAAATATTACTTTCTCTAATCAACAATTCGGTCCTAGTCCCGCAATCCCTAATGCAAAAATTGAACTAAGCTAAACAATTTATACACTAGAAAATAAACTAGCTTATGCATGTGTGGTCTTGGGCCACTAACTTGGACTAGTTTATCTAAGTGTGCACACCAGAATTTGCAAAACATAAATCATTCATAATGAAATGGTTAGTTTACCCCCTACTTAAACTATGTGAATATTTTTTTCAAAAACCAACTTAAAGGAAAACTAACTCTAAGCCTACAGAAGGCAGCTAAAAGTAAGTTCTCAGAAGTTGTGGGGTATCAACACAAGTGCTGGCAGATAAATTAGGGTCTGCCCAACACACTTACAAGCAGAAAAATGCAGAATATAGGGAGAAAAATCTCATTCTATAATTTGCACGGAAAAGGCTCTGACAGGTGTGCTTCCCTACGTGCAGGTCAGTCCTGAACGTGCGCAATGCGAGTCTGTGAGAAAAAACTGCGCGCAAAAATCCTACAAGTAAAAATATTAGGAGCTGCCTTCTTTAGTTTGTCACTCCAAGTGAATCTAAGGACTGTAAGATGGATCAGAGGACTATCAGCTCCACTCTCCAGAATAGACAAAGGTCTCTTGCAAGAGATGGCACAACCACATAAACTTGTAAACCGTTAGTGGAGTCGCCAATCTTGTTGTGGTGGATTTGACGCACAAATGTACAAAATCACACCAGTTTAAGGGGTGTGGTCTACCCCTATAAGGTATTGGTAACAGGCAGAAAGTGGTGGAGCTCAAAAGCATATAATCTAATGGAAAAAATATGCGAATGTATGCTCAAAGTAAACTAAAACTAAAACACAAATATACATAAGCTATTGAAGAGAGTCAAAACAATAATAATGCAAATGATGGCTCAAAGGCCTCTTCTTATCAAATGTTTGATATGGAGAAGAAATTTTACCCACTTGCCAAAGGGACCCTAGAAAATGGTTCTAGGTCTCGATGCAAGGATGTTGGTTTCCAAGCTCTGCCTCTAATGCAGTCTCTCTTTCTCTCTCCACTGTGATGGACTAGGATTGTTGGATGGCCAACAATCGAGTCCCCTCTATCTCCAGCTCTAGGTCACACACTACTGGTATTGCTTGGGAAATTCTGGCCAGCATAATAATGTGATCACCCATTCTTCATCTCTTGGTGGCTTTTTATAGGGGATTTCAAATCCTCCTTCCCTCCCTTGGTACATGATGGATGGTGACCCAAGGGAGAGGTATGATTCCATTATGTGCTCCAAATATTTTTTGTGTGATCAAATAGTGTCTAAGGAGGCGCTGGTGGCTGTCCTTAGGCGGCTTCATATATGGAGTAACTGTACTTTGCTTTGTGTGGTCCCAAAAAGCAACATTTTGCCATTTCCAGGAATGCGTGCTTATCGGGCAAAAGGGCGTGCAGAAGGCACTCTTCTTGGAGGATTAAGTGTCATTTTAGCATTTAAGACCAGTTCAAATATGATTTTCTCAAAACCTTAGAGATTTTAAATACTTCTTGATTCCATAATGTGTTCCTGCCCTGTAAATCCTTAGGCTTGACATTAATTAATGTCATCTTCTGCTCTACGATTTTCTAGTGTTAACACCCTACATCAAATATTGTTCAAGTCGGGTTGCAAGAATTAACAGTTCAAGTGAGCCAGATCCAAGAAAGCGTGATCCAAGTGAGCTAAACCAGTGAAAAACCATTGGATGTTTCATTTCCAACATCAGGGGATGATCGATTTGTTCACATCCCCCTGCCAACAATACAGATGGAAGCTAACCAATGCGTTCAATTTATGGGTACATGTGATATTCATGTTAACATTTCAGTGTTTCCTACAGGTAAACTACTTTTGATTCATTCAGTTATTGCAGATGAGCTCCAATTCCGACAAGAAACAACGCAAAAAAAGAATCGAGATGCACAACAGCAGGCTGCACAAGTGCACCAACAACAATAACAAGCCGAAGTAGCATGCAGAGAAGCAGAGGCCCAGCGCATTGCGCTGGAGGCAAAAATAAATCAGGTGTGCTGCAATATTCCACCTGTCTTGGCAACAACTGTGCCTACTAAGAAGTTAGAGGGATTGACTACTGCAGTCAAAGAAGTGTTTGCAGAAGTTCAAACTATTCAGACAAAATACGAGTAATAGATCGCATACCTCCAAACCAAATTGCAGCTGGAGACACCGGTAGAGGTTTGCGTGAAGAGGGCAGCAGAAGTCAAGAAGGCACATGATAGCATTGCTGCCGCAGACAACCAGTGTGAAAAGTCATTGAACAAGGCCATGGTCATTTAGGCCTCTGTCCAGAATGATTTCTTGCAGTAGTTGCGCGATGCACTCAATGAAAAGGAGAAGCAGTTTGAAGATATTTAAACATGCGTAGCTACTTTAGTCCTTACACAGAGACTTGCTCGACTGCAAGAAGGCCACAAAATCCAAGCAGAGATTGCAGACTTGCACCGCAAGGAAAAGGTGGTGAAATAACGCATGCAACTGTGGGCAGAGGAGGTGCTGAACCTATCCTAGATGCTGGAAAACAGTCTAAAGATTATTCAGCAGACTCAATGCAACGTGGAGATGGCCGCTGAGGGGCCTACTACAGAAAATATGGTTTAGCAAGGGCAGGGTGCAACAGCGTAGAGCCTCAAGTTAGTGCTCCCTCTCTAGACTTCTATCAAGACGTTCAAGGCTAAAAGCAAGGAGACATCACCTCAATGACTTGGGACAAGTCACATGTTTGTGTTGGGGGCTTGTTGGAGCAGGGTCCCGTGAGGCAGAAGTTCCAAAGACACTTTTTTGTATGTTTGTATGTGTGCACCGCGCAAATGAAGTCAAAGGGATTTTTGCCCCTGTTGTCAACTCTAGAGACAACCTTGAGTTGTGAAATACCAGTGCCTAGGACATCTTATATAGCAAGGAGCATATGATATAACAAGGGAAGTTATCAAAAAAGGCTCTCATGCTATTTCAGTTTTAACAGGAAAGTTCAATGTAGATGGAACCAGAATATTCATAAACTCAGCATAATCAAAGGAACACTACAGGGGCAAATCGTGAAACTGTAACATGAGTGTATTAGACAATTCAAAGGCAACTTACTGCAAAGAGGGATGGATTATAACTACTTCACAGAGATGAATAATCAAAAAGTATTTCTTGCGTATGTAGAATAAAGAGAATACTAACTGTTGTTGAGACAATATCCAGAAACATATATCAGCATGCAATGGGCTTACGAAATTAAGAATCCACACATGATAATAGCATTTGAAAATAACATCTCATAGCAGCTAATATAGTAGAAGTATGGGTGAAGTGAAAATGGAAAAGCATATCATGCCTGAGCCATATTTAAAGTGCCAGACAGGTTCTGGCATAAGTATCAACTAGGATAAATTCATACCAAAACCAGTGGGCTACTTGCATTCCAGAACATGATACAAGATAAATGGATGTAAATGAAATGAACAGCTAAGCTATAACACATAGGAGAGAATTACACACTGTAAAGCACAAAGACCAGAATCCTCGTTAAAGATAAAACTCCTTCTCATTGAGACCCAACGGGCTCTTCACATTGGTATTAAAGCTTCAACAAAATGCATACAAAAACTCGTTCACAACAATTTCTTTTGAAAATCTGGAACCTTCTCTTAGTGTTTGCTTCCTGCTTTTATAACCACTGATTCCTATGCGTGAGAGGATATTTTGAGAAAATATCTTCTTCGCGTGCTGGTATGCTGTTGCAGGTCTAAATCAAAACAGAAATGATGATGAGAAAAAACTACCTCTCATCATCTTACAATGCAGGCCTAAAGCCATTTCTAACTGAAATGTAACAATTAACTGAACTGAAAGTAAATCTGCGGGAGTAAATCTGAAGATTTCACTCAAAATGAAAAAGTGGAGGGAATATACGGTAAAAATACCACATAGGCCCTGTCATGACTTATTATTGCTGTTTGATGAAGTGGAACCACTACTGCTGCTGGCGAAAGAGATACCGTTAGTCATGGGAAGAGCTGGCCTTCTGTGTTGGAGCATGCAGTATTGCCAATAGTGGAAAAACTGGCCTTCTGTGCTGGAGGGTCCCATAGGACGGCCAATGGTCATGATCCATTGCCTTGGACGTGGAATGCCTCTCTGCATCTTTTTCTCTGCTTCCTGGGCATGGAGGATCATCATCCTCGGCCTAGAGCCACTGTGATTGGCTAGGTGAGGGCCTCTAATGTTTTTTTGGAGTCCTATCTGGATGTAAAGCTCTCTGTTTTGCCGATGTCAAAGCACAGATATGACTCATTAGTGTGCTTTGGTCTTCAAACTATGCCTTATTCCTTTTGACACGGGATTAAGCGTTAATTATTCAATAATAGGCTTTAATTCTTCTAACTCGTCTCTGCTGCTACTCTGACTGCTGCTAAAATAACCTTTCTGCATTCTGAATCACAGTGACCGTGATTGTGGAACCTAGAGTGAATTCATCACTCTGTAACAACCCTGCACAATATGATAAACTCATTAAGAAATCCAGGGAGTGGTGGAAGGAATGCTGTGAAGGCCTAGAGGAATGGTGGAGGGCGATTAAACGTGAGCTTTTGGATCTGGGTTGAATGGACGGTCACGATTGGATTGGCGGATCAAAATCGGGGGAGGCAGCGGGTTTGACACATTGAAGAACTTGCGATTGCGATGCGTGATTGAGTGCCAGCCGTCCGATCTAGAACAAGATCGACGGCGAAGACTCAATCGGCGGGGAGACGGACGGGGGTAAAGGAGCGGAGTGGGAGAAATAAGGGCCGTCGGATCAAAGGGAAATCGACGGCGGAGATTACAATCGGAGGATCGCAATCGGGAGTGTGGTAGGCGGCACACTTTAAAGGTTACAATTGCGATTGGTGCAGTGGCGCGATGGGCGCGATAGGACTTGTGTGGACCGTCGGATCAAAGGGAAATCGACGGTGGGTATTACACCCGCGCTCCACAGACCATAACACCATCGTGTCGGAAAAATCGGGTTTGCAAAGGATTGCGCCCACACTGATCGTTCCGATTGCGATAAGCGCCTGGGGCTTAAGTGCTTGGTCCTGGGCGCAGGGAATATGGGGAAGTGGTTTAAGGGGGCTGGACGAAAGGGGCTTAGCTTGTATATGCAAAATGAATGGTTTTTTGGCCTATATTTCAAATGCATTTTAAGGTTAAAAAGGGGTAACGGTAGAGAGGAAAAGGGGGTTATTAAGCCAAACAAAGGGTATTTGTGAGGTTTAAAGGGGAAAGGAGATTATTTAGAGGGTTAATGAGGGAAATAGAGAGGAGTAAAAGGGAAGGAAATCGAGGTTTAGTTGGAAATGAAACAGGGGAAAAGGAGGCCTTTTGGGCATTCTTCTTCGCAAACAGAGAGGCTTCAAAACTGGGAACAACAGTGAATGGTAACCATATGATCAACATTGGCTCCACCTAGGGACGACATGTTCATCCTTGGGCGTGTCGAGAACTTCGCAGACCATCTGTTAATATTCTATGTGGACACCACTCTTCAGCACTTTTTATTTTTCTCTTCATGATTCACCACGACACACACATCATTCAAACAAAGATGAAAACAAAAAACTAATGTACAGTATAATACATCAGGCTCTCTCTACCTGAATCAAAACTGGAAGTAAGGTTTGAGGAACTGAACATTTACAGGGGCATCGAGAAAGTCTCCCTGTAAATTTTCCAACCTGAAAGTGTTATTTCCCCCTTGTTCCACAATTTTAAAAGGGCCGAACCAGAGTGGGTCGAATTTACCATGTTTCCCCTTTTCAGCTCTTCGAATATCCCATCTAAGCACTAAATCCCCAACATGCAACTTCCTGTCCTTGGCATGCTGATCAAAAAGGTCCTTCATCATCTCTTGATATTCAGTTAGCCTCTGACTTACCTGGTTTCGTGTTTCTTGTAACTCCACCAGCTGATTGATTCTCCTGGTCACATCATCGGGTTCTTCTTGACTTTCTTGCATGAATCAGGCTACTGGTAAGGCTAACTGTACAGGGAATACTGCTGCTCTCCCATATACTAATTCATATGGGGACTTCCCGGTTGCTCTCTTGCTGGTAATCCTGTTGGCCGATAGAGCGAATTTCAACTGGGAATCCCAATTTTTCTGATTTTCATTGATAGCCTTCTTCAGTGCCCTCACCAGGGTTTTATTTGAAGACTCTACTAGGCCATTTCCTTGTGGGTAATAGGTCATAGAATGACCTAGTGAAATGTTATACTGCTGGCAAAAGCTGACAAACTTTGCAGACTTAAAGGCCTCTGAATTTTCGGTCACTATCTTGGCAAGGCAGCCAAATATGGATATGATATTTTCTTCCATGAATTTCATTACCACAACATCTGTTGCATTCCTTGCAGGTATAGCTTCCACCCACTTCGTGAAATAATCTGTGGCAGTTAATATGCACTTATGCTGACCACTTGACGGAGGATGTATTTCACCGATAAAGTCAATTCCCCATTGCTGGAATGGTTCATCCACGTGAACAGGGATCATGGGCAGAGGTGCCAACTTCTGTCTTTCAGAAAACCTTTGGCATTTCTCACAAGTTCTGACTCGGGAAAACACATCTCCAAAGAGTTTGGGCCAAAAGAAACCAGCCTTCAGTATTTTGTGAGCAGTGGCTCTCCAACTATAATGACCCCCACAGATTCCTTCATGAAATTCAACCATTATGTTTTCTACCTCGTCCTCTATAAGACACAGTAGCAGAATGCCCGAGGGATCTCGCCAATACAGCCAGCCATTGGCGACAATGTACTTCTGTGATCTCAACCTTAGTGTCCTGTATTTGGCTTTGTCACTGTTGGGGTTCCCATGTTTTGGCCAGATTGGCAAGACCAAAAGATGAGACAACATTAGAACCACTTTCGGACCTCAAGATCTAGCCCTCCTGGGTCTAGAGAGGGATCTCTCTATATAAGCGAAGGTTTTATGTCTTTGAAGCTCAAAAGTTAAGATATTAGGCTAGTTATAGGCACAAGGTTTTGTTTGTTTGATTCTTGTTTGGTTGTTGGGAATCAAGAAAGAAGTGTTCAATATAAGACACAAATGAGTAAAGAAGGTTTTAGGCAAAGGAAGGATGATTAAGAGAAAATCGAGACCATTGGGCAATGGAGTCAGGAAAGGGTTTACTTGCTAATCGATATGCAGGCTTTCAGTTGGGCTAGTCATCTAAAGCATTGGATCTTAAAGATGATAGTATGGCATGAAATGGTAGGAGAGAAAGTGAAAGCAAGGAAACCTCCAAGGTGACCTTTCAGGAATTAGATCCAGGGACAGGACATGCCGTTGGACAACATGTGATCCAAGACCCAAAAGGTTAACTCTTCAGACAAGGAAACATTAAAGATTTAGAAAACAAAGTTGAAAACCTGAGATCAGAGAGAGAGACTTTGAACTCTCAATGCTTCGGCCTCCAACTTAAGGGAACTCAGGAAGATTCAATTAATTGAAAAGGATCCTAGTGAGATGGAGATAGAGTTCTAGACTCCCAGTTTCCCAATTCATTCAATCAAAACCAACCAAGCACATCTAAGAACATATTCATTAATTCATACATCAGCTAGCAGTATATCTGACAACTACACTAGTTAAATTAGCTTGAAATCAATCCTCAGATAACACAAACAACAGAAAACATTGAAGGCAGGGAGAGCAGAAACATAGGGTACCTAACAAGGGTAAATCCTATGCCAGATTTCTGATGTGTGCCAGAAGAAATGAAATGAAATGAACTGAAAATGGAAAACATAGACAAGGACAGAAAAACATCACCGCTGCTTTAAATCAGGATCCAAAGAAATGTGCTTGTCATATTAAAGAGCAACACCAGTCAAGTACAACATCACCAATAGCTTGATATTCAGTCTGAAAACATGTTTTTCAGCCTATCTTACAACTTTACACAGAGAACATGTCTCAAGAGAAACAACTTGCAATTCACAGATATCTGATCAACAACCTTTACAATGAGTTTCTTCATGAATTTTATAGCTGAAAAGAGGCTGAGGAGGTAGGTGGAAAACTAAATGTAGCATTAAAACTCAGAAGAGGAAGAGGGCCGAGGCCCCATTCTATTTTAAATCCTGGGCATTTATCTTCAGTACTCTTTGGATGAAAGAGTGGTCTTCGTCAGGCTGCAATTTACTCCAGGTATGTCTTTGATGCACTCGCTGTACTACCTCTGCAATACTCTGGTGAACTGGACAAAATGCAAATCAAGGATTCAGTTCTACCACACTGTGTAACTAATGCTTCTGACAGCATAGGACTGTCATCAGGGACGGAAAACTTCTCATGGACATAATGTAGGCTAAGACATAAATGAGTATTGTGTCCTTTCTCAGGGGGAGACATTCTGTTGATGTGAAACCTCGAAGATATCATTTTCTGCGTACTGGACCTCCCGTGTGATTCATGAGGTCTTCAACTTGATATTTTGCCTCTAATTATTGAGTTGAGGCTTACAATATTGAATTACAGGCCTTGAACTCTCTGCTTTTTCACTGATACTCTTTGCCGTTCCATTCCTGTCTCTGTCAGTGAAATCTGCACTTTAATGGCTCTGGATAAGTTTTACAGAGTTTAACTTTGTTTCTTTAAATGCAAATCTTGTCATGGCACCTTCCCAGGCTTTTATTCATAATTTTGATCTCTGAACATGGCCTTCCCTGCATTCTATGTCACTGGAACAGTGACTGTGGACAGAGGAGGTTTTCACCACCTGTGACCCTGCAAAACACGAAAACACGTTAAGAAATCCATGCATGGGGTGGGACGCTGTGGATGACTGCGAACATGACAATGTGGCATGGTTGAAGACGGTGCAAGCAAAGGATAATTGTGGGTGAACCCGTGGAATAGCGGGAGATGCACTTGGAAGACGGCGAGGTTGGAAATTTAAATGCAAGATCTTAAAAATCAACCTTTGAGTGAAATATATAGGAAACAGACAAAGATGCGATGAAAACATGTGGGATGGTGACGTGGCGGGACCATGTCAATGGCAGGGCATGCATTTGATTCTAACCATCCGATCTCAGGAGAAGATCGACGGTGGACAACGCATCGGAGGGCGACAAATGGTGGGCCAGGGGTCCTGTTTGCCTTGGTTAACTTCTGAGCATCTTCGTGGCGTGATCACCGTTGGATGGACATCTTTAGATCGGATGGTGTACATGCATATCACGCCGAGTCCACAGCCGAACTTTAACGCGCGATGGGAGGCGGTTTTTAAAAAGTGCGCGGCGCCACGTGTCATGCGGTGAAAGGCATCGCTGTGAAATGAAAAATACCGCCCACTTTCCAAAGGCGGTGCGATAGGAACCGGCGGTTTTCTGCACAGTGTTTTGGCGTGGGGACCACCGGGGCGGGTGAAATACTAACCATTGATTTGCAATTTAAATAGACAATGGATATGCGATCGGGGAGGTGAAACGGATGGGTGACGGACGCTATGGAGCTTGCAACGACCGTCCGATCCGTATAGATCGACGGCTCCCAATGCTCCCAATACATTTTGCAGTGAGCGCTTTTCGGGCTAGTGCTAGGTTCTAGCACCCAGGTCATGTGGAGGATTGGTTTACAGGGGCTGGCCGAAAAGGGGATTAGCTTGATATGTATTGAGAAATGGGTCTCCAGCCCTTTTTTAATGCGATTTGAGGCCAGCCAGGGGTAACGATAGATGAAAAAGGAGGATTAAACCAAACCAAGGGTGTGTAGGATTCAAAGGGGATTTTGGGACAATTTAAAGGAACAAGGGGAGGGAAAAAGGGAGGAAAACAGGGACTAAGTGAGGATGAAATAGGGGAAAGGCCTTTGGACATTCTTGTCACAATAGAGAGGCTTGGAGACAGCAGGGGAAACTTACCAAAGGCAGAGGGTATGAAGAGGCTTTCAAGGATGATGTGTTTTCAGGAAAAATGTATTCTTTGAAGGCTCAAAAGCAATTTAGCCCCCTGCTTGCTTGTCAAGAAATTTATAGGGGGCTAACAGTGGCTCCACATGGGGATGGCTTCTTCTTGAAGGAGTCAAGAATTCATAGAGTGATCTTTGGTGTAGGCCAGATGCCTAGTACTTGAACATCCATTTTCTTTCTCGGATCAACTGCCACAAATCATAAAGACATCATATCAGCTGTAAAATTCTGCCAAAAAATCTACTTGCCCGTCTTAAAATCCTAACATTTTTTCTCCCAGGGTGCATTTAGACTAACAGACCCTTTACATCATTTTTTTTTTTTAAACAAGAAAATAAACCTATTCTATTTCTATCCTTATTGCTCCATGAGACCAGATTAAACTGTTGGTCTCATATGTTTCTCTACCTAATCTAATATCTGCTGGGATTAGACTGTCCAACAGATTTCTTCTCTACATTCTACAATAGAAATTTAAAGACATACAAACTAGGATTAGACAATCTAGTTTGCTGTGGATCCAAGGCATAAAGACAGTTGCACATGGACAGAAACTGGCAGAAAACTGAAAACAAAATCTTGAAGGCTTGAAATCTGAAAATTTGAAACATCCTTCTTTCTTTGTGACTCAAGTTTTGAGCTTGTTAGAGTCTCTTTCTTTTCTTCATTTCAGCTCTGGTTTTGGGTTCGTTAGAGCTGATCTTTCTTTCTCCTTTGCTGGTTCAGATTTTGGGCATGTTGGAACCGGCTGTCTTCACTTCCTTTGGCTCAGGTTTTGATCATTTTAGAGCCAATATTTGCACTTCAAAGGTCCATGTTTTGAGCATGTCTGAACCTCTCCTTTCTCTTTGTTTTTTGAAACATTTTTTTATCTTTTTCTTGAAAACATAAATCAACAATGGTATTTACAATGGAAATGGAAACTCAAAACTGGAAATCAGCAGTAGTAGTGCTTGAGCATCCTGCCATTGACAGGACCCCTGAATAGCTCTGTACCATCTTGCTCTTGCAGAAAAAAGGCATTTGGACCAACAGCGACCTGGATGATGTATGGACCCTGCCACAAACTGTCAAACTTGCCATGCTTTCCTTTGTCTTCTCTCCTGGAGTCCCATTTCAGAACTTTATCTCCAATCTTGAAGTCACATGCTTTTGTTCTTTTGTCAAACAACTTCTTTATATTTTCCTGAACTTTGATAGCTCTGTTATAGACCTCTTCCCTTGTTTGCTGGAGATGAATTGTTTGGTTTATCCTCCTCACCATACTGTCTTCTTCTGTCTGAATTTATTGGACAAGTTTAATCACTGGTACCCCAAGGCTGGTAGGAAACACTGCTTCTGTTCCATAGACAAGCTGATATGGTGACATGCCAATGGATTTCTTTGTTGTTAGCATGTCAGCCCACAAAGCATGCACTAACTTTCTATGCCATGAATTTTTGTTTTCTTCGAGCAGCTTTTTGATAATGGCCACCAAGCTTTTGTTTGATGATTAAGCTAACCCATTACCTTGTGGGCAATAAGCAATTGAATTTCTGAGTTCTGTTTGATACCTGTGACAAAAATCAACCATTTTCTTGGATCCAAATGCAGCAGCATTATCAGTGATTAGTTTTCTTGGGCAGCCAAACCGAGAGAGGATGTGGTCTTCTAGGAACCTCATGATGATAGAATCTATGGCATTCCTAGCAGGTATGGCCTCTATCCACTTAATGAAGTAGTCTGTGGCTGTAAGGATCCACTTGTGTCATGCAAAAGAAGCAGGGTGTATTTCTCCTATGAAATCTAGGCCCCATTGCATAAATGGACCTTCAACAGTGATGGGTTGTAAAGGTAGAGGGAGGAGTTTTCTTTTGCCTTAAAAAATATGGCATTTATGGCAGGCAATTTTCATCTTATGGATGTCATTGAAAAGTGTAGGCCAATAATAGCTAGCTCTGAGTATTTTGTTAGCAGTGGCTTTCCAGTTCAGGTGGCCTCCACACTCTCTTGCATGGAACTCCTGTTTAATCCTTTCAGTTTTAGTTTTAGGAAAACATTTAAGCAAGAGGCCATCTGTACTTTTCCAGTATAAACATTCATTCAATATGCAATAGTTTCTGGCTTTTAGCTTTAGGAATCTGGCCTTAGTCTTTGACAGTTCAGGAGGGGCATTGAGGTGTGTGAGCACATACAGAATGTCGAAATACCATGGAGAGTTCTGAAACTTCTCTTCAACAGTGGGATCAGGCAATCCTTCCTGCTCATCCAGGGCATCTATCATGTTAATTTCAAGGGCTTGAAAATTTGATTCAGCCATGAGTTGAGCTAAGCCCTGACCTTTGATCAGTTTTGTGGGCTTTATCTCAAGGTCATACTCTAAGATCACAACAATCCATTTTCCCCTCTTCCCGTCTGGGTCTTGGGACAAGATGTCCTTGACCACTATGTTTGGCACGTAGGCTATGGTGTGGGAATGCAATATGTACACCCTAAAGTCTTTCAAGGCCTTTACCAAGGCATAGGCTTGTTTTTCCATTATGTTGTATTTCAAGTGTGCATCCCTCAGAGCTTTGCTGAAGAAAGCAATGGGCTGTTCCATACCCTCTAGATTTTTATGCAGTAGAACTGCAACCACTGTATGCTGGGAGGCAAATGAAAATATCAGGAAATCCTTTGAGAAATCAGGGCTGATTAGGACAGGAGCTTGGGTGAGTGCAAATTTAATTGATTCAAAAGATTTTTTAGCCTCAACAGTCCACTTAATTCCTACACCTTTCTTCAACATATTTGTCATATTCCTGAGGTGTTCAGCTAAGTTGGGAATAAACCTCCTTAAGAAGTTAATTTTCCCAATGAAGGAATGTAACTATTTGATGTTTCTCGGGTGTGTGATCTGTAGTATTCCATCAAATCTTCATGGGTCTATCCTAATTCCCTTCTCAGATATAATGTGGCCGAGAAGTTTTCCTTCCTGCAGCCCAAATACAGTCTTTTTAGGATTCAATGACAGGCCGAACCTTCTGCATTTTTGAAACACCTTTCTCAGATGCTTTAGGTGTTCTTCATTAGTCTTGGAATAGACTGTTATGTCATCCAGATAGATGACAATGAAGTGCCCTATCTCATCTGAAAAGGCTATGTCCATTGCTCGATGGAAGGTGGCACCAACATTCATTAGTCCAAAGGGAATTTTTACATACATAAAAGTCCCCCATGGAGTGGTAAAAGCTGTCTTGAGTTGGTCTTCTGGGAGTACTAAAACTTGGTTGTAACCTGAAAAACCATCTAACAGGGAGATCCTTCTTGAGCCCACTACTCTCTGAAGAATGTGTTCCATTTTTGGTAGGGGGTAATTGTCTTTGAGTGAGGCTCTATTAAAGTTCCTGAAATCTATGCACAATATGATCTCACCTGTTTTCTTTCTCACAGCTACAAGGTTTGAGACCCAATCAGAGAACCTCACAGGAACTATTATGCCTTCATCATACATCTTATTTATTTCCTTTTCTACTGCAGGTAATTATTTTGGGTTTATTCTGCGGAGTTTCTGCTTGAAGGGTTTCTGGTTCTCTTTCAAAGGTATTTTGTGTTGTATGATATTTGTGTCATAGGCCTTTAAGTCCTCATAGCCCCAGGCAAACACATCAATGAATTCTTTGAACAAGTCGATATATTTCTTTTTCATGTTTGCAAGTAGGGACTTATCCAATTTGATCATCTTGGGATTATCTTTAGTGCCTATGTTGCATTCCTCGACATCAGAGTTTGAGTGTTCTATAGTGGGCTTTTTTGCTACATCATCGAAGTCAAAAAGGTCCTCTAGAGGTGCCAGACTTCAGGGTATGTTCTTATCTTTGGACTGTAGCACCTCTACTTCCTCATCATCTATGTTTTCACATTCTTCATTTGGATTTCCAATTTGTTCGTTTAAAGTGTTTATTTCTATGTTACAAGGTGGTTCTTCCTCGTCTGAGGGCTCTCCACTTAGGCAGCTACCTTTGGATTTAGAGTCTGAGTCTGGGAATTCAAACTCATTTATGCCTGATAGGAAATCTTCGATCTGCTTATTGCCCTCAAAGGCTTGCCAATATTTTTCGTTATCTAGCACTGCAGGTCTGAATGATGATTTGTTGGTCGGAAGGAGGCTTGTGGTATGGACTAGCTATACAAGCCAATCCATTTGAAATTACGTTCTGACTCATAGGGACAAACACCAGTTCGTATTCTATAAAGGTTTTCAATATATCCAAAGCGTCGTTCCTATATGCTCTCAACCTAGGGTGTTTAGCTGTATACTCACCGTTCACTTGTTTTATGACCAACTCAGAGTCTCCATGCACAACTATCCTACGAGCTCCTAATTTTTTCAACAGATTCAAGCCCGGGATAAGAGCTTCATACTTTGCAATGTTATTTGTGCATTTGAAGTTCAGATTAAAGGCATGGCTCTTTGCATAGTCACTCCCTGTGTTATGTAACCACACCCCTGCTCCTGCAGTCTTCCTAGTACAGTACAAGATCCATCAAAATTCATTTCCCACAAGGGGCCGTGTTCATGTTTATCATCCTTTCCTTCCCTAATGTGGGTTTCATTGGTCTGTTGATGGTTTTTCTCTCCTTGATGTGTATGGAATTCAGAGAGGTGACTAGTTTGCTGATTGCATTCTATTTCCTGTTTGCTCTGAATTTCCGTTTCAGTGCACTGTCCAAAGTTTTCTTCTTCATTTTCCTCTAAATCCAGAGTGGAAATTATGTTAAAATCTATGGTCTTAACCCCTTTGTTTGCATCTCTGTTTTCTGATTCTGACTCTCCCAAGGATTCATCGTTGCAAAAGATGAAGGAGTCCAGATTTGTGTGCACAGAATACAGAGGAGACTTTTCAGGCTTTTTAGGGCTGCTGACCAAGAATTTCATTTGTGCCTCTCTATACAGTCTCCTAAGCTGGCCAAAGACAGGGATTGTGGCATACGCCCCATCCATCTGCATTGTACCTTGTAGCTTGGCTCCCCATGACCTAGATAGTAACATGCCTTACTTGGGTGGTATATCTGCCACTACAACATCCATGATCATACATTTGGCAGGGATCTGGGTGAGGTTTACACACAGGTCTTTGATTAGGCCCAGGCATTTTACTCTGCTAGAGCCAAATGAATATAAATATTTGTAGGGCCGGGTTATCTCTAGGCCTAACCTTTCCATAACTACCTTAGGAATTAGGTTGTGTGATGCCCCAGAGTCATGCATTGCATTGTGAAGGATCTTGTCATGGATATTGAGACTGATATAAAACGGTTGAACTACTCCTTCCTGAAACTTCCCTTCTATCTTTGGACCAAACAGAAGGGCTGGCTGATCATCACTCAAATTGACAATGTCACTATTTTCCCCTAGATTTAGAGCTTTCAAAATTTGGCCTTTATATACATTCTGAGTGGCCAGCTTAGAGAGTGGGACAAAGATTTTAATTTTAGCAATATCACTCTCCAAATTGAAGAGAGATTGGCTCTTTGGGATACTCATCTCTGTTTTTTTAGCCACTGTCTTAGTGGCTGAATCAGCGTGCTGATTCTCACTGTGTACAGTGTTTGTGACAGTTTTATCAGGAGTACTAATTGCAGTGTTAGTGCTGCTAGTTGGTTGACTTCGTTTATCAGTGTTTTGGTTGTTTTTTTCTTTGTTTGTCCCAGAACTCTCAGCTGCTGATTTGTTAATTTCAACAATTACTTTAGAATTTTTCTCGGGCCTTTTCTTGGTGGTAACCTCAGAAGCCTTTGTTTTGGGATTTTATAGGCTCTTTTTGCTTCTGAGTTCATACTGTTCTCTGACTTGCATGATGGAATTTTCAAATCCAAGTCTGTAATCCTCAGATTCTGATCTTTCCTCATCCCAATATGAGGGTGAGGGCTGATCTTCTTTTGTGGAACAATTGTGGATTGAGTTTTCTACTTCAAACATGTTTATTGTGGTTCCCTCAGAATCTTCTATGATTCCCTCATCTTCATCAAGAAAGTTCTCTTGGAATGGGGGAATGACTTGCTGATCTGATTCTTTTTGTCTGTTGGGAGTGGTATTGTTCCTTCTAAAGTTCTGGTTCTGGTTATGATTTTGGTTTCTGTTTTGATTACTGACTATGAAAACCATTTTTTCCATCATTTGCTGCAGATTTTCCATGTTTTTAGCTAGACAATCATAATTGGGATCAGATGTGGAAGCTACAGTGTCATCTCTATATGTTACCCTTTTCTCAGCTCTCAGTCTTGCTTTCTTCTCAATCAGGTTCGCCTCTACACTCACTGCTCCTTTTTGCATGTCTTCCAATGTGTTGTAATCTCTCTCCCTAAGCTGGTAGGCCATGTCAGCATCAAAGCCTTCAGGATATTTCACTAGAGCCATACCTTGAAGGTTTCATTTGTAGAGGAAGAGCGTTATAGACGCTGTTAAACCTTGTAGAGTAGTCATGGACACTCTCTCCTACGTTTCTTTTCAGGTTCTTGTATTCTGCTAAGATTTGGAGAGGGTTGGCCTTAACTTCCCATTTGTTTTTGAAAATCTGATATAAAGCAAGAAGGTCTTGGATACTATTAGGAGGGAGGCCTTTAAACCATTTCTTCACATCACCTCCTAAGATCTGGGCAAAGATTCTCATTTTGACTGTATCATCATCTATCTCCATGTAGTCAAAATAATCTTCCATCCTGTCTACATGGTGTTGAGATGTAGTGGACTCCTTTGCAGTGAAGTGTGGGATCTTTGATTGATAATCATTGGGTAGGGGCACTAGGGACTGGGGTAAAACCAGAGGTGCATACCAGGCTACCATGATGATGTTCTGGTGAGGTAAAGGGTTAGCTTGAGCAGCTGGTATGTGAATGACAAGAATACTAGGACCAGCAGAAGTCTGTTGAACAGATTTAGGGTGGCAGAGCCCCAAATTTTGAATAAAGTGAATATCAGGAGGTGTGGATGGAGGGGTCTCTCTGTCCCTAATGTGTTGACCACTTTGGGTTGGTGAACTAGGAAACTCAAGGTCTGGCTGGTCTAGGACATTGACTGACCTAGTTCTAGGTACACTGTTTCGAGAGTCTAGGTCAAGAAGAGGGTCTGATAGAGCTGTAAGGTCTTCTGGTGTAGAGTTAGCTCTATGGATGTGTTTAGAAATAGTTGATTTTTTGGATGCATGAGATTTCTTAATGATACTCTCAGGATTTTCAACTATTTCAGGTGGGTTTGGGTTAGGATAAGCTCTTGTGTGAATGGTTCTAGAAGCCAGAATGCTATTTTCCAATAAAGCAACTTAACCCTACTTGTTACTTCTCTTGTGGATGATGTTGTTATGGAGGCTGGTCTCCCAGTGGAGTCTTATGTGAACCAAGATAGTCAGCAGGCCTACTGATCACCAGTGGAGTCTTTAATCATTTAGGAACTATGGAGTCGCCAGGTGGAAGGTTTAGGATGTTTCAAGAGGGTAAACTATCCACCACAGTGTTTCTGTAATGTCCTTTTTCAGGGATATCCTTAAAACACAACAAACTCTAACCAGAGATGGACTGGGAGGGCATTTACCAGATATTTCACCTCTAAAAGAGGATGAGATCCGTAGGCTGTCTGGCCCTTTCCAGACTCTGTCTAAGAGTGTGGGAGAAAACACAACAAGCGGTACAGAAGTTTATTTGTGAATAGGAGTGTTTAACTGCCAACCTAACCAGAGATTGAAGGTTTCTGAGGCTCTTGTGATGTAGTGCGCTGGAAAATACTCAGAAACTCCCCAGTGGATAAGAATAGATTCATTATTTCATGTTTTGGCCAGATTGGAAAGACCAAAATATGAGACAACATCAGAACCACTTTCGGACCTTAGGATCTAGCCCTCCTGGGTCTAGATAGGGATCTCTCTATATAAGCAAAGTTTTTATGTCTTTGAAGCTCAAAAGTTAAGATATTAGGCTAGTTATAGGCACAGGGTTTTGTTTGTTTGATTCTTGTTTGGTTGTTGGGAATCCAGAAAGAAGGGTTCAATATAAGACACAGATGAGTAAAGAAGGTTTTAGGCAAAGGAAATATGATTCAGAGAACATAAAGACCATTGGGAAATGGAGTCAGGAAAGGGTTTACTTGCTAATCGATATGCATGCTTTCAGTTGAGCTAGTCATCTAAAGCATTGGATCTTAAAGATGATAGTATGGCATGAAATGGTAGGAGAGAAAGTGAAAGCAAGGAAACCTCCAAGGTGACCTTTTAGGAATTAGATCCAGGGACAGGACATGCCGTTGGACAACCTGTGATCCAAGACCCAAAAGGTTAATTATTCATACAAGGAAACATTAAAGATTTAGAAAGCAAAGTTGAAAACCCAAGATCAGAGAGAGAGACTTTGAACTCTTAATTGTTTGGCCTCCAACTTAAGGGAACTCAGGAAGATTCAATTAATTGAAAAGGATCCTATTGAGAATGAGACAGATTTCTAGAATCCCAGTTTCCCAATTCATTCAATCAAAACCAACCAAGCACATCTAAGAATAGATTCATTATTTCATACATCAGCTAACAGTATATCTGACCACTACACTGGTTAAATTAGCTTGAAATCAATCCTCAGATAACACAAACAACAGAAAACATTGAAGGCAAGGAGAGCAGAAACATAGGGTACCTAACAAGGGTAAATCCTATGCCAGATTTCTGATGCGTGCCAGAAGAAATGAACTGAAATGAACTGAAAATGGAAAACATAGACAAGGACATAAAAACATCACTGCTGCTTTAAATCAGGATCCAAAGAAATGTGCTTGTCATATTAAAGAGCAACACCAGTCAAGTACAACATCACCAATAGCTTGATATTCAGTCTGAAAATATCTTCCTCAGCCTATCTTACAACTTTACACAGAGAACATGTCTCAAGAGAAACAACTTGCAATTCATAGATATCTGATCAAAAACCTTTACAATGAGTTTCTTCATGATTTTTATAGCTGAAAAGAGGCTGAGGAGGTAGGTGGAAAACTAAATGTAGCATTAAAACTCAGAAAAGGAAGACAGCCGAGGCCCCATTCTGTTTTAAATCCTGGGCATTTATCTTCAATACTCTTTGGATGAAAGAGTGGTCTTCGTCAGGCTGCAATTTACTCCAGGTATGTCTTTGATGCACTCGCTGTACTACCTCTGCAATACTCTGGTGAACTGGACAAAATGCAGATCAAGGATTCAGTTCTGCCACACTGTGTAACCAATGCTTCTGATAGCATAGGACTGTCATCAGGGACGGAAAACTTCTCATGGACATAATGTAGACTAAGACAGTAATGAGTACTGTGTCCTTTCTCAGGGGGAGACATTCTGCTGATGTGAAACCTTGAAGATATTTTTTTCTGCGTACTGGACCTCCCGTGTGATTCATGAGGTCTTCAACTTGATATTTTTCCTCTAATTATTGAGTTGAGGCTTACAATCTTCAATTACAGGCCTTGAAATCTCTGCTTTTTCACTGATACTCTCTGCCATTCCATTCCTGTCTCTGTCAGTGAAATCTGCGCTTTAATGGCTCTGGATAAGTTTTACAGAGTTTAACTCTGTTTCTTTAAATGCAAATCTTGTCATGGCACCTTCCCATGCTTTTCTTCATAATTTCGATCTCTGAACATGGCCTTCCCTGCATTCTATGTCACTGGAACAGTGACTGTGGACAGAGGAGGTTTTCACCACCTGTGACCCTGAAAAACACGAAAACATGTTAAGAAATCCATGCATGGGGTGGGACGCAGTGGATGACTGCGAACATGGCAATGTGGCATGGTTGATGATGGTACAAGCAAAGGATAACTGTGGGTGAACCCCGTGGAACAGTGGGAGATACACTTGGAAGACAACGAGGTTAGAAATTTAAATGCAAGATCTTAAAAATCAACCTTTGAATGAAATATATAGGAAACAGACGAAGATGCGATGAAAACACATGGGATGGTGACGTGGCGGGACCAGGTCAATGGCGGGGCATGCATTTGATTCTAACCGTCCGATCTCAGGAGGAGATCGACGGTGGACAATGCATCGGAGGGCGACGGATGGTAGGCTAGGGGTCCTGTTTGCCTTGGATAACTTCCGAGCATCTTCGTGGTGCAATCACCATTGGATGGACATCTTCAGATCGGACGGTGTACGTGCATATCGCATCGGGTCCACAACCGAACTTTAACGCGCGATGGGAGGCGGTTTTTAAAAAGTGCGCGGCGCCACGCATCATGTGGTGAAAGGCATCGCTGAAAAATGAAAAATACCGCCCACTTTCCAAAGGCGATGGGATAGGAACCGACGGTTTTTTGCACAGTATTTTGGCGTGGGGACCACCGGGGCGAGTGAACTACTAACCATTGATTTGCGATTTAAACGGATGGTGGATATGCAATCGGGGAGGTGAAAGGGATGGGCGAAAAAATGCTATGGAGCTTGCGACGACCGTCTGATCCGTATAGATCGACGACTCCCAACGCTCTCGATACATTTTGCGGTGAGCGCTTTTCGGGCTAGCGCTAGGTTCTAGTGCCCAGGTCATGTGGAGGATTGGTTTACGGGGGCTGGACGAAAAGTGGCTTAGCCTAATATATATCAAGAAATGGGTCTCCAACCCTTTTTGAATTCGATTTGAGGCCAGACAGGGGTAACGATAGAGGGAAAAAGGAGGATTAAACCAAACCAGGGGTGTGTAGGATTCAAAGGGGATTTTGGGACAATTTAAAGGAACAAGGGGAGGGAAAAAGGGAGGGAAACAAGGACTAGGTGAGGATGAAATAGGGGAAAGGCCTTTGGAAATTCTTGTCACAACAGAGAGGCTTGGAGACAGCAGGGGAAACTTACCAAAGGCAGAGGGTATGAAGAGGCTTTCAAGGATGATGTTTTTTCAGGAAAAATGCATTCTTTGAAGGCTCAAAAACAATTTAGCCCCCTGCTTGCTTGTCAAGAAATTTATAGGGGGCTAATAGTGATAGCTAGGAGGGAAACTGAGTGTTAAAAGACACTCCATGATCTCCTTGTACCACGGGCTGATGAGGTACTTCATATGTGTCTTCTGAGTAGCTATCTCTACTCCCTGTTGCTCTTCTTTCTTCTCAGGCTTCTCATTTGCTATCATGGACAGATTTATACCCAGAGCCTGACAGTTTGATTCGGACAAGATTTTGGCCAACCCTTGTCCCTTGATCAGTTTGGTAGGACAGATGTCTAGCTCATACTCTTGTATTTTGGCAATCCATTTCCCTCTTTTCCTTTCGTTATCTCCTTGGATAAGAATATCTTTTACAGCTGCTGTAGGCACAAACGTAGTGATATGGGACTGCAAGACATACATGCGAAATGCTTTAAGAGACTTCACCAGAGCATATGCCTGCTTTTCTAATATGTTATATTTCAGCTCAGCATCATGGAGCACCTGACTGAAGAAAGCGATGGGATGCTCATACCCTTCTTTATTTTTCTGTAATAAAATTCCTGCCACTGTATGAGGTGATGCAAATGAAAAGATCGTGAAAGGTTTGGCATAGTCTAGTCCTGCTAGCACAGAGGATTCTGCAAAGGCATTTTTTATCCTGGAAATGGCCTCTCATGATTCCTGAGACCACTTTACCTCGTTATTTTTCTTCATCATGTTAGTTATATGTCTAACTATCTCTGCATAGTTAGGGATAAACCTCCTCAGAAATTTAATGCGCCCTAGGAACACCTGCACCTCCTTTTTATTTCTGGGAAGAGAAATGCCCTTTATAACTTATACTCTCTTAGGATCTATTTTTACCTCATCTCTGGTCACAATATGTCCCAAAAGCTTGCCCTCTTCCAATGCAAATAAAGATTTCTGTGGGTTGAGAGAGAGGCCATACCTTTTGCACTTCTTCATCCTCAAACACCTGCCAGTGCTTGATGTTGTTTGGGATTGATGGCCGATAACGCACCTCAATTTCATATCTTAAGAGAGGGTTCTGGGGTGGACGAAATGTACTAGCAGCTACTGCAAGGGAATCAGCCATCTGATTCTACTCTCTAGGCATAAATTTAATGTTAAATGCCAAGAAAAAATTTTCAACCAGGTCCCACACTTCGTTCCTATAAGCCCTCAGCCTAGGATGTTTGGTTTGGCACTGATTTTTCACTTGTCTAAGCACCAGTTCCGAATATCCCAGAACCTTTAAACTCTGTATATTCATGCTTCTGGCTGTCTGTAACCCTAAAAGAAGTGCTTCATATTTGGCCACATTATTAGTGGCTTCATATTCTATCTTGAAAGACAATGGGACGCATCGGCCTGTAGGAGAAATCAATAATACTCCAGCCCCATTACCTTCTCTGGAGTTTGCTCCGTCAAAATGAAGTGTCCAGATTCCTGCTTCATGGCTCTCTAAGGACTGCTCAGTCTTGATCTGGCCAAATGATGGTTCATGAGCATAATCTTGATCTTCTTCCAGCATCAAGCATGAGAAATCTCCTTCTTTACTATAGACTGGAGAATTGACCAAGTTGTCAGCTTTGGTAACTGTCCTGAAAAATCTAGTTTCCCTGTACAACCTCCTCTCCTGGCCACCAAAAACTGGGATAGTAGCATATGTCAGGTCCAAATTGATTGACCTATTATCACTCAGATTTTCCTTGAAGTTGTTGGAAGAGGAAAGGGGTCCGAGGTAACCACAAACCAATCTTTTAGGTACAGAATATAGCCAATCTGTACCCAGAGAGGGCTCTCTTTGTAAAATATAGCTTTGTTTTAGAAGGTATTAGGCTAGTTATAAAGTCCAGGTTTTTTTTTTGAATTTGGGTGGTGGAATTCGATAGCTGAGGGCAAGATTGAGTAGTTCAGGCCATTGGGCTATGGAGTCAAAAGATGGCTTCACTGGATTAAGTTTATCAACAAAATATGGTTTCACAGGGAAAGATAATCAAACAGGGAAACAATTATAGATCTAAAGTGAATGGAATGGATTTAAAATGGATGAAAGGCATTTAAGAATCTTTCAACACATTCAAAGAAGGAAATTGAGTGACTATCAATAAAGAGAATTTAAGTATTCTTTACTAAATAATCAAAATGCATAAACTAGAAAAACAGGAGCAATTAAGAATTCGCTGTTTAAAACCAGTTTAGAAGAAAACATTTAGAATAACAATGATTAAAATCAGATTACACTTAAGCACTTTCTGATTTACTGTTTTTCATTGATCATTCAGAAATGAAACACAGTGATATAATAAACATATATAAAGACTTTAAAACACAAGAGAAAGATGACTTATTGATCCGTAGTCTGACACATGAATCCTGTAAAAAGTCTTTCGCATCAAATCATCATCCAGCTAGTCACAAAGAAATTTCTCCAACAACACTTTATTCTGAAAAATTCAATATTACAGCAAATTATATGAATCCACACTAAAATACTTCCAAGAGTGAAGTATTTATACAAATTCTAAACTAAAATATCTTGAAAAAATATCAAGATTAGTTCACAAATCTCTCCAACTATTTTACATAAATAGAACTTAAGTAAAGGACACTAAAACTAATGCATCTATTTGGCACTATTTTTTATGGATAGGTGATGACAAAGAGGAGAATTCAAATTTTATCCAACTCTTAGTTGATGATGAGGCATCCAAGTCACTAACTGCTTCCTTTCTTTGTGCATTCTGCTCCAACAATTCTACAAACTTGGGGTCCAATGATACCTTTTTATTTCTCAATACGTAATAGATATGTAAAAAGTGAAAGAGGTTATTGTAGATAAATATGTTGGTGAGATAAAATTCTTTCAGTTTCCTAAAATTCCTCTCCAGCTGTGCACAATAGGCTCTGCAAGAATATGTGTAAAACAGAGTTTTACAGAATCTGAAAAATAACCTTTAAAGATGTGCATGTATCTCTGATTCTGAAATCACTGTGCAAAAAGTGAGATATTTTTTTGTAGATAGGTCTCTTAGGAACAAAAACCTCCTTCAGTTTTGTATAATGTATTTCGGATTGGCCACAATCTTCTCTGCAAAATGATGATTTAACTGGAATTTTCTGCAAAAAGTGCTCTCCAACATTGTTTAATATTTCCAAAACCATAATAGCTGTTAGAAAAGTGAGAGAGGTTTTTGTAGATGGTCCTCTTAAGAACATAAAAATCCTCCAGTTTTTCAAAATTCATCTTGGATTGATCACAATAGTTTATGCAAAACAATGACTAAAACATGAAATTTCTGCAAAAATGTTCCTTCTTGTTGTGTTTTTCATCTTTTCACCTTTTTGTTCTTTTAACCGTTTTACTTTCACTTTAGATAAACTTCAATGTTGGTGAAAGTATTTTAATATCTTTTTACCATTTTACTTCCTTTGTAATTACTTTTACTGTTTACCTTTGACTGCTCTGTAACTTCATTTTAACTTTCACTCTGACTTTTACCTGATACACTTTAACCACTGATACTCTTTAACTGTTATGCTTTCTAACCTATGTTTATACTTTTATCCTCCTTTATCATGACTTACTATAGTACATATGTAAGGATAATTTTACAAAAGTTCAAACATTTATTTCCACCATTTAGCTTCCAGTATTCTGGTTCTTTGCAGCGGCAAAAATTTCGAAGAGGATTTTCACTGAGAACAAGGTTTTTAATTTGGAAATCCCTATCTACTAGAGACAGATAGTCTAAATCTCTGTGAGGGGCATTCAGGGGTGCGACATTCAAAGCCACATGAATTTACATTTCTAGTTCTTGTGGATTCAGAAATGAATTGCGGGTTTTGACGAAAAACGAGCACAGTCACAGGTTGGGGAAGGCAATTTGCAATTGAGGAATGAACTAAAGACCAGTCTTAAACTATGATTCAGTTTTTCGTGTAGAATTTAAAACAAAAGCCAAGTTTTTACAGAGTTTAACGGGAAATAGGGTAAATACCTATTTTCTGGGAAATAAACAGTGACTAAACAGGTGCTGGCTATGGCGGATGAACTCTGGATTACTCGACTGCAATTTTCTTCAGTGAGGTAGCGGTTGGAAAACTTTGATAGTTAAATTCAAAATTCGTTGCATGAGACAGTGAAAATGACATGGGTATGTTTGTTTTATTCACAAAATCAAAGGTTGGTGGGGTTTTAATGAATGAAGTCAGAAAGTACAAAGGTTTCGTTAGGGGAGGTAGGCGGTAAGCAGTTTCCATCGCACCACTTTTGGGGAAGAGTGGTTTTGAGTGGAGGGCGAGCGATTCCATACGATGCACGACGCGTGGCACTGTACGATCCAGAAAACCGCTTTTCCATCGCGCGTTATTGTTCGGACGTGGATGGCTAGCGATATGGATAATAACCGTTGATCTCAGACAAGTTGATCGAATGGTCGTAGGGCGAGGAAGATGGCGGAGAGATAACGAGCGGGCCCAAGGTAATTTATTATGAATTAATCGCATCAGGATTGATTCAATTGGCAGATATAGGTTATTAATTAATCATGAGGATTAATTAACTCTTATTGATATGGCGGGGAGGTCGGGTTGGTTTATTAATTGGAAATTTAACCAATTAATTAAAGTTATATGGTTATTTTTCAACCAACGGGCGGGATTTTATATTATTGGGGTTTTTATTAAAATAATACGGGAAAATGGCGAATTTTTTATGGGGATTTAAATAATAAAATTAGAAATTAATATGAAAAATGAACTAAAGCGCTAAGTATAAAACATTAAAGTAATGTATTTAACTTATGCTTGCATGAATAGGGTTTTTGCGAAGTATTGCATGATTTTCCTAAGTAAAATAGGATTTTACTTTAGGAAAAGATTTTTTAGAAGTAAATGAATGTCATAATGAATGGTTTTAAGTACTTAGGTTTTTCCAATTATTGGGCCGAGGGTCCGGTCCCTCCAAAAGTCAAGGAAATTCCTTGAGCCCCTCTAATCTTTAAATACCTTAGTACTTAGGGAAAATTAGTGAAATTTTTAGGGAAAAATGAAAGGGGAAGTTAATAATCTGACTTTTCCTTGCTTGCAATTCTTCCAGTGTATTGTATGCCTTTGCACTTGTGATGAAATTAAAAGATTTAACACATCTAAATCCATCATCCATCACATGTAATTCTGCAACAACATCTACCTACCCTACCTACTTTACCCTACCATTTTCTCTTCTTTATTAGGGTGCACTTAGACTGGTAAATCCTTATCACACTTTTTCTTTTACATATGGAAATCTATCTAATTCTAACCTTATTACATCCAAGGGCTTAGATTAAACTATTGAGCTCCTTTTATTTACTCTACCTATCTACTTATCTTCCAAGATTAAACAATTTGGTTAGATTTTATTCTCTATCTCTAAAACATAAAATTGAAAGATGAACTAGCCAAGCTTAAGCTGTTTGACTGTTCATAAATTGTGGCATAAGATACAAGTTGCACACAATTTGTTTATTACAAAAGAGAAAAAAAATAGTGGCATTTAGACTTGCACACTTTCCTTGGAATTTCTTTTGGTGGGGTTCATTTTCTTTTACCTTTTTGGCCATTTTTATTCTTTTCACCCTTTGATTTTTCTTTTAGGGTATACCCTCTTTACATTTTTAAATTTTTTTGATTTTTGATAATATGGAAAACCTTTGCAACAAGAAAAAGGTATGAACATATTACATAGCCCATCAAGTCAATCATGAAACATAACACCTATTGGTATAGGAGTCTAACATGACCCACCGATTTTTGTCCCGCAGGACCTTGATAGCAACATGCCGAAGCGAGCTGGGATGTCAACCACCACAATGTCCATCACCACACTTTTGGCTGGGATCTGGGCCAAATTGACCACCAAATACTTGATCATACCTAGGCATTTAACTCTTTTGGAATCAAATGAATAAAGATCCTTGTAAGGACGGGTGATTTGTAATCCTAGTTGTTCCATGACTGACAGGGGCAATAGATTATGGGAAGCTCCCAAATATAACATACAGTTATGTAATAGCAGGTCATGAATCACTAGAGAAACATAAAAAGGAGGAGTAGAAGCATCTAATTCCTCAACGTGGGGGCCAAACACAACCATGGGTCTTTCTTCTTGAAGGTTGAGACTATCTAGGATATGTGCTGCTTCTGGAGGGAGCATGAAGGAGGTGACCTGAGACTGATATGCAGGCTACTTCAACAATTCAGTTAAGGGGACTGGGATTTTGACCTTCTCAAGCTCCTTTTGTAGACTAAAGGCAGGAGAGGGCTTTTCTGTTATGACCTCCTTAGACTCTTTATTTTCGGCCAAGGGTTTAACTTCTTTTGACATGGACTTGGTATTAGGGGGAATGACTACTTTTGAAGAGGAAGGAATTTGATCATTAGACTGCAAAGATTCGTTTAGAGGCCTCTTACCTTTGTTTGTGACCTTTTGCACTATTGTCTCCTTCTGAGCGGGTGCTTCCTTCTGAGATGGCTCTTCTTCCTGATCTTGTGTACGAGTCCTTTTCCTAGAAGATCTGAGGTCATATCTTCTATTGAACTGTGCTTGCATGAAATCAACAAACTGCTTACAATAGTCATCAATCTCTAGGTCTTCTTCACCTTTAGCCTTCTCTTCTTCTTGTAATGGAATCTCCGTTTCATTACTTCCTTGCAAGGGACATTCTACCTCATCACTATTCAAAAAAGCAAGATATGCATCTTCTTGTTCATAGGCAGTGTCTTCAGTAGGACCATCTACCTGGCCTTCCAAATACAGCGGGTGTGTTACCTGATCTTGTTGCTCTTTCCGTTCCCTTTGCAGTATTTGCAGAGGTGGTTTCCTATACTGAGGATTGTAACCCCTGTTTGGAGCATTCTGGAAATTCTTGGAGGATGAATTCTTGGCCTCCAATTCATGTTTGACTAGCTTAATTGAAAGGTTCTTATTCATTTTGTTCATTTCTTCAATTCTGTTATCAGCCGAGTCTCTGTCTTGGCTAGAAGTAGACACCTCCTCTTTGCCTTTCCTTATAGCATCTTGGTCTGGATTTCCCTTTGATTTACCAGTGGAGGTGAAATTTTCCTCCAACTCTAGTGCATCTATTTGAGCATCATCCAAGGTGGCATGCTTTATTTCTCTTAAAGAGAAACCGAACTCTGAGTCAAAAGATGCCATGAAAACAACTTTAGCATCAGTTTGATGAGGTTTCATATCAGCAAAAAGGCTCAAATACAATTTATTAAACCTCTTGATGAACTCTGACACTCCTTCTTTATGTCTTTTCTTGAGTGTGTTAAACTCAGTAAGACAATGTCCATGATCTTTCTTCTCCCCCCATTTTCTAAGAAAAGTATCCTCCATTCCTTCCCAAGTGGTGATAGAACGGTCTCCCAATTTCTTAAACCATTTTTGGGCTTCACCATCAAGAGATTGAACAAATAGTCTTAAGACTACATCTAGATGTTCCACATTAAAGTTCTATGCAAAAGAACAGAAAAACTCAAGATGCTTTTGAGCTTCAATCTCATTTTCCCCATTGAAACGGGGTAAGATCTTCAGATAGTCCTGTGGCATATCATTCAATACTTGAGGTAATGCCAGGGGGGCATACTTATTCAATAGGAAACCAGGAACGTTGGCCATTGGGGGAGGTGGAGGTAGTAGAAGAGTTTGATGTGTAAGAGGAGGAGGAGGTGGAAGTGAGGTATGAATGACAATAGGAATGTATTGAACAACAGCTTGAGATGATAATGAGGAAGACGAAATATTAACAATAGATACTTCAGTGACTTCTTTGACCTCTTCGGCCTCTGGAGTGGGATGGAATATGTAACGAGTAGTATTTATCGATTCAACCTCGTCTTTGATTTGGATGTTTCCCAGAGGTAGACTATCTGAGTAATAACCGGTTTCTCCCACAGTGGAGTCGGAACCTTGCACTTGGGCCACTTGAGAAGAAGAGGATGGAAAGTCTTCTAAAGAAAATTCAAGGATCTCAGAGTGGATGAATTGTCTTTCCCTCCAACTTCTCCTATGTAGGATCTTCTCTGGGTCAGAAACAGAGGGTGTCTTTGGCTGAGACGTATTTGACCTCAGGTGTGGCTTACGAGGAGCCAGGACTGCAAGTAAGTTTATATGATAAATTACTGTGGAGTCGCCAAGGTGAGGGATCTACAACTCTCAACTCTTCATGCTCACCTTTTTGAAGAGTGAATAAAGATTTTGTTGAGGCCCAGGGATTCAAATTTTCTTAACTTCGTTCCCTAGGAATGGCGCCAAAAAGATGTTGTCAACCCTAGAGACAGCCTTGAGTTGTGAAACACTAGTGCCTAGGACATCTTATATAGCAAGGAGCATATGATATAACATAGGAAGTTATCAGAAAAGGCTCTCATGCTAGTTCAGTTTTAACAGGAAATTTCAATGTAGATGGAACCAAAATATTCATAAAATCAGCATAATGAAAGGAACACTGCAGGGGCAAATCGTGAAACTCTAACACGAATGTATCAGACAATTCAAAGGTAGCTTGCTGCAAAGAGGGCTGGATTCTAACTACTTCACATAGCTGAATAATCAGAAATTATTTCTTGCGTATGTAGAATAAAGAGAATACTAACTGTTGTTGAGACAATATCCAGAAACATATATCAGCATGCTATGGGCTTACGAAATTAAGAATCCACACATGATAATAGCATTTGAAAATAACATCTCATAACAGCTAATATAGCAGAAGTACGGGTGAAGTGAAAATGGAACAGCATATCATGCCTGAGCCATATTTAAAGTGCCAGATAGGTTCTGGCATAAGTATCAACTAGGATAAATTCATACCAAAACCAGTAGGCTACTCACATTCTAGAACATGATACAAGATAAATGGATGTAAATGAAATGAACAACTAAGCTATAACACATAGGAGAGAATTACACACTGTAAAGCACAAAGAATAGAATCCTCGTTAAAGATAGAACTCCTTCTCATTGAGACCCAACGGGCTCTTCACATTGGTCTTAAAGCTTCAACAAAATGCATACAAAAACTCTTTCACAACAATTTCTTTTGAAAATCTGGAATCTTTTCTTCGTGTTTGCTTCCTGCTTTTATAACCACTGATTCCTATGCGTGAGAAGATATTTTGGGAAAATATCTTCTCTGCGTGCTGGTATGCTGTTGCAGGTCTAAATCAAAATAGAAATGATGATGAGAAAAAACTTCCTCTCATCATCTTACAATGTAGGCCTAAAGCCGTTTCTAACTGAAATGTAACAATTGACTGAACTGAAAGTAAATCTGCGGGAGTAAATCTGAAGATTTCACTCGAAATGACAAAGTGGAGGGAATATACGGTAAAAATACCACATAGGCCCCGTCATGACTTATTATTGCTATTTGATGAAGTGGAACCACTGCTGCTGCTGGCGAAAGAGATACCGTTAGTCATGGGAAGAGCTGGCCTTCTGTGTTGGAGCATGCGGTACTGCCAGCAGTGGAAAAACTGGCCTTCTGTGCTGGAGGGTCCCATAGGATGGCCAATGGTCATGATCCATTGTCTTGGACATGGAATGCCTCTCTGCATATTTTTCTCTGCTTCCTGGGTGTGGAGGATCTTCATCCTCGGCCTCGAGCCACTGTGATTGGCTAGGTGAGGGCCTCTGATGTTTCTTTGGAGTCCTATCTGGCTGTAAAGCTCTCTGTTCTACCGATGTCAAAACACAGATATGACTCGTCGGTGTGCTTTGGTCTTCAAACTGTGGCTTCTTCCTTTTGACGTGGGATTAAGCATTAATTATTCAATAATAGGCTTTAATTCTTCTAACCCGTCTCTGCTGCTACTCTGACTGCTGCTACAATAACCTTTTTGCATTCCGAATCACAGTGATCGTGATTGTGGAACCAAGAGTGAATTCATCACTCTGTAACAACCTTGCACAATACGATAAACTCATTAAGAAATCCAGGGAGTGGCGGAAGGAATGCTGTGAAGGCCTAGAAAAATGGTGGTGGGTGATTAAACGTGAGCCGTTGGATCTGGGTTGAATGGATGGTCATGATTGGATTGGGGGATCACAATCGGGGGAGGCAGCAGGTTTGACACATTGAAGAACTTGCGATTGCGATGCGTGATTGAGCGCCAACCATCCGATCTAGAACAAGATCGACGGCGGAGACTCAATCAGCGAGGAGACGGATGGGGGTAAAGGAGCAGAGCGGGAGAAATAAGGGCCTTCAGATCAAAGGGAAATCACTGACGAAGATTACAATTGGAGGATCGCAATAGGGGAGTGCGGCGGGTGGCACACTTTAAAGGTTGCGATTGCGATTGGTGCGGTGGTGCGATGGGCACGATAGGACTTGCGCAGACCGTCAGATCAAAGGGAAATCGACAGCGGGTATTACACCCGCGCTCCACAGACCATAACACCATCGCATCGGAAAAATTGGGTTTGCAAAGGATTGCATCCACACTAATCGTTCCGATTGCGATAAGTGCCTGGGGCTTAAGC
This sequence comes from Pinus albicaulis, assembly GCA_034641835.2. Lineage (NCBI taxonomy): Eukaryota > Viridiplantae > Streptophyta > Pinopsida > Pinales > Pinaceae > Pinus > Pinus albicaulis. Next base: position 1,419,951,182 of record CM076572.1, on the reverse strand, counting down.
GCTTGGTCTTGGGCACAGGGAATATGGGGAAGTGGTTTAAGGGGGCTGGCCGAAAGGGGCTTATCTTGTATATGCAAAATGAATGGTTTTTTGGCCTCTATTTCAAATGTATTTTAAGGCTAAAAAGGGGTAATAGTAGAGTTGAAAAGGAGGTTATTAAGCCAAAAAAAGGGTATTTGTGAGGTTTAAAGGGGAAAGGAGATGATTTAGAGGGTTAATGAGGGAAATAGAGAGGAGTAAAAGGGAAGGAAATAGAGGTGTAGTGGGAAATGAAACAGGGGAAAAGGAGGCCTTTTGGGCATTCTTCTTCACAAACAGAGAGGCTTCAAAACTGGGAACAACAGTGAATGTTAACCATATGATCAATAGCCCCAATTTTGGATGTAATGAGGCATCCTAGAATGTTTGAGACATGCTATAAATTCTAGGAAGAATATATAGCTGAAGTATGTACACTATAAAGGCATAAAAGGTAGAAAATTGATATAAAAAAAAAAAAACATGAGATATTTTGTTGATCACTTGAAGATATGGTGGGTTTAATATTGATCTAGAATAAGTTCACTTAACTCAGATAGATAGAGGGATCTATAATTAGCTCTACATTGAATGGTTAAATAGGTACTATTGCTGATAAAGACACTACTAATGATTAATGGAAGATCATACATTTTCTTAGAAAAGGACGAAGGCAAAACCTTGTCATGAAGGTAGAGTATGTGCAGGTTTGTGTGATCAATGTTGAAAGAGTTTGGCTCCATAATATGTCTAATGAACTACTTGATGATATGATAGAGCTATGTGTAGATTGACAAAGATACAGGAAGGTCGAAGCTTGATAAGACAAAATTCGAGATAGGAAGCCCTACAACTAGAACCAAATCTCCATAGAAGAACAAGTAGCTAATGAATGATAAGCAAAGGCTTATGGTTATCCCTCCCTAATTGAGAGGGAGTAAGGATTTCCTCCTTGGTTGAAAGGTAGTGATGGATGACACCGTATTATCCATGTCTCATGCATTATTGTCAGCACTAACAGAGGTAAGCCTAGTGAAGGCATTGATAGGAAGAATGAAGGATTGTATAAGCATCTAGGACCGATAGTTCTTGAGGATTGGGAATCCAAAATAGGAGTAGTCCCAAGGAATGATACACTTTGAGGGTTGGGAATCCAAGATAATAGTAGTCCTGAGGAGGACCCATATTCTTTGAGGATGGGGAATATCCAAAATAAGAATAGTCCTATAAGAAGACACATGGTGAACATCCGAATGGGGTATATACCTTGAGAGGTGGTGGTGGTGGTGTCCAAATGTATGCCTCCCAACATTATGCTCTAATTTAGTGGAGACTTAGAGCTTGGCATTTATAAAGATAGGTTTATTGGAGTTCGTGAAGAAAGCCTTTATCAAGTCAATACACCACCTCCTCAAGCTTTGGTTCACATGGAAATCAATCCCATTGAGACATGGAATAGGAGGTATGGTCATTTACATTATAATGTTATTCATACTCTTAATCAATTGGTTCTTGGAATCCCCAATATGAAAGGAGATCATGAAGGTGTGTGCAAGGGATGCTCTTTGGGAAAACATTCAAGAAATCCATTTCCTAATAGTGAAACTATGTCTAAAGAAATATTTTTCCTCATCCATTCTGATATGTGTGGGCCTATGTCTAAAAAATCACTTGGAGGTCATATCTACTATTGTGGATCATCTGCATATCCTTTTCTATTTCATTTTGAAAATTAAAAAATTAAAAAAAAAAAATCTGAATTTAAAAAAGAAGAAGTATATGTTATGGTATAATGTATACTATAGCATGAAAAAGAAATATTTTCGAATTTCGTTACCAATTAAGTTTATTATTAAAATTTATTTGGATTCGTGTTATCGTTTGATGTTTAAAAATCGAGCGAGTTTTTAAGGCGGAAGCAATAAGCCTTGAATATTATGAGCGGAGATGAATTGTGGAGGTGCAAAGATTTTTGTGAGTTAATGGATCAGCTGCCCCCGCAGTTGACCCGTTTGAACACGGGTAAAAGTTGATCGACGGCGTGGATGCATTGCGGGGGGGGCAACTAAAAATTTTCCGCTGTACTCCAGCAACCCTGCGGTGACATCATAAAACGAGGAGGAAGATAGCTGTACCCCCACGTCAACGGCTTTACACATCACTCCAGGCATTTAATATGGCTTTGTGCAGTTGTTAAAAGGTTCTCTTTACCCCATTTTTAAAGTACCTGTTTTCATTTTCCCCCTTTCGAGCTGTATCACCGTCACCTTTCCGTTTGCTATCTGTTGTCCGTTAAGCCATGGCAAAATGAGTTTCTCTATCTGGTTCGTCGAGCCTCAATTCCCTCATGGACAGTGAAAAAGATGTCCAGGATACCATGTCTTCTATAAATCATCCCTTATTGTATCATCAAGTGACCCTAAACGCTGAGAAATCCCCAGTCTTTTCCGCCATGAAGAATTCTGGTATACTGTCTGCCTGTATCCCAAAAGCCCATTTCTTTCCCGAGTTTATCTCATGGCTGGTCTCTTCAATGTATTCTGGTAAGTGTTTCGTAATGAATTCACAGGGAGAAAATGTTTTGCAGGTATCGACGCAGTTAATTTTCCAAGCATTATGCTTTCTTGAAAACGAGTCACCACTGCAATTCTCTGAAGATTCATTGGCTCGTTATTTTGAGGACCTTTCAAATGAAGAATTTGATCAATGTATGTCCTACTTGAGATCAAATTCAAAGGAAGCTCAACTAGAAGGAGAAGAATTTAGTTTGGAAGTGTTCAATGCTGAGTATAGACCAATTTTGAGTTGCATTGCAGAGATTTTGGGCAAAGACAATGACCATACAGTTGATAAATCAGTATTGGGAATGTACGCGCTGATGATGAAGCCAGGGGTTGTTCTCGACATTCCATCTTTCTGGCAGGAGATTGTAAATTCTCAGTTGATGACCTTTCCTCTTACAGGTTTCTTTAAATTCCCGTCATTGATTGTGTATTTATTTTTATATCAAAATGTCGAAGAATTTATGAGTTTGGGGTTGAATATAGTTGATGTTAATAAGCAAAAGCAATCAGTTTTATTTTGGACTGACATGACTAGAAAAGAAGGAAATGAAGCAGGGTTATTTGAGTTTGCTAGTCATTATATGTCTATTGCTTATAGAATTTTGAATGGAGTCCCTCCTCCATGTTTTCTACCAAAAGCCCAGGAATTTCTACAGTTAGGACCGAGTTGCAGATTCGGAGATTGGTTTGTGTTTGAAGAGTATTCAGAGATAAGATTGTATGGAGCTAGTATTGAGCCTTATAGGCTCCCGAATTTTGTACCTATGCGGCTTTTCGCCTTGGAATTCATAAGACAGAGCCTTAATGTGGATCAGGTGCACTTTCTTCCCATGAAGAAAGGTTTTATGTATAAATTGCCTATGAGTGTGGGACCTTTCGTGGTCAATATGAGGCAAGCTTTTGATGAAGTTTCTAAAATGCTGGAAGAGACACATTTGCTACTAGGAGAAAAATGGCCATATGATCCGCATAGAGTGATTTCTCAGAGAAGAATTGAGAATGGATATTCTCCATTTTCTCACGTAAGTAGACCTGATCAGGAGAAGCTGGCGAACCCAGGCGAATTAAATACATAAAAAACGAGTATTCAAACACCTGTTATAAATGAAAGGGCAAATAAAAGAGGTAGGGATGATGTTATTGAAGTAGATGATGAAGAGTCGAGAGAGGAAAAGAGAACCAAATTGGCTGAACATCATTCTTCAAACTCACCTGGTTTTACCTTCCATATAAATGAAGAACAAAATGTCCCCTCGTCTCCTGGAGGTCGTGAAATTTACTCAGAGAAGATGCCTTTAGTCAAACAAATATTTATACAGATTGAAGAAAGAAATCAGAGAATAAAAGCTAATTTAGAGGCTCAGGCGGAGCATCATATAGCTGCTGATCAAACTAGGTTGTTGAATCTAATGGACCTTGAAAAGGATCAATTTAGAATGGCTCTAACACATCCAACAGGGATGTCCCTTGGATATTCAAGCAGTTTCAATGAGGTAAATATAACTATGGATGTTAAGAAGATCCCACTGTGGGATAAGATGAACCTTCATATACAGACTGGACAATTAATTGTTAATGATTTAACCAAGACCAATGCCACAGTGGTTAAAGCTGAAAACATGCTTGCAAAAGTTATCAAACAGTTCAGAATGGAGAAGGCCAATTCAAGGGCCTTATCAGTTCAAAACAAAGAGTTAAAAAATATTATCATGAAGATTGGTGTGGATCCGAATGACAAGGTTGCAGTGCAGAAGCTCATGAAGAGTGCAGAAATAGAGATATCCACCCTAAGAAGAAAGCTAAAGTTACCTGCTGCAGAACATTCAATAGCTGCAGAAGTAGCAGAGGTGGAAAAAGAGAAAGAAGAATTGCGTCAGCAATTGTTGAAGAAAGATGAAGAATTGACTAAAGTAAAGCAGACTGCTATTTCATTACAAAACCATATTGAAAATCATACTTGTACATTTGTTTTTCCTACAGGTGATTCAGACCCTCAAGCACAAATTGTTCAGCTCAGCACAGAATTGAAGATGGCAGAACGAGATCGAAAGCAGGCTCAATCAGAGTTAGAAACGGCCACCAAGATAATGCGGGCACTAGAAGATAAAGCAGATGAGAATAAGCAGAAATTACAGAAGGCTGAAGACGGAATTAAAGATCTCAAGGAGAAGTTAAAAGGTAATATCTCACTTATAAAAGCTAAAGATATCATTTGGGGTGAGATTATTTCAGAAATTAAGTCAAATTGGAATTCCCTGAATATAGTTGCTAAAGAGAAAAGCCTCGTCTCAGAACATGAAGAGGAGATATTATCTGAAAAGCAGACGACCATTAAAAGAGAAAATTGGGTTAGGAAGTTTATAAATTTTATCAATTCCAAATCAAACGAAGAATTAGAAGATATTGGAATACAAGACAGATATTTTTATGCTGAGGAAGTCAATAAGATGATAATTAAGAATGATATTCGGAAGGTTGCAGAGAAAAGGTTACTGGGAATCAAGGAGACAGTAAAGAAGTTTGATATATCATTTGACAAATTGACCAGAACAGGTTTACCTTCATGCTGGATTGAGAAAGGAAATATCATGTCATGGAAGTTTTATGAAGATCAGTTAACATTAGCAAAAAGTAAGGCAGATAATAGGCACGAAAAGACACAGATCTTAAAAGGAGAAACTGTGTTTAACTTATTGCATAGGCATTTCAATTTGCTATGGATGGTGAAGACTCTCTTTACAGGAAAAACTACTCGCAATAAAATTGTGGCGTTTAGGATAGAATATCAAAGTTTCAAAAATTCCTTGAAAACTCAAAATGAGCTATGGAAGAAGTGCAAAAAATTTTCAGTGGACTCAACAAAAGAGGTCCCAACGGCTCAACCAAAAGTAGTCGTTGATTCAACAACCACTTCAAGAGCAGTTATTCTCATAGATTAGACTCAAATTCTCATTATGTTATCTCTCAAAATCATGTAAATGTAATAGAACCTTTTTGAGGCATGTGCCTCCGTAACAGTCAGTGGTTTAAGCAGTTAGAATTAGTTAGGGCAGTTAGAATCAGTTTCATTACTGGAAACTGTCTTGTGATACTATATTTAAAGGCAATTTCAAGAAAGATGAAGGTTCCGAGTTTTTGAACCTTGAAGCATAATTTTGTACTGAGAATTGTAAATCAATGAAAGAAGTATGCAAGTTTCTATTATTCTAGTTATGTTGAAAGTTTATCCAGTTTACATAATGTTTTCATATCTATGAATGAAATAGAGTAATTTGAGCAGCGGTTCTCTTTATACATGTGTATTTAAGAGTTAAACAAACCTTAATGTGCGCTCCTCTATTTTAACTTTATCTTTACATAATTCTTTTGGATTTTAAAATGGTAGATTCTGTTTTAGATAGCATATCAGTTTGAAATCCTCTTCTCATTTTCTTCCATCCATTTATTTCAGCATAATTGAAATATGGCATTGCAGAAACATGTATGGGTTTGATATTTGAAGGTTACAGAATCAATGTTTAGGGGTTTTAATACAGAGACAGATATATAATAATCACTTGTGACAAAAACAGATAATGTCTTAAGCACAATCCTTTTCACAGCCAAGGAATTGTCACTTAAGGTACAACATTAATTGGCACCGTTGCCGGGTACGAAGATTCAAAGATTTTCCCTGGGTTTAGTTTAAATTTCCTCTAGTTGTTCAGAGAGGAGGAAATAATAAGCTGTGTTTGTTTGAAAAATAGCTCTGGCTCCTAAGAAACCTCACACGAGGTCGGATACCTCTCAGCAAAAAGTTCCTATTTTGTCTGATCCTAAGAAGCTCGTCTCAAAGAAGAGCCAGAAACCAAAAATATTTGACACACCAGAAGTTACACTGCTTGCACCAGGCAGCAGTTCACGCACTTTCTCGTCCAAGAAAGTTTCCAAGAAACTCATTTTCTCGGAAAAATAATCCCCACCATCACCCATTCATTTTCAAGAACCTACGTTAGAAGAGAAATCTTTGGAGTTTGTGTCTTTCCCTTTTACAGAAACTCAGCCCCATACAGCTGCCAGCTCTTATGCAATCGTTCATACTCCAACTCCTATATCAGTTGTTCCACCTCATTCACCCCCACCTACAACTGGTATTCATTTTACCCCCGCTCAAGGAGCATTTAATTCGGGCGTAAACATGGCGGCCCCTGCTTTCTTGATGAATAGATATGCACCATTAAAGCTACCCCAACCACTGCATGATATGCCTCAGGAGTATCTCAAGTTACTCCCTAGATTTACTGGTGAAGATGAAATAACTGCAGAGTAGCACTTGCCCCTGTTTTGCACATTTGCTGAGAATTTAAATGTTGAACATTTGGACGTTTTAATGAGACTTTTTGTTCAGTCTCTAAGTGGAGAGGCAAGGAAATGGTTTAAAGGATTGCCTAATGGTACCATAAATGATTGGGATGCCCTGGAAAGACGTTTCACCGAGAGATGGGGTGAAAAAAGGGACCATGGTTATTCTTTGACAGAATTCAATGCAATAAAGAAGAAATCTGATGAAAACATGAATGATTTTGTGAAGAGATTTAATAAATTGTATAATAGTTTGCCTGTTGAAATGAAACCCCCTCCTATTGGAGCAAGGGTCGTTTTTGCTGGTGCATTTGAACCAGAGTTCAGTTTCACATTGAGAGAAAGAAGGTCTCCTACTTTGGAGCATATTCAACCTGATGCTCTGGAGATTGAGGCTAATATGTCTGCTGCTGGTAAAGTTCAAGATAAAGGAAAAGCTAAAGAAGAAGCCTTAGCTCATGACCAGAGAATTGACGATATGACTAGGGTCATAAAAAATTTGTCTAATAAGTTGGTGAAGTTGGAAATAGACAATAATAAGCCTGCAAGACAAAATAGAGGGGTTTTTAATCCCCAATTTAAAAAACAACCCCTGCAGATTCTACAAAGAGAAATAAAAGATCAAGATCAGGTGCAAGAACCCTTGTATATAGAGGCAGCTCCATCCCGCTCAGCGGATGATGATGATGAAAAAGAAGATGACGTTCGAATTTCTGCTGTCTACATGGAAGATGATGAAACCGAAAAAGAAACAGAGGAAGAAGGGGTGGAAGAAGATGAATAAACTAATCTTTCATTCGATCAAGAAGAGATGGATGACTATTGCAGACAGTTCACAGACTTCATGCAATCCGAATTACATAAAAAATACGATTTGAGGTCAAAAAAGAGGTTAAGAACTCAAGATGATGAGGAAAAGGAATCAGAATCAGTATCTGCTCCGATGGCGACTCCATTACAAAAAAATCAGATTAAGAAATCAGATAAGGGGAAACAACCCATGAATGAAGAAAAAGAGAAGGAAAAACAACAAGTTGGGGCTTCTCAAACAAAGATTAAGGACCCCAATATTTTGGAGAAATTTGTTACTGTTTCGAATCAAGGCCTAAATTACAATAAATCAAGAGGAACCTGAAAAGTTGACAAAAAAAAAAATCAAACTTTCAGTTTGTCAAAAGAGTTGGAGAAAATAAAAATTCAAGTACCTCTTCTAGAGTTAATAAAAACACCTAGTTATCAGAAGGAGATTGCAAAGTTTATCAATCTATCTCAGTTTGATGAAGTGGGCGATATAGTAAATCTGCAGGAATAAAAACCAGTGGTTACCTTCGGGCCTCATGTTGAAGAGGTAGATTCATCCGTCCCTCCTTTTTATATATCTCTTCTGTTACATGATTTTGTTTTACATAATTGTATGCTAGATTCTGGCGCATCCCACAATCTAATGCCATTGTGTGTGATGAAAGAGTTAAATTTACAAATCACTCAGCCATACAGAGATATTTATTCTTTTGATTCAAAAAGGGTGAAGTGTGTGGGTCTTATTAAATATATGGTTGTTTCATTGGCTCAAATCCCAGCCAAGAGCATTATGATGGATGTGGTAGTGGCAGACATTCCAGCCAGATTTGGTATGTTATTATCTAGATCTTGGGGGGCAAAGCTTGGAGGATTTTTGAGGCTAGATTTTACATATGCTATCATCCCTGTTTTTAATGGGGAAGAAAGGAGGTTGTATAGAGAAACTAGATTTCAAAAAACTGCCACCAAGAAAGATGCAGGTAATTCACCTATTTATGGACAAGAGAAGGATGATATTTCTTGTTTCATGGTGCATGAAGATGCAAAATTTGCTGAAGAGTCACAAGGGCAACCCCCTTCAGCCATTGTACATAAGGAGCTGCATTCAAACAAGCTTTGGAAGTGTTATTTTGATGGTGCGTATTCTAAAGAAGGCGCTGGAGCTGGCTTCATTTTTGTATCTCCAGAAGGTAACCTTGTACCTTTTTCTTTTAAATTGGAGTTTGAATCCACCAATAATGTACCTGAGTATGAAGCATTAATTATTAGTTTGCAGACAGCTAAGAAAATGGGAATTCAATCTATGACCGTGTTTAGTGATTCTGAGTTAATCATAAGACAAATTAAGAATGTGTGTCAAACCAAGCATCCCAGGTTAAGAACTTACAGGAATGAGGTATGGGATTTAATTGAAAATTACTTTGAAGCTTTCAATATACAGTTTGTCCCAAGAGAAGAGAATAGAATGGCAGATTCTTTAGCAGTTGCAGCTAGTACATTCAAGCCTCCAATTAATCCGAGGCTAAGATATGAAATTGAGATGAGACATAGACCTTCGATCCCAGACAATATCAAACATTGGCAGGTTTTTGAGGATGATGAGAAGATTAAGCAATTTTTTTTGATGATTGAAGACTTTGAAGATCATCAGATTGATTTGGAAACTGATGAAGATGACTCGGCTGATATGTCTAAGACTCTGAAAAAGAAGATTGGTGATCAGCAGATTATTCAACTGAAAGACAATGTTCTACCAAAAGGTCTGGTACCCCTCGAAAGGCTGTTTGATGCTAATGATGTGGCAGTAAATCAGAAGAAAGAACAGCAAGATAATAATGTGGAAGATTGTAATTTGGGAACTCAATATGAGCCTAAAATGGTAAAATTGTTCAAAGGCCTTCCGAAGGACTATAAACAAAGGTACGTAGATCTGTTCAAACAATTTGAGGATGTATTTTCCTGGTCATATGATGACCTGAAGACTTATTATGAGAGTATTATTCAGCATAAAATTCCATTGAAAGAGGGAGTCAAACCACATAAACAAAAACTTCGAAAAATCAATCCATTGTTGTTAGCCCCGATTGAAAATGAGGTAAAGAAATTGCTGCAAGCTAAAATAATTGTTCCTCTCAGATAATCTGATTGGGTTTCCAATCTGGTACTAGTCCGAAAGAAGAATGGAGAGATAAGGCTGTGTGTAGATTTCAGGAACTTGAATAGGGCTTCATTGAAGGATAATTATCCTTTGCCGAAGATGGATTTTGTCTTGCAAAAAGTAACTGGAGCGTACATGTTATCAATGGTAGATGGTTTTTCAGGATATAACCAGGTTGCTGTGGAGAAGGAAGATCAAAAGAAAACTGCTTTCACTACACCCTGGGGTACATTCATGTATGCCAAGATGCCATTCAGCTTAATGAATGCAGGGGCCACATTCCAAAGAGCAATGGATATTTCATTTGTAGGAGATAACTTTGTGGTTGTTTATTTGGATGATGTCACCATTTTTTCAAACTCTGATGAAGAACATCTACAGCATTTGCAAAAAGCCTTCTTGAAATGTAGAAAATATGGATTATCGCTGAATCCTAAAAAGTCTTTGTTCGCTCTGAAGGAGGGTAAACTGCTGGGACATATTGTTTCTAAACAAGGAGTGAAGATTGATCTAGTGAGAGTCGAAGCAATACAGTCAATTCCATTGCCCAGAAGTAAGAAAGATATTCAGAGATTCCTTGGGAAAATTAATTTTCTGAGAAGATTTGTTCCTAATTATGCAGAGATTTTCAAGAAAATAACAGACATGCTGAAAAAGGATGCAGAGGTGAAGTGGGACAAAGAAGCAAGGGAATATTTTCAAATAATTAAAGAAGCTCTAAAGGAAGCACTTGTTCTAATAAGTCCATATTATCTGAAGCCATTTCAAATTTTCTCATTTGCGTCTTCCTCAACAATTACTACTGTGTTATTACAGAGAAATGAAGAAAAATGTGAACAACCTGTAGCGTATTTCAGTAAGGTGCTCCGAGATGCAGAGTTGAAGTATAATATATTGGAGAAACAAGTATATGCTCTGGTGAAAGCATTAAAAGCATTCAGAACCTATGTTCTTCATTCCCAAATTTTAGCATATGTTCCTAATTCTGCTGTAAAAGATGTTTTGGTACAGAGTGATGTGGACGGGAAAAGGGGCAAATGGATTTCTAAAATCCAAGAATATGATCTAGATGTTAAACCAACAAAGTTGATTAAAGGATTGGGGCTGGAAAAATTATTAACAGAGTCAAATTTCCAAGCACTGGGAATTAATTTATTGGCACCTATAGAGGAAGTCAATGAAGAAACAGGTGACGTTCAGGCGAAGTCAGCAATTAAATATAAATTTCTGTGCTCAGATTGGTACAAAGATATTGTTCATTATTTATGCTTTCTTTCTTGTCCTCCTTCAATAAATAGAGCTAAATACAGAGCTTTAAAACTCAAAGCTCAACCTTATGTCATAATTGAAGCAAAGCTATATTGGAAAGATCCTGCTGGAGTATTGTTCTTATGTTTGACAAAGGAGGAAGTTTCAGAAGTAATTAGAGAATATCATGAGTGCTTGTGTGGGGGTCACTACAGTTGGAAGGTAACTGCTCATAAAATTTTAAAATCAAGTTTCTATTGGCCATCTGTGTTCGCTGATGTATATAAAGCAGTCAGATGTTGTCAGAAATGCCAGGTGTTTGCAGAAATGAAAAAGTTAGCCCCTTTACCTCTTATCCATGTTTTTATTGAAGAACCTTTCAGACAATGGGGATTGGATTTCATTGGAGAAGTCAATCCACCATCCAGTGGGCAATTTAAGTAGATTCTTACTGCTACAGATTATTTTACAAAATGGGTGGAGGCAATCCCTACCAGGAAGGCAAATGATTTAGTTGTTATGAAGTTTTTAGAAGAAAATATCTTTAGCAGATTTGGATGTCCAGTAAAGATTGTGACAGATAATGCACAAGTTTTCAACTCAATCAGGTTTATTAATTTCTGTCAGACTTACAATGTGATGTTGTATCATTCTATAGCTTATCATCCACAAGGGAATGAATTGGAATATTCTTCTAACAAAACATTGGTAAGAATTATGAAGAAGACAATAAATGAAAACCAAAATAATTGGGATTCAAAGCTAATTTTTGCGCTATGGGCAACGAGGATGACCACCAGAAGATCCACTGGTAAGTCACCTTATGAGCTAGTATATGGGACTCGGGCATTGTTTCCCACTCAGTTGGTGAAACCTATGATTTCTTTCCTTCAAGATGCTCAAGAAGAACCTAATGCCATGATTAGAAGAATGAATAATGTAATGGAGTTAAATGAAAACATAAATAAAGTTCGAGAGAATTTTCTTACCTACCAGCAAAAAATGAAGACAATATTCGATAGGAAAGCAAAAGAAGTCATGTTCCAGAAGGGAGATCTGGTATTAAGGTGGGATACCCAGAAGGAAGATAAAGGGAAACATGGCAAATTTGATCCCTTGTGGTATGGTCCGTTCAAAATTTATGAAGTCAGAATGAATAATACATTCATGTTGGAAAATCTTGAAGGAGAAGTAATAGATATGCCTATGAATGGGAAATATCTAAAACATTATTTCCAACATTAAAAGTTGTTTGACCACCATTGTATATATCCGGTGTGATCATTGTACATATTTCATCAAGCAATTTCTGACTCCATGACCGAGGTGAAGGCACAGATCTGCAGGTTCTTAGTGTTTCGTGGCAAAAACACTATCCCCAGGTGGAGCCAGATGTTGTGGATCATCTGCATATCTTTTTCTATTTTATTTTGAAAATCGAAAAATAAAAAAAAATCTGAAATTCGCAAAAAGTATATGTTATGGTATAATGTTTTTATACTATAGCATAAAAAAGAAGTTTTAAACAAAAGTGCGTTACCAATTAAGTTTATTATTAAACTTTATTTGGCTTTGTATTATAGTTTGATGTTTAAATATTGAGAAAATTTTAAAGTGGAAGAAATAAGCCTTGAAGATTATGAGGAGATGAATTGGCGGAGGTGCGAAGATTTCGTGAGTTAATGGAGTTATTTGATCAATCGCCTTATTCATGATTCGTTTGAACACGGGTAAAAGTTGATCGACGGCGTGGATGCATTGCGGGGGGGGCAACTAAAAATTTTCCGCTGTACTCCAGCAACCCTGCGGTGACATCATAAAACGAGGAGGAAGATAGCTGTACCCCCACGTCAACGGCTTTACACATCACTCCAGGCATTTAATATGGCTTTGTGCAGTTGTTAAAAGGTTCTCTTTACCCCATTTTTAAAGTACCTGTTTTCATTTTCCCCCTTTCGAGCTGTATCACCGTCACCTTTCCGTTTGCTATCTGTTGTCCGTTAAGCCATGGCAAAATGAGTTTCTCTATCTGGTTCGTCGAGCCTCAATTCCCTCATGGACAGTGAAAAAGATGTCCAGGATACCATGTCTTCTATAAATCATCCCTTATTGTATCATCAAGTGACCCTAAACGCTGAGAAATCCCCAGTCTTTTCCGCCATGAAGAATTCTGGTATACTGTCTGCCTGTATCCCAAAAGCCCATTTCTTTCCCGAGTTTATCTCATGGCTGGTCTCTTCAATGTATTCTGGTAAGTGTTTCGTAATGAATTCACAGGGAGAAAATGTTTTGCAGGTATCGACGCAGTTAATTTTCCAAGCATTATGCTTTCTTGAAAACGAGTCACCACTGCAATTCTCTGAAGATTCATTGGCTCGTTATTTTGAGGACCTTTCAAATGAAGAATTTGATCAATGTATGTCCTACTTGAGATCAAATTCAAAGGAAGCTCAACTAGAAGGAGAAGAATTTAGTTTGGAAGTGTTCAATGCTGAGTATAGACCAATTTTGAGTTGCATTGCAGAGATTTTGGGCAAAGACAATGACCATACAGTTGATAAATCAGTATTGGGAATGTACGCGCTGATGATGAAGCCAGGGGTTGTTCTCGACATTCCATCTTTCTGGCAGGAGATTGTAAATTCTCAGTTGATGACCTTTCCTCTTACAGGTTTCTTTAAATTCCCGTCATTGATTGTGTATTTATTTTTATATCAAAATGTCGAAGAATTTATGAGTTTGGGGTTGAATATAGTTGATGTTAACAAGTAAAAGCAATCAGTTTTATTTTGGACTGACATGACTAGAAAAGAAGGAAATGAAGCAGGGTTATTTGAGTTTGCTAGTCATTATATGTCTATTGCTTATATAATTTTGAATGGAGTCCCTCCTCCATGTTTTCTACCAAAATCCCGGGAGTTTCTACAGTTAGGACCTAGTTGCAGATTCGGAGATTGGTTTGTGTTTGAAGAATATTCAGAGATAAGATTGTATGGAGCTAGTATTGAGCCTTATAGGCTCCCGACTTTTGTACCTATGCGGCTTTTCGCCTTGGAATTCATAAGACAGAGCCTTAATGTGGATCAGGTGCACTTTCTTCCCATGAAGAAAGGTTTTATGTATAAATTGCCTATGAGTGTGGGACCTTTCGTGGTCAATATGAGGCAAGCTTTTGATGAAGTTTCTAAAATGCTGGAAGAGACACATTTGCTACTAGGAGAAAAATGGCCATATGATCCGCATAGAGTGATTTCTCAGAGAAGAATTGAGAATGGATATTCTCCATTTTCTCACGTAAGTAGACCTGATCAGGAGAAGCTGGCGAACCCAGGCGAATTAAATACATAAAAAACGAGTATTCAAACACCTGTTATAAATGAAAGGGCAAATAAAAGAGGTAGGGATGATGTTATTGAAGTAGATGATGAAGAGTCGAGAGAGGAAAAGAGAACCAAATTGGCTGAACATCATTCTTCAAACTCACCTGGTTTTACCTTCCATATAAATGAAGAACAAAATGTCCCCTCGTCTCCTGGAGGTCGTGAAATTTACTCAGAGAAGATGCCTTTAGTCAAACAAATATTTATACAGATTGAAGAAAGAAATCAGAGAATAAAAGCTAATTTAGAGGCTCAGGCGGAGCATCATATAGCTGCTGATCAAACTAGGTTGTTGAATCTAATGGACCTTGAAAAGGATCAATTTAGAATGGCTCTAACACATCCAACAGGGATGTCCCTTGGATATTCAAGCAGTTTCAATGAGGTAAATATAACTATGGATGTTAAGAAGATCCCACTGTGGGATAAGATAAACCTTCATATGCAGACTGGACAGTTAATTGTTAATGATTTAACCAAGACTAATGCCACAGCGGTTAAAGCTGAAAACATGCTTGCAAAAGTTATCAAACAGTTCAGAATGGAAAAGGCCAATTCAAGGGCCTTATCAGTTCAAAACGAAGAGTTAAAAAATATTATCATGAAGATTGGTGTGGATCCGAATGATAAGGCTGCAGTGCAGAAGCTCATGAAGAGTGCAGAAATAGAGATATCCACCCTAAGAAGAAAGCTGAAGTTACCTGCTGCAGAACATTCAATGGCTGCAGAAGTAGCAGAGGTGGAAAAAGAGAAAGAAGAATTGCATCAGCAATTTTTGAAGAAAGATGAAGAGTTAACTAAAGTAAAACAGACTGCTATTTCATTACAAAACCATATTGAAAATCATACTTGTACATTTGTTTTTCCTACAGGTAATGCAGACCCTCAAGCACAGATTGTTCAGCTCAACACATAATTGAAGATGGCAGAACGAGATCGAAAGCAGGCTCAATCAGAGCTAGAAATAGCCACCAAGATCATGCGGGCACTAGAAGATAAAGCGGATGAGAATAAGCAGAAATTACAGAAGGCTGAAGATGAAATTAAAGATCTCAAGGAGAAGTTAAAAGGTAATATCCCACTTATTAAAGCTAAAGATATCATTTGGGGTGAGATTATTTCAGAAATGAAGTCAAATTGGAATTCCTTGAATATAGTTGCTAAAGAGAAAAGCCTCATCTCAGAACATGAAGAGGAGATCTTATCTGAAAAACAGACAGCCATTAAAAGAGAAAATTGGGCTAGGAAGTTTATAAATTTTATCAATTCCAAATCAGACGAAGAATTAGAAGATATTGAAATACAAGACAGATACTTTTATGCTGAGGAAGTTAATAAGATGATAATTAAGAATGATCTTCGGAAGGTTGCAGAGAAAAGGTTACTGGGAATCAAGGAGACAGTAAAGAAGTTTGATATATCATTTGACAAATTGACCAAAAGAGGTTTACCTTCATGCTGGACTGAGAAAGGAAATATCATGTCATGGAAGTTTTATGAAGATCAGTTAACATTAGCAAAAAGTAAGGCAGATAATAGACACGAAAAGACATAGATCTTAAAAGCGGAAATTGTGTTTAACTTCTTTCATAGGCATTTCAATTTGCTATGGATGGTGAAGACTCTCTTTACAGGAAAACCTACACACAGTCAAATTGTGGCGTTCAGGATAGAATATAAAAGTTTCAGAAATTCCTCGACAACTCAAAATGAGCTATGGAAGAAGTGCAAGCAATTTTCAATAGATTCAACAAAAGAGGTCCCAACGGCTCAACCAAAAGTAGCCGTTGATTCAAAAACCGCTTCAGGAGCAGCTGTTCTCATAGATTAGAAGTTTTCAAATTCTCATTATGTTATTTCTCAAAATCATGTAAATGTAATAATACCTTTTTGAGGCATGTGCCTCCGTAACAGTCAGTAGTTCAAGAAGTTAGAATTAGTTAGGGCAGTTAGAATCAGTTTCATTATTGGAAACTGTCTTGTGATACTGTATTTAAATACAATTTCAAGAAAGATGAAGGTTCCAAGTTTTTGAACCTTGAAGCATAATTTTGTACTGAGAATTGCAAATCAATGAAAGAAGTATGCAAGTTTCTATTATTCTGGTTATGTTGAAAGTTTATCCAGTTTACATAATGTTTTCATATCTATGAATGAAATAGAGTAATTTGAGCAGCATATCTCTTTATACTTGTGTATTTAAGAGTTAAACAAACCTTAATGTGCGCTCCTCTATTTTAACTTTATCTTTACATAATTCTTCTGGATTTTAAAATGGTAGATTCTGTTTTAGACAGCATATCATTTTGAAATTCTCTTCTCATTTTCTTCCATCCATTCATTTCAGCATAATTGGAATATGGCATTGCAGAAACATGTATGAGTTTGATATTTGAAGGTTACATAATCAATGTTTAGGGGTTTTAATACAGAGACAAATATATAATAATCACTTGTGACACAAACAGATAATGTCTTAAGCACAATCCTTTTCACAGCTAAGGAATTGTCACTTAAGGTACAACACCCAAGGAGAACAACTTGACCCACTTATGTATGAGTTGGTTAGGGGTCCATTATTTTAGAATTTTCCTAAAATATCAATCCCCTAGGTTTCTTGATACATTATCCTAAAGGATCATAAAATGAACCTATATAATCTCATCGAGAAGAAGGGGGGAGGGAGCCAATATCCATGTTATAACCCGAGAGATTTGATGTATTGGGAGGAGGATACCATGTTGTAGGCTTGAGGAAAGGGTCTCTTGTAATAGAAGGTATATTGTTTTTGTACTCCATTTATGATTAATAGATATATATGTTCATTTTATATAACCATGTTTTGAATATGTTTTATGCTTGCATATGTTGGTTTTAAGATGACAAGCCCTCTACATAAAGGCCATTGTTTGATTATTTGGCGGCGTTGTGTTTGAATCTATATTTTTTACTAACTTTTTTCTTCAAAATCTTCTCTGAGTCCAAATATACTACATATATGATCCACCTAAATATTTTTGGGTTATATACGTTTTCTTGTCTTTTTAGGGTTTCTTGGCTAATTGATTTCGTTTCAATCTCAAATCTCTTCTCTCTAAAATATTCTTGGATTGATGTATATGTTTAATACTATGGTATATATTATATATTAGTGATTTAATTAATTTTTATTGAGTGATTACATTCTCTTTTGTGTGCTTTCCTTTGTTTGCAAGAGGTGGTATTTTTTGTTTGTGGGTATGGGAATTGTGGCTTGAAAAGTTGATTTGGGTGTGTTTTTTTTATCTCTATTTTAGATTTACATTTTTTCACTCCCATTCAATATTTCATAATATTCCATGCTATTAGGTTTTGGTTTTGTCTATGTAGAAACTTGTCTCTCATTGAGACATTGTGGTACAACCCTAACTTGTTTGAATTACCTTCCTCTTTCCACTGTTTGGATTTCTTATTGATTGCTTGAGAGTGTTCGTTTAGAATTGATTCCATGTTTTGATTCTTTTTGAGTGCTTTAAATTATAGCTTGGGGACCTTTTGGCTTATTTTCAGATTTTGTCTTCTGAATAATTTTTGGATTTGAATTTTTATAAATTCGGGGATTTCATTTTAGGATAAGTGAGAGGTGCATTTAGTAGGAATTTTTTTTCTTTTGAAAATTTAAAAGTCTCTTAACCTACTGTAACTCGCCTTGATATAAATGAAAAGAGAATTGTGCATATAGCTATATTAGGGTGTTCCTAACAAGATTCCATCAGACCATTTGTCTTTCACACTGCTACTCAACAGAGTAAATAACAACCACTAAAATAAATGGTATAATAAAATTTACTAGAATCATCTTTTATTTTTTCCGATATCAAACCATAGCTAGCTTAGGTTATGATTTTGGAGATAGGTGTGTGATTAAAATTCTCCAAGACCATAAAATCAACTTAATAACCTACGGTAGGAAGCGTAAAATCCTCCACAATCCCACATTCAAAATTGAAACACGACAAAAACATGTTTGGGAGGGGGTTAGGATTATGTCACGATGTGAGGAGTTTTTATCAAGGATACCCAAATTGTGGAAAGGAATCCCATGTCAAAGAATCACTACCCAAAAGCCCAAGATGCGTGCACCCCCGTGGGACAGAGGTACCTTAGTGACCATTCCTAGGAAAAACACCTTATAGGTGGTGGTTGTGGGAAACAACCATCTATCTACCCTACCCTCCCCTTAACTTCTCTACTTGCGGAGTTGAGATATCACAAGTAAGAAGTCATTTGAAAGGCTATATAAAATATAGCACTAGGACTAGTTTGCGTGTGACTACCTTTTAGGGATTTTCTAGTGTGTGCTATTTGGTATGAGTCAATAGTTTTTACTTAGAGGTGTCTATACTAACTTGATTTGGTTATAAAATATTTATTCACCATGGTTAAACCTAGTCACCATAAATCACGTAGAATCTAAGGTCTACCTCCTGAGAGAGGGGAATTTTTGACTCCCACTTGTAGGGTTCCTATCAATTTTCAAAACCGAGACCAACCTCTAGTTGTGGAATATATTCCTGGTCCTCCTGGTATTGAATTGATATCTATTAGGACACTTGAAAATGATAATTTTTGTCTCTCCTATTAATCCACCTTTGACCGACGCATAAAGACCAAATTTACTATGACATAACCCATATGGTTCTACTCTTGCCTACATTTATAGTCATTTTCTTTCACTACCTATGGAGGAGGTCAATCCTCCTTTACCCTCTACAACAAAAATTTATACTGTTATGAAATCGTTTCCACCACTGAGTGTGGAAATATATAAACCTCCTTCGATACATCTCACATCCTCTTAGGTGATACCACCAATATATTTAGTGACTCCCACAGATTTCCCTAGAGTATTTATGCCCATTCTTTCATTTATTCCAGCCATGGGATCCAACCCTAGCTATCATATAGGATCGACAATATTTACACCTATTTTTGATCAAACTATTGTACTTGTTCCTAGTATGGGCATAGTCACCTTAGGTAATGTGTGGGGGGGATCGTCTGTTACTCATAACTAGCCTGGGGGAAACCTTGTTTCTAGTATTACCCAATCCTAGTATAGTTCATTGATTTGAGGGATTCCTTCCTCAGCTAGTACTTTCTTGGAGGACCTATTTTACCTGGGGGAAACCCTGTTGTTACCACCATGATTCCTATCAATTACCCTCCCTATGTTGGTGTTCCCGTGTAAGGAGTTTCTTCTCTTTCTGTCAGGTACAACCCACTAGCATCCATGCTATTAGGGGTATTTTTCTCTTTGGGGGCACTTACCCTATGGGGGAAACTCCTTACACCATCCATAGTTATATGTATCCTTAACATACTTGGATGAATTATAACCATGGTACACAAAATGTTCCTTAGAACCAGAGTATGGGGGGGATTTTTGGTTGGTCAGGAGGTTCTTCCTCCTATAACCCATTCAGTCAGCAAGATAATCCTTTTCTATATTCGCTTGATATTATAGATTTAGCTAAGCTAGTGAATGCCCCCATTTTTCATGATCCTTGGTGGCCACCCATGCCTGAAAAGTTTCCATATAATATTCCTAAGTTTGAAGGGAAACCTAGAGAGAACCCACCGACACATATCACCACTTATCATCTTTGGTGTTCATCAAAAAATTCGGTGGATGATTTGATCGAGTTTTTTATGTTCTAATGAATCCTGATTGGAGATGCCACTAAGTGGTATATTGAACTAGATATAGCATCCTCTAGTGACTTTTCTTCCTTGGCGAGAACATTTTTGATCCATTTCCAATTACCTATAAGGTACAACATCAATTCTGACCTCTTGTACAACTTCAAGCAAGACAAATCCACTCTAATCTATTATCGTGTTCATGAGTGGAAATGGTGTAAGAGGTTAGTTCAAACCAAGCTCCCTAATGAGATTCTTCAAAAATGGTTCATTTGATTGTTGTTACCTCCAATAGCCAAGGATGTTTCTATGTTTAGCTCAATTACTAAGGAACAAGCTATTTTAGCTATCAAGAAACTATATTTGATTTACTCTCAGTTGGGAATGCCTTATGACATAATTCCTAATGCTCCTTGGCCTTCTACATACCCACCCAAACCTTCCCCGAGACCACGTTATAATGGTGTGATTGGTTCCATATCTGACTCTGTGAGACAATTTTTTTCCCAACTAGGGTAATTGATTGTTACATAACAAACCCCAACAAGTGTGTCTGGATATGAAAAAGCACCCACTTCTGAAGAACCTGCTGACGTTCTGATGGTGAATTCCAAATCACCCAAGAATGCTCAAAAACCTAGTGGTAAAAAGAACAAAAATAATAAAAAAATAATAAATCTGCTTCAGAGACTCAACCAAATCCATATAAAAAAGGATGGGGTACAAATGAACGATTTCGCAGGATTAAGTTCCCTTGCAATATTTTTCAAAATGAGCATTTTACTCATGAGTGTCCTCGCATGGATGAAGTCCATCAACGTCTTACACCACCACTTGCTACTCACCAACCAATTGCCTTGACTCATCCATTCCCTACACAACCTCAACAACAAATGGTTTCCCATCCTCCTCACTCTCTGCAAGGGGGAAATGAGGGACCATATTTTCATCCCGCTAATAATACGAAAATCCTTATGTGTGAAGAGAAAGTTAATGTGACTATGTGAGCTAAGTCATATGATACTCCTAAGTCAAGTTCTTCTTCTAAGGAATCAACCACCCCGACTACTTCCATTAGACCACTCATGATAGATAAGCATGTGGAGCTAGTTTATCACCCACCTAAGGGTGTCATTCCAAAGTCAACACATAATCCATCTACACAAGCTTCCCAACACTACAATATTGTTAACGATTTAGCC
Organism: Pinus albicaulis; assembly: GCA_034641835.2. Taxonomy (NCBI): domain Eukaryota; kingdom Viridiplantae; phylum Streptophyta; class Pinopsida; order Pinales; family Pinaceae; genus Pinus; species Pinus albicaulis. The sequence continues at coordinate 1,419,929,788 of CM076572.1, read as the reverse complement.
CAAGCTCCTTGTGCCATGTCTACCTCATAGGTTTTGCAAATATTCCCTAAACAATGTAAAGCCTTGATGACAGTGATCTGAGGGGTGGGGGGTGGATCCATCAAATAATTGTCTCATTACATTTAAAGTTGATTCTCCTCATTATAGGATTTCCCACAAAATTTCCTTTCATATTTGTGTGAAGATATTTCACAAAAATATTCATCCCACTTTGGTGGATGAAGGATATTTTACCTATGTTATTTCAACATCATGTTGGAAATATCTTTGTTTTCCATCACTAAGTAAGTCTACTACCACTCTTCATGCATTCAATGTAAACTGTTTTTTACCTAAGTGGGTTGTTCCTAAGTTTACTATTAAGCTAGGGCCAAGACTTTCTACATTGATGTTGAAGTCATTGATGCTCCGTTGGACTATAACCTACTTTTTGGCCATAGTTGGTTTTATGATATATGCATTTCAATATCATGTTATTTTATTTCCTCATGAAGGAAAGATAATTACGATCGATTAGTTGGACTACTGTGTGCCATAGAACCAACTAATAGCTACGTGGAATTTTGTCCCACTTGTTAGAGATAACCATTGGATTTAGGAGAGTGTTGGTGCTAGTTTATTCAAAATCTCATTTATTATGGGATTTTTTCCTTTACCCCCGCATGACAGTCCTTCTTTATCTACCACTTCTCCCATGCACATGGTATCTTCTATCACATGTGGACCCCATAGGTCTCCTGACCCTTGGGAGGTATCTTCTTCTATAGATGTAGAACAACATGGTGAGCATATTCCACTTGTAGCCTAAGAGATTTAATCTCTAGTAGTCCGGTCAATACCTCCTAATGTTGGTCAGAAACTCCATCCCAATATGGAATATGAACATGATCCTTTACCCACACAGGTTGTCACTCTACCTTTTCCACGTGACACCCTTGACAACTAGTCTTCTTATCGACGAGTCATCTTGGAGATCATGGATTCACCTATCCATATTCCTAGGGTGATTATGCCTCTTGGTGCCTCTAGTCACCCCGATTTGGAAAAGGTAGAGATCGGAAAAAAAAAATCTTGAGTCAACCTAGCGGGAATATCCTCAGCCCTCCTTGGAAGTGCCACCCTTGGACTAAGTCAAGTCTTGGGTTTCAAATTATGAACTTTCCAATGAATTATCCATCTCCTCTATGCCTATCAATGAGTTCCTTATACCCCCTTTACGTCATGATAGTCCTTATCAAGGAGATCCACCAACTCATGAGACCATTCACCCTATATGTCCTCGAGTCATTGATGATAAATATTTGGTTCTAGGTGTTCCCTAGCATCATCAATATTTAGGAATCACGCAGTTCAAATTTCTATGGCATGGCCCCACCATGATGCACCATATGGTACTCCCACTCCTCCATGAGTTCATGTATGGGAATCCCTGGCTTATGCCCAACAGTGGGAACACATTATCATGACCTATTAGACTATGTTTCACTTGTACATATTCTACATAGGAGATTTTGTGATATTTTTATCTCTTTTTGGTTTGGTTTGTTATGCTGGCTCTTTTCTAGTACATCATATATACCAAAAATCCCCCCAAAAATTACAAACCTCAAAAAATAAAAAATATATGGTCTTGTTTTTACCTAATCCATGTTTTATTCCTTTTATTATGTGATTTAACCATTGGTCTAGCATTTTTGTATGGTTTTTACACTGTAGGGTGGAATTTGTGTTGAAACATCCATTGTATGTTAGGTGTGTTTCTCTTGAACTTGGCATATAGGGTGTTGGGTCTCCAAATTTTCACCCTTTTTTCCCTCTTTCCTTTCATTTTCCTTTAGTATTTGTCATATCTAGTAGCTCCATCACCTTACGCTAAGACCATTTTCTTGATCATATATGGGCTTACTCTTATTATTTTCCAAGGCATTTATTTTAGTATTTTGAGTGAATTTGTGGTTAAGTATTAGAAAAATATCATGTATTTACTTATATATAAAAGTTGGACGATTTTTTTGATGTGTGTAGGCATATTTGAAAATTAAAACAAAGTCATATTTATACTCTAAGTCTAAAATTCGAATTTCCTCTTAAAATTCTTGAATATTTGAGGAAGATTTAGGATCATTGATTAATTACATTTCATGGAGAAGAATCATGTGAGTTTTCATAAGTGTCTCCTATAAAAAATATGAGACATTTGTGAGAGGATATGTAGAGGTGTTACCTGATAGATGTTAACACATGGTTGTAACCTCGTGAGATATTTGTGGATCTAGGGGAGATTTGAAGATCTACATTTATTGATTTAAGTGGTCTTAGTTTTGTATAAATAGGAGTGCCTTTTCCATTCAAGGGTGTGTTAAGTTTTGGAATGTTAAGGACTGGTTATGCTAATAGTTGATGTTATGACTACTATTGAAGATCACTTAAACTAATGAAATCCTTTGATATGGTTGTGCCTTCATGATGAGATCTGATGTTTGATCAATAGTTCCTGAAATTTCCACCTCTCGTGCACATTAGAATGACCACCTGTTTCAGGAAATAACTCCCTAAAGGTTTTTGGGTCGGCAACCTTCACAAATCAGGGGCATACCATTCAAGAAGGACTCACTTAACCTATATTTTATGCTAAAAACTAGATTTAATCAATTGCGGAACTTACCCGAAAGTCCTACGTTTGATGTAGATCCCGCAGGGTTCAAACCCCCAGCAGCTCCTCGTGCTTCGTAACCTGGAAATCAAGAAAGAAGGAGCACAAAACACTAGTTGTATAGCATATATTGTTCCTAGATGTTAGTATAATCCATGTATAATATCATATAAGAAATACAGAATGTTTAACTAACAATATTTTGCACATATATAAACACGTGAATATTCGGGAACAAGATGGTACTTCTTATTATAAATGGCATGTACAAGAATAGAAAGTGGAGAGATCACCTGAATCCTTCCATGGCCTTCGAGTAGACAGTCTTCTGGATCCATCCAGCCCTCACCTCGCTAGGATTCTTCCAAGATGTGTGCACATGAGATGCCATATAAGATGATGATCATCTTCAAGGAAACAAGGGTTTCCTGAATATACTTGGGAAGTGCAGGAGGCATGGGAACATCAGACTTGAAATAGGGATCCAACAGAGTATAATATCTATAATTTTCTCTCCCCCTTAGGCCATACACATGAGGGGATTTTATACTCCCTCAAAGTGGTTTCAACAGTTGGAAACAGTTGGGCCACAGGCTGGGGTGGTTGAATTATGGGAATAACCATCACCCTACCACGAAAATAAGGAATTTATATATATTTTTAATGATTTAAATGGCATACGCAGAAAAGTATGAATGGACTCACGTATATACACGGAAAAGTCTAGGCATAATCGCGTATGGGAATTTTAACACTATTTTTATGAATTTGTTCAAGTCTGGAAGGAAAGGGTGCCTAGGGACAAAGAAACAATCATTATTCACATGAGGGTGAAAAATGATGTTATAGCAGATACCCTCTAAGATATGAGGCCAGAAGGGGTACATGATGGCCGAAATATATTATGTGCATAGAAAGAACCTTGCGAAGACAAGAGAGGACGTCACCAGATTTCAGCTTGTCAAAAAACCAATGAAAGAAGTTAGAGAGTCAACTCATGTCTAAGGTGGGCATATCCATGCTCAATGAAAGAAAAGCATGTCTATAGATCCAAAATGTATACAAGTACAACTGAACTGGAAAGTACATAGTGAATCATCTGAGCACTGCCTGGAAGTACAAGTCGAAAATCAAGTGCAAGTATCACATATAGAATACTGATCAATGATGCTGTAGTAGATATCTGATCACTCAAGTAACTGAATCTCCAGGTATCGAATCATAAGAGGTGGAAAACATGGTACAATCACGCAACTCGGGGGCGAACATTTAAGATGCTGCTGTATTGAAACTGCAACATATAAGAGTGGACGGTGTCACTGGTAGAAGCTGGATGAAATGTCAACAGTGAACCGAAGCATGCTGAAGAAAACCTGAGGTCTTCACCGATCACTATGGAACAATTCTACACAATGGAAATAAATGAGCTGAAGTCAACCATGTGAGAAATCATTTGATTACCGGTCAATAATGTAAACCGTTAACAAAAGCGAGACAACCCACCGATAATGATAATGAGTGTTAAGGTGCCCTAGTACAATCTAACAAGTGCGAATAAATGATTTGAAGTCAAACAATTGTAAGAATCTATCAATAAGGAGGAAATAATTAATCCTCACTATTGATAATGAAGAGTCTGCCACTAATGACTGCAAACCCTAAGGTACTGACAAAAAGACTCTAGACCTTATTCCCAAAGCAATGAGTCGGAGTCGATGGGAAACTATTTGCTGGAAGGAAGGCATTGAGGCATCCCACATCAGTCCAGCACGAGTGTAACCCGCAAGCCAAGATTTGGAAGGAATCAGACGAAGTAGAGTAAAGGAACCAACCCGAAGTACGTTTTCAGCATGTACAAGATGAAGCTAGCACATGGAAGAAACCCTCTCAACCAACCAATAATGAAAGCTGATAAAGAGGCGAGATATCCATCGATAGGGTCAAATGGAAATCAAGGTACTGCAAGAATCCCAAGTGTGATAATGTATGCTGACATCGAACACAAGGAAAACCACTCAATCAAAGACCCATAATGATGATCAAATGCTGAGCGCAAGGACACCTATCAATAATGTAAATAGGGCTAGGGTGCGGCTCTAGTTTTACTCTCAGAGCAATATGTCATAGTCGATAAGAGACAAAATTTCCAGCAAGAAGTCAATGGAGAACTTCTCAAACCAGCACGAGCATAGGACCAAACATCTGATGTGATAGTACAAGATACTGAAAAGACCAGGGAGGCCTGAAGAATAAGTCAAGAGACACCGCAGAGTGGCCGAATCAGGTTTAACTTCCCCTGAACCAAAGCACGACTTATGATGACCATGGCAGCAAATAATGACATTGTATAAGTTTGTTATGCAGGAGGCAAAAACAAACTCTCCATATGATTGGAAGAGATAACCAACCGGGGGAGAACTGACTCATTAAACAAGGCTATGGCATCTCCTAGGTCAAAAACTAAAACCATCCCAAATGAGGAAAAGACATAGTGGTATGTGATTTTTTCAAGGGCGACAAACTGATACTGTAACTGCCATCAAAATATGAAGTAACATCCCGTTCCCACTCCTTTTAAACATATTTGATTTCTTTGTCTTTTTCATATAATAAGTTCGAAAAAGAATAAAAGAATGCTATGGTATAATGGATAGAACTAGTATCAAGAAACAGATGCACTAGTTCCTGGGATAGGAACAATCCTATGCTCAATGCAAGGTGGCAGAAACTAGTAAGCGATAATCAAAGGAGTGTTCCATCCAGGGGTAACAAGGCTGTCAAGTTGCGATAGCTAAGTGCTTTGCAATGGCTAACTTTATACAGAGAGTCAAAGTCAAAATATGGCTTAAACATTGAGTCCAAATGAAGCCAGCTAAAGGCCAAGATAAACAAGTAGCCAATATGCAACGCAGTAATGCAACTGAAGAACACCAGGGAGCCTCTAGGGTAATAGCCAGAAATATGATAATGAAGAAGAAGAAGAATGGAGCTTCAACATATAAGTCATGGAGAGACTAAAGAGGACTCTTGAGTCTACATAAGGTGCAGCATGGGCAACAAGTTCTAGCGAGGAAATAACTAGGAAGCCCATGTAAAGGAAGGCTCTACCACCAAGTCATGATTAAATAATCGGCAAGTGAAATGGGTTGAATACTCATGACATGATGGGATCGACCCTATGGAAAGTGATCAGAATGGAGGCTAGAATGTAGAAATAAAGTGAAAAGTGGATAACCTAGCCTATATGCTAGTGGAGATCATATACCTGCCATGACAGGTCAGCGGTCATGGTTTCAAAAACCGGAAAAAATCTCAAAGTCAACAAAAAGTACCTGAAAATAAACCCATTCCAACACTTCCAAGCAACCGAGTTATGCAGCTTAATACAGATGTGAAAACGAAGCATAATGAAATTTTGCAAAAAAATTTCAATTTTTGGGCATAAATACACATTTTACCTCACATTTGGTTGATTGTCACTTTGCTGAATTGGAGAAAAGCGCTTTGGATAAAAAACCTCTTTCCTCAAATCAGGGGCAAACAACTGTCAAACTTCGTCGGATTAGTCAGGTCAGCCTTAAATTCATCTTTGCGATTAATTTCATCCATTTATAGATTAAAAATTTTGATTTTTCACCGTTGAAATGATTTGTTTTGATTTATCATTTTGTGCATACACGGGTTCATGTGGACGAACCCATGTATGATACGCGACTGTCCAAAAAGGAAGTTGCATATGCACAGACCGTGATTGCAAAAAATGAACCTAATGATGAAATTAATGATTTTTTGTAGGATGACTGTCTCTTGGAGAGAACGTGAGCATAGTGCCATTGATCAAGAGGTCATGGGAGACCAAAATTTGCTCAATATCCTTCGAAATTGCGGTTTACTCAA
>CM076572.1:1419689215-1419923138 GCA_034641835.2 Pinus albicaulis | reverse complement strand
CGAGCCCCTCAAAGGGCCGAGAAGTCTTGAACCTGTATTAATTATCCTGAGAGATATTTTCTCACATCACCTCCTCATTCTTCTATAAATACCTCGTGAGAGAAGATGAGAAATTGTTGGCCGCAGAACTTTGAATTACACTCAGAGCTCGAGACTTCTATTTGTACATAGTGTTCACCGGCCCTTGAAGCTCGTTTAGATAGAGTAGTTAGGGCCGAATAGTGAAGATGATTGCCGAACCGAAACATTGGACTTGAAGATCAGAATCGGCTTGATGGCAATAACAAGTCATACGGGACAAGATATTATAATATCGGGTGAAGTTATTTTTCTTTGTTAATTGTTTTCCTTCTATGTATGCCATATTGTCCATATTCCTCTGTAAAGAACAATTTAAACAGGGTTAGGATCTGCTGTATATCAGTAACCTTCTCTGGCTGAGAAATATTTATCTTAATGTTTTCCTCATATTAGTTTATTTAAGAATGATTCAATACAATTTAAACAGTTAGGAATGTTGGCGTTCCCTCGTCCTTCTGTTGGCTTAAAACATTGTTCTTGAATGTGATTTCCATTATTTGCTATTAAAATGATACTAGAGAAGATATGGTTTGCCCCGATTCCTAGATTATTTTCTCCAAAGGCAGATTCTGAAAGTTTCCCTTGGTGTTGACTAAAAGCAGACTAGGTTTAAAAGTACTTTATCTGATCTTAAGTTACACTTTGTTTTTCTTATATGTTTTCATGCTTTCTGAAGGCAATTATGTGGATTACTGGATTGTTTTTCAATTAAACTGCTTTAATACTATTGAGTCGCTTTAATAAGAACTTGTCCAAGAAGTCTATGGTTAGCCCCCGTCCTTGTTGGTTTTAAACAATTACTAGAGGCTTTTTTTAGTACCGACGATAAATCCTCTCGAGAAATTTTTATCGCTTCACCTCTTCAACATTCTTTTATTGTGTCCATTTCATCATTCTAAGAATACACCGTGGTATATATGACTTTCCCCTTGGATCACACTTGATGTTGTTGCTCAATTAAAGCCCAGATATGACTCCATAGCCCAATGGATCAAAAATCAGCGTTATATCTATCTCTTAGCCATAACTGTTCTATCCACTTGCAACTTCTCACTTTTGAAGCTTTTGCACTTAGAACTTTCCTCTCAAGTAACATTCCATGCTCAACCATCCAGAACAAAACAAAACCCTTGACCTCATAAATAGCCTAATATCAATACCTTAAGCTTTCAAAGACAATATCCATCTTTGCACATATTGGAGAGATCCCTCTCCAGATTCAGGAGGGCTAGATCCTAGGATCCCAAAGTTGGTTGAAACGATGTTAACTCGTGACTCCGACTTTACACCCGTTATTACGCAGACCTAATAGGTGGAAGACAAGCTTGTACCCCAGTCAGCCGCTTTACACGTCATCTTGGTCATTTAATATGGGTTTTCTCGGGTACTATTAAATAATTTCGTATCCCGTTTTCAATATCACTGCGCCCTTTTCCTTTTGAGTCATGTCGCCGTCACCTTTCCATTCGCCATCCATCGTCCATTAAGCCATGGCAAAAAGAGTCTTCTATCCGGTTCATCAAGCCTCACCCCCATGGACAAGAAAGACGTCCAGGATACCATGTCTTCTGTAAACCATTTCTTATTGCATCATCAAGTGACCCTAAACGCTGAGAAATCCCCTGTTTTTTCCGCCATGAAAAAATACGGTGTCTTGTCTGCCTGTATCCCAAAAGCCCATTTCTTTCCCAAGTTTATCTCATGGCTGGTCTCTTCAATGTATCCTGGCAAGTGCTTCATAATGAATTCGCAGGGAGAAAACGTTTTGCAGGTATCAATGCAGTTAATCCGCCAAGCATTATGCTTTCCTGAAAACGAGTCACCACTGCAATTCTCCGAAGATTCATTGGCTCGTTATTTTGAGGACCTTTCAAATGAAGAATTTGACCAATGTATGTCCTACTTGAGATCAAATTCAAAGGAAGCTCAAGTAGAAGGAGAAGAATTTAGTTTGGAATTGTTCAATGCTGAGTATAGACCAATTTTGAGTTGCATTGCAGAGATTTTAGGCAAAGACAATGACCATACAGTCGATAAATCAGTATTGGGAATGTATGCGCTGATGATGAAACCAGAGGTTGTTCTCGACATTCCATCTTTCTGGCAGGAGATTTTAAATTCTCAGTTGATGACCTTTCCTCTTACAGGTTTCTTTAAATTCCCGTCACTGATTGTATATTTATTTTTATATCAAAATGTCGAAGAATTTATGATTTTGGGGTTGAATATAGTTGATGTTAACAAGCAAAAGCAATCAGTTTTATTTTGGACTGACATGACTAGAAAAGAAGGAAATGAAGCAGGGTTATTTGAGTTTGCTAGTCATTATATGTCTATTGCTTATAGAATTTTGAATGGAGTTCCTCATCCATGTTTTCTACCAAAATCCTGAGAGTTTCTACAGTTAGGACCTAGTTGCAGATTCAGAGATTGGTTTGTGTTTGAAGAATATTCAGAGATAAGATTGTATGGAGCTAGTATTGAGCCTTATAGGCTCCCGAATTTTGTACCTATGCGGCTTTTCGCCTTGGAATTCATAAGACAGAGCCTTAATGTGGATCAGGTGCACTTTCTTCCCATGAAAAAAGGTTTTATGTATAAATTGCCTATGAGTGTGGGACCTTTCATGGTCAATATGAGGAAAGATTTTGATGAAGTTTCTAAAATGTTGGAAGAGACACATTTGCTACTAGGAGAAAAATGGTCATATGATCCGCATGGAGTGATTTCCAAGAGAATAATTGAGAATGGATATTCTGCGTTTTCTCATGTAAACAGACCTGATCAGGGGAAGCTGGCAAACCCAGGCGAATTAAATACATCAAAAACGAGTATTCAAACACCTGTTATAACTAAAAGGGCAAATAAAAGAGGTAGGGATGATGTTGTTGAAGTAGATGATGAAGAGCTGAGAGAGGAAAAGAGAACTAAATTGGCTGAAGATCATTCTTCAAACTCACCTGGTTTTACCTTCCATATCAATGAAGAACAAAATGTCCCCTCTTCTCCTAGAGGCCATGAAATTTACTCAAAGAAGATGCCTTCAGTCAAACAAATATTTACACAGATTGAAGAAAGAAATCAGAGAATAAAAGCTAATGTAGAGGCTCAGGCGGAGCATCATATAGCTGTTGATCAGACTAGGTTGTTGACTGTAATGGACCTTGAAAAGGATCAATTCAGAATGGCTCTAACACATCCAACAGGGATGTCCCTTGGATCTTCAAGCAATTTCGATGAGGTAAATATAACTATGGATGTTAAGAAGATCCCACTGTGTGATAAGATGAACCTTCATATGCATACTGGACAGTTAATTGTTAATGATTTAACCAAGACTAATGCCACAACGGTTAAAGTTGAAAACATGCTTGCAAAAGTTATCAAACAGTTCAGAATGGAAAAGACCAATTCAAGGGCCTTATCAGTTCAAAACGAAGAGTTAAAAAAGATTATCATGAAGATTGGTGTGGATCCGAATGACAAGGTTGCGGTACAAAAGCTCATGAAGAGTGCAGAAATAGAGATATCCACCCTAAGAAGAAAGTTGTACCTGCTACAGAACATTCAATGGATACAAAAGTAGCAGAGGTGGAAAAAGAGAAAGAATAATTGTGTTAGCAATTGTTACAGAAAGATGAAGAATTGACTAAAGTAAAGCAGACTGCTATTTCATTACAAAACCATATTGAAAATCATACTTGTACATTTGTTTTTCCTACAGGTGATGTAGACCCTCAAGCACAGATTGTTTAGCTCAACACAGAATTGAAGATGGCAGAATGAGATCAAAAGCAGGCTCAATCAGAGTTAGAAACGGCCACCAAGATCATGCGGGCACTAAAAGATAAAGCGAATGAGAATAAGAAAAAATTACGGAAGGCTGAAGATGAAATTAAAGATCTCAAGGAGAAGTTAAAAGGTAATATCTCACTTATAAAATCTAAAGATATCATTTGGGGTGAGATTATTTCAGAAATGAAATCAAATTGGAATTCCCTGAATATAGTTGCTAAAGAGAAAAGCCTCATCTCAGAACATGAAGAGGAGATATTATCTGAAAAGCAGACGGCCATTAAAAGAGCAAATTGGGCTAGGAAGTTTATAAATTTTATCAATTCCAAATCAGACGAAGAATTAGAAGATATTGGAATACAAGACAGATATTTTTATGCTGAGGAAGTTAATAAGATGATAATTAAGAATGATCTTCGGAAGGTTGCAAAGAAAAGGTTACTGGGAATCAAGGAGACAGTAAAGAAGTTTGATATATCATTGACAAATTGACCAGAACAGGTTTACCTTCATGCTGGACTGAGAAAGGAAATATCATGCCATGGAAGTTTTATGAAGATCAATTAACATTTGCAAAAAGTAAGGCAGATAATAGGCACGAAAAGACACAGATCTTGAAAGGAGAAACTGTGTTTAACTTTTTGCATAGGCATTTCAATTTGCTATGGATGGTGAAGACTCTCTTTACAGGAAAACCTACATACAGTCAAGTTGTGGCGTTCAAGATAGAATATCAAAGTTTCAAAAATTCCTCGACAACTCGAAATGAGCTATGGAAGAAGTGTAAGACATTTTGGGTAGATCAGAAAAAGAGGTCCAACGGCCAAACAAAGTAATGCTGATTCAACAACCACTAAGAGCAGCTTGTTCTCATACATTAGACTCAATTCTCATTATGTTATTTCTCCAAACTATGTAAAATTGCACAGAACCTTTTTTGAGGTATAAAAACCCCATAATGTACTATGGTTTAAGTAGTTAGAATTAGTTAGGGCAGTTAGAATCAGTTTCATTACTGGAAACTGTCTTGTGATACTGTATTTAAAGACAATTTCAAGAAAGATGAAGGTTCCGAGTTTTTGAACCTTGAAGCATAATTTTGTACTGAGAATTGTAAATCAATGAAAGAAGTATGCAAGTTTCTATTATTCTGGCTATGTTGAAAGTTTATCCAGTTTACATAATGTTTTCATATCTATGAATGAAATAGAGTAATTTGAGCAGCGGGTCTCTTTATTCATGTGTATTTAAGAGTTAAAAAAACCTTAATGTGCGCTCCTCTATTTTAACTTTATCTTTACATAATTCTTCTGGATTTTAAAATGGTAGATTCTGTTTTAGACAGCATATCAGTTTGAAATCCTCTTCTCATTTTCTTCCATCCATTCATTTCAGCATAATTGAAATATGGCATTGCAGAAACATGTATGGGTTTGATATTTGAAGGTTACAGAATCAATGTTTAGGGGTTTTAATACAGAGACAGATATATAATAATCACTTGTGACAAAAACAGATAATGTCTTAAGCACAATCCTTTTCACAGCCAAGGAATTGTCACTTAAGGTACAACATTAATTGGCACCGTTGCCGGGTACGAAGATTCAAAGATTTTCCCTGGGTTTAGTTTAAATTTCCTCTAGTTGTTCAGAGAGGAGGAAATAATAAGCTGTGTTTGTTTGAAAAATAGCTCTGGCTCCTAAGAAACCTCACACGAGGTCGGATACCTCTCAGCAAAAAGTTCCTATTTTGTCTGATCCTAAGAAGCTCGTCTCAAAGAAGAGCCAGAAACCAAAAATATTTGACACACCAGAAGTTACACTGCTTGCACCAGGCAGCAGTTCACGCACTTTCTCGTCCAAGAAAGTTTCCAAGAAACTCATTTTCTCGGAAAAATAATCCCCACCATCACCCATTCATTTTCAAGAACCTACGTTAGAAGAGAAATCTTTGGAGTTTGTGTCTTTCCCTTTTACAGAAACTCAGCCCCATACAGCTGCCAGCTCTTATGCAATCGTTCATACTCCAACTCCTATATCAGTTGTTCCACCTCATTCACCCCCACCTACAACTGGTATTCATTTTACCCCCGCTCAAGGAGCATTTAATTCGGGCGTAAACATGGCGGCCCCTGCTTTCTTGATGAATAGATATGCACCATTAAAGCTACCCCAACCACTGCATGATATGCCTCAGGAGTATCTCAAGTTACTCCCTAGATTTACTGGTGAAGATGAAATAACTGCAGAGTAGCACTTGCCCCTGTTTTGCACATTTGCTGAGAATTTAAATGTTGAACATTTGGACGTTTTAATGAGACTTTTTGTTCAGTCTCTAAGTGGAGAGGCAAGGAAATGGTTTAAAGGATTGCCTAATGGTACCATAAATGATTGGGATGCCCTGGAAAGACGTTTCACCGAGAGATGGGGTGAAAAAAGGGACCATGGTTATTCTTTGACAGAATTCAATGCAATAAAGAAGAAATCTGATGAAAACATGAATGATTTTGTGAAGAGATTTAATAAATTGTATAATAGTTTGCCTGTTGAAATGAAACCCCCTCCTATTGGAGCAAGGGTCGTTTTTGCTGGTGCATTTGAACCAGAGTTCAGTTTCACATTGAGAGAAAGAAGGTCTCCTACTTTGGAGCATATTCAACCTGATGCTCTGGAGATTGAGGCTAATATGTCTGCTGCTGGTAAAGTTCAAGATAAAGGAAAAGCTAAAGAAGAAGCCTTAGCTCATGACCAGAGAATTGACGATATGACTAGGGTCATAAAAAATTTGTCTAATAAGTTGGTGAAGTTGGAAATAGACAATAATAAGCCTGCAAGACAAAATAGAGGGGTTTTTAATCCCCAATTTAAAAAACAACCCCTGCAGATTCTACAAAGAGAAATAAAAGATCAAGATCAGGTGCAAGAACCCTTGTATATAGAGGCAGCTCCATCCCGCTCAGCGGATGATGATGATGAAAAAGAAGATGACGTTCGAATTTCTGCTGTCTACATGGAAGATGATGAAACCGAAAAAGAAACAGAGGAAGAAGGGGTGGAAGAAGATGAATAAACTAATCTTTCATTCGATCAAGAAGAGATGGATGACTATTGCAGACAGTTCACAGACTTCATGCAATCCGAATTACATAAAAAATACGATTTGAGGTCAAAAAAGAGGTTAAGAACTCAAGATGATGAGGAAAAGGAATCAGAATCAGTATCTGCTCCGATGGCGACTCCATTACAAAAAAATCAGATTAAGAAATCAGATAAGGGGAAACAACCCATGAATGAAGAAAAAGAGAAGGAAAAACAACAAGTTGGGGCTTCTCAAACAAAGATTAAGGACCCCAATATTTTGGAGAAATTTGTTACTGTTTCGAATCAAGGCCTAAATTACAATAAATCAAGAGGAACCTGAAAAGTTGACAAAAAAAAAAATCAAACTTTCAGTTTGTCAAAAGAGTTGGAGAAAATAAAAATTCAAGTACCTCTTCTAGAGTTAATAAAAACACCTAGTTATCAGAAGGAGATTGCAAAGTTTATCAATCTATCTCAGTTTGATGAAGTGGGCGATATAGTAAATCTGCAGGAATAAAAACCAGTGGTTACCTTCGGGCCTCATGTTGAAGAGGTAGATTCATCCGTCCCTCCTTTTTATATATCTCTTCTGTTACATGATTTTGTTTTACATAATTGTATGCTAGATTCTGGCGCATCCCACAATCTAATGCCATTGTGTGTGATGAAAGAGTTAAATTTACAAATCACTCAGCCATACAGAGATATTTATTCTTTTGATTCAAAAAGGGTGAAGTGTGTGGGTCTTATTAAATATATGGTTGTTTCATTGGCTCAAATCCCAGCCAAGAGCATTATGATGGATGTGGTAGTGGCAGACATTCCAGCCAGATTTGGTATGTTATTATCTAGATCTTGGGGGGCAAAGCTTGGAGGATTTTTGAGGCTAGATTTTACATATGCTATCATCCCTGTTTTTAATGGGGAAGAAAGGAGGTTGTATAGAGAAACTAGATTTCAAAAAACTGCCACCAAGAAAGATGCAGGTAATTCACCTATTTATGGACAAGAGAAGGATGATATTTCTTGTTTCATGGTGCATGAAGATGCAAAATTTGCTGAAGAGTCACAAGGGCAACCCCCTTCAGCCATTGTACATAAGGAGCTGCATTCAAACAAGCTTTGGAAGTGTTATTTTGATGGTGCGTATTCTAAAGAAGGCGCTGGAGCTGGCTTCATTTTTGTATCTCCAGAAGGTAACCTTGTACCTTTTTCTTTTAAATTGGAGTTTGAATCCACCAATAATGTACCTGAGTATGAAGCATTAATTATTAGTTTGCAGACAGCTAAGAAAATGGGAATTCAATCTATGACCGTGTTTAGTGATTCTGAGTTAATCATAAGACAAATTAAGAATGTGTGTCAAACCAAGCATCCCAGGTTAAGAACTTACAGGAATGAGGTATGGGATTTAATTGAAAATTACTTTGAAGCTTTCAATATACAGTTTGTCCCAAGAGAAGAGAATAGAATGGCAGATTCTTTAGCAGTTGCAGCTAGTACATTCAAGCCTCCAATTAATCCGAGGCTAAGATATGAAATTGAGATGAGACATAGACCTTCGATCCCAGACAATATCAAACATTGGCAGGTTTTTGAGGATGATGAGAAGATTAAGCAATTTTTTTTGATGATTGAAGACTTTGAAGATCATCAGATTGATTTGGAAACTGATGAAGATGACTCGGCTGATATGTCTAAGACTCTGAAAAAGAAGATTGGTGATCAGCAGATTATTCAACTGAAAGACAATGTTCTACCAAAAGGTCTGGTACCCCTCGAAAGGCTGTTTGATGCTAATGATGTGGCAGTAAATCAGAAGAAAGAACAGCAAGATAATAATGTGGAAGATTGTAATTTGGGAACTCAATATGAGCCTAAAATGGTAAAATTGTTCAAAGGCCTTCCGAAGGACTATAAACAAAGGTACGTAGATCTGTTCAAACAATTTGAGGATGTATTTTCCTGGTCATATGATGACCTGAAGACTTATTATGAGAGTATTATTCAGCATAAAATTCCATTGAAAGAGGGAGTCAAACCACATAAACAAAAACTTCGAAAAATCAATCCATTGTTGTTAGCCCCGATTGAAAATGAGGTAAAGAAATTGCTGCAAGCTAAAATAATTGTTCCTCTCAGATAATCTGATTGGGTTTCCAATCTGGTACTAGTCCGAAAGAAGAATGGAGAGATAAGGCTGTGTGTAGATTTCAGGAACTTGAATAGGGCTTCATTGAAGGATAATTATCCTTTGCCGAAGATGGATTTTGTCTTGCAAAAAGTAACTGGAGCGTACATGTTATCAATGGTAGATGGTTTTTCAGGATATAACCAGGTTGCTGTGGAGAAGGAAGATCAAAAGAAAACTGCTTTCACTACACCCTGGGGTACATTCATGTATGCCAAGATGCCATTCAGCTTAATGAATGCAGGGGCCACATTCCAAAGAGCAATGGATATTTCATTTGTAGGAGATAACTTTGTGGTTGTTTATTTGGATGATGTCACCATTTTTTCAAACTCTGATGAAGAACATCTACAGCATTTGCAAAAAGCCTTCTTGAAATGTAGAAAATATGGATTATCGCTGAATCCTAAAAAGTCTTTGTTCGCTCTGAAGGAGGGTAAACTGCTGGGACATATTGTTTCTAAACAAGGAGTGAAGATTGATCTAGTGAGAGTCGAAGCAATACAGTCAATTCCATTGCCCAGAAGTAAGAAAGATATTCAGAGATTCCTTGGGAAAATTAATTTTCTGAGAAGATTTGTTCCTAATTACGCAAAGATCGTCAAGAAAATAACAAACATGTTGAAAAATGATGCAGAGGTGAAGTGGGACAAAGAAGCAAGAGAATCTTTTCAAAGAATTAAAGAAGCTCTAAAGGAAGAACCTGTTCTAATAAGTCCAGATTATCTGAAGCCATTTCAAATTTTCTCATTTGCGTCTTCCTCAACAATTGATGTTGTGTTATTACAGAGAAATGAAGAAAAATGTGAACAACCTGTAGCGTATTTCAGTAAGGTGTTCCGAGATGCAGAGTTGGAGTATAATATATTGGAGAAACAAGTATATGCTCTGGTGAAAGCATTAAAAGCATTCAGAACCTATGTTCTTCATTCCCAAATTTTAGCATATGTTTCTAATTCTGCTGTAAAAGATGTTTTAGTACAAAGTGATGTGGACGGGAAAAGGGGAAAATGGATTGCTAAAATGCAAGAATATGATTTGGATGTTAAACCAACAAATTTGATTAAAGGATTGGGGCTGGAAAAATTATTAACAGAGTCAAATTTCCAAGCACTGGGAATTAATTTATTGGCACCTATAGAGGAAGTCAATGAAGAAACAGGTGATGTTCAGGCGAAGTCAACAATTAAATATAAATTTCTGTGCTCAGACTGGTACAAAGATATTGTTCATTATTTATGCTTTCTTTCTTGTCCTCCTTCAATAAATAGAGCTAAATACAGAGCTTTAAAACTCAAAGCTCAACCTTATGTCATAATTGAAGCAAAGCTATATTGGAGAGATCCTGCTGGATTGTTGTTGTTATGTTTGACAGAGGAGGAAGTTTCAGAAGTAATTAGAGAATATCATGAGTCTTTGTGTGGGGGTTACTACAGTTGGAAAGTAACTGCTCATAAAATTTTAAAATCAGGTTTTTATTGGCCATCTGTGTTCGTTGACGTATATAAAGTAGTCAGAAGTTGTCAGAAATGCCAGGTATTTGCAGAAAAGAAAAAGCTAGCCCCTTTACCTCTTCTCCCTATTTTTATTGAAGAACATTTTAGACAATGGGGATTGGATTTCATTGGAGAAATCAATCCACCATCCAGTGGGAAATTTAAGTGGATTCTTACTACTATAGATTATTTTACAAAATGGGTGGAGGCAATCCCTACCAGGAAGGCAAATGATTTAGTTGTTATGAAATTTTTAGAAGAAAATATCTTTAGCAGATTTGGATGTCCAGTAAATATTGTGACAGATAATGCACAAGTTTTCAACTCAATCAGGTTCATTAATTTCTGTCAGACTTACAATGTGATATTGTCTCATTCTACAGCTTATCATCCACAAGGGAATGGATTGGCATAATCTTCTAACAAAACATTGGTAAGAATTTTGAAGAGGACAATAAATGAAAACCAAAAGAACTGGGATTCCAAGCTAATTTTTGCGCTATGGGCAACGAGGATGACCACTAGAAGATCCATTGGTAAGTTGCCTTATGAGCTAGTATATGGGACTCAAGCATTATTTCTCACCCATTTGGTGAAGCCTGTGATTTATTTCCTTCAAGATTCTCAAGCAGAACCTAATTCCATGATTAGAAGAATGAATAATGTAATGGAGCTAAATGAAAACAGAAATAAAGTTCGAGAGAATTTTCTTACTTATCAGCAAAAAATGAAGACAATATTTGACAGGAAAGCGAAAGAAGTCATGTTTCAAAAAGGAGACCTTGTATTGAGGTGGGATACCCGAAGGGAAGACAAAGGGAAACATGGCAAATTTGATCCCTTGTGGTATGGTCCGTTCAAAATTAATGAAGTCGGGATGAATAATACTTTCATGCTGGAAAATCTTAAAGGGGAAGTACTAGATATGCCTGTGAATGGGCAATATCTAAAGCATTATTTCCGGCACTAAAGAGCTGTTTCACCATCATTGTATATATCCGGTGTGATCATTCTACATATTTCATCAAGCAATTTTTGACTCCATGCCCGAAGTGAAGGCACTAATCTACAAGTTCTTAGTGTTTCGTGGCAAAAAACACTATCCCCAAGTGGAGCCAGATGTTGTGGATCATCTGCATATCCTTTGCTATTTCATTTTGAAAATTGAAAAATAAAAAAAAAATATGAATTTAAAAATAAAAAAAGTATATGTAATGGTATAATGTATACTATAGCATGAAAAATAAATATTTTTGAATTTCGTTACCAATTAAGTTTATTATTAAACTTTATTTGGATTCGTGTTATCGTTTAATGTTTAAAAATCGAGCAAGTTTTTAAGGCGGAAGCAATAAGCCTTGAAGATTATGAGCGGAGATGAATTGCAGAGGTGTGAAGATTTCATGAGTTAATGGATTAGCTGCCCCCGTAGTTGACCCATTTGACCACGGGTAAAAGTTGATCGACGGCGTGGATGCATTGCGGGGGGGGCAACTAAACATTTTCCGCCGTACTCCAGCAGCCCCCGCGGTGACGTCATAAAACGAGGAGGAAGACAGCTGTACCCCCACGTCAGCGGCTTTACACGTCACTCCAGGCATTTAATATGGCTTTGCGCAGTTGTTAAAAGGTTCTCTTTACCCCATTTTTAAAGTACCTACTGTCGTTTTCCCCCTTTCGAGCTGTATCACCGTCACCTTTCCGTTTGCTATCTGTTGTCCGTTAAGCCATGGAAAAACGAGTTTCTCTATCTGGTTCTTCGAGCCTCAATTCCCTCATGGATAGTGAAAAAGATGTCCAGGATACCATGTCTTCTGTAAATCATCCCTTATTGTATCATCAAGTGACCCTAAACGTTGAGAAATCCCCAGTCTTTTCCGCCATGAAGAATTCTGATATACTGTCTACCTGTATCCCAAAAGCCCATTTCTTTCCTGAGTTTATCTCATGGCTGGTATCTTCAATGTATCCTGGTAAGTGTTTCGTAATGAATTCGCAGGGAAAAAACGTTTTGCAGGTATCGACGCAGTTAATTCGCCAAGTATTATGCTTTCCTGAAAACGAGTCACCACTGCAATTCTCTGAAGATTCATTGGCTTGTTATTTTGAGAACCTTTCAAATGAAGACTTTGATCAATGTATGTCCTACTTGAGATCAAATTCAAAGGAAGCTCAACTAGAAGGAGAAGAATTTAGTTTGGAAGTGTTCAATGCTGAGTATAGACCAATTCTGAGTTGCATTGCAGAGATTTTGGGCAAAGACAATGATCATACAATTGATAAATCAGTATTGGGAATGTACGCGCTGATGATGAAACCAGGGGTTGTTCTCAACATTCCATCTTTCTGGCAGGAGATTGTAAATTCTCAGTTGATGACCTTTCCTCTTACAGGTTTCTTTAAATTCCCGTCATTGATTGTGTATTTATTTTTATATCAAAATGTCGAAGAATTTATGAGTTTGGGGTTGAATATAGTTGATGTTAATAAGCAAAAGAAAAAAGTTTTATTTTGGACTGACAAGACTAGAAAAGAAGGAAATGAAGCAGGGTTATTTGAGTTTGATAGTCATTATATGTCTATTGCTTATAGAATTTTGAATGGAGTCCCTCCTCCATGTTTTCTACCAAAAGCCCAGGAATTTCTACAGTTAGGACCGAGTTGCAGATTCGGAGATTGGTTTGTGTTTGAAGAGTATTCAGAGATAAGATTGTATGGAGCTAGTATTGAGCCTTATAGGCTCCCAACTTTTATACCTATGCAGATTTTCGCCTTGGAATTCATAAGACAGAGCCTTAATGTGGATCAGGTGCACTTTCTTCCCATGAAGAAAGGTTTTATGTATAAATTTCCTATGAGTGTGGGACCTTTCGTGGTCAATATGAGGCAAGCTTTTGATGAAGTTTCTAAAATGCTGGAAGAGACACATTTGCTACTAGGAGAAAAATGGCCATATGATCCGCATAGAGTGATTTCTCAGAGAAGAATTGAGAATGGATATTCTGCATTTTCTCACGTAAGCAGACCTGATCAGGAGAAGCTGGCGAACCTAGGCGAATTAAATACATCAAAAACGAGTATTCAAACACCTGTTATAACTGAAAGGGAAAATAAAAGAGGTAGGGATGATGTTAGTGAAGTAGATGATGAAGAGCCGAGAGAGGAAAAGAGAACCAAATTGGCTGAAGATCATTCTTCAAACTCACCTGGTTTTACCTTCCATATCAATGAAGAAAAAAATGTCCCCTTGTCTCCTAGAGGCCGTGAAATTTACTGAGAGAAGATGCCTTCAGTCAAACAAATATTTACATAGATTGAAGAAAGAAATCAGAGAATAAAAGCTAATGTAGAGGCTCAGGCGGAGCATCATATAGCTGCTGATCAAACTAGGTTGTTGACTCTAATGGACCTTGAAAAGGATCAATTCAGAATGGCTCTAACACATCCAACAGGGATGTCCCTTGGATCTTCAAGCAGTTTCAATGAGGTAAATATAACTATGGATGTTAAGAAGATCCCACTGTGGGATAAGATGAACCTTAATATGCAGACTGGACAGTTAATTGTTAATGATTTAAGCAAGACCAATGCCATAGCGGTTAAAGCTGAAAACATGCTTGCAAAAGTTATCAAACAATTCAGAATGGAGAAGGCCAATTCAAGGGCCTTATCAGTTCAAAACAAAGAGTTAAAAAATATTATCATGAAGATTGGTGTGGATCCAAATGACAAGGCTGCAGTGCAGAAGCTCATGAAGAGTGCAGAAATAGAGATATCCACCCTAAGAAGAAAGCTGAAGTTACCTGCTGTAGAACATTCAATGGCTGCAGAAGTAGCAGAGGTGGAAAAAGAGAAAGAAGAATTGCGTCAGCAATTGTTGAAGAAAGATGAAGAGTTGACTAAAGTAAAGCAGACTGCTATTTCATTACAAAACCATATTGAAAATCATACTTGTACATTTGTTTTTCCTACAGGTGATGAAGACCCTCAAGCATAGATTGTTCAGCTCAGCACAGAATTGAAGATGGCAGAACGAGATCGAAAGCAGGCTCAATCAGAGTTAGAAACGACCACCAAGATGATGCGGGCACTAGAAGATAAAGCGGATGAGAATAAGCAGAAATTACAGAAGGCTGAAGATGAAAATAAAGATCTCAAGGAGAAGTTAAAAGGTAATATCTCACTTATAAAAGCTAAAGATATCATTTGGGGTGAGATTATTTCAGAAATGAAGTCAAATTGGAATTCCCTGAATATAGTTGCTAAAGAGAAAAGCCTCATCTCAGAACATGAAGAGGAGATATTATCTGAAAAGAAGACGACCATTAAAAGAGAAAATTGGGCTAGGAAGTTTATAAATTTTATCAATTCCAAATCAGACGAAGAATTAGAAGATATTGGAATACAAGACAGATATTTTTATGCTGAGGAAGTCAATAAGATGATAATTAAGAATGATATTTGGAAGGCTGCAGAGAAAATGTTACTGGGAATCAAGGAGACAGTAAAGAAGTTTGATATATCATTTGACAAATTGACCAGAACAGGTTTACCTTCATGCTAGATTGAGAAAGGAAATATCATGTCATGGAAGTTTTATGAAGATCAGTTAACATTAGCAAAAAGTAAGGCAGATAATAGGCACGAAAAGACACAGATCTTAAAAGGAGAAACTGTGTTTAACTTCTTGAATAGGCATTTCAATTTGATATGGATGGTGAAGACTCTCTTTACAGGAAAACCTACTCACAATCAAATTGTGGCGTTCAGGATAGATTGTCAAAGTTTCAAAAATTCCTCGACAACTCAAAATGAGCTATGGAAGAAGTGAATTTTTTTTTCAGTGGAATCAACAAAAGAGGTCCCAACGGCTCAACCAAAAGTAGTCGTTGATTCAACAACCACTTTAGGAGCAACTGTTCTCATAGATTAGACTCAAATTCTCATTATGTTATTTCTCAAAATCACGTAAATGTAATAGAACCTTTTTGAGGCATGTGCCTCCATAACAGTCAGTGGTTTAAGCAGTTAGAATTAGTTAGGGCAGTTAGAATCAGTTTCATTACTGGAAATTGTCTTGTGATACTGTATTTAAAGATAATTTCAAGAAAGATGAAGGTTCCGAGTTTTTGAACCTTGAAGCATAATTTTGTACTGAGAATTGTAAATCAATGAAAGAAGTATGGAAGTTTCTATTATTCTGGTTATGTTGAAAGTTTATCTAGTTTACATAATGTTTTCATATCTATGAATGAAATAGAGTAATTTGAGCAGCGGGTCTCTTTATACATGTGTATTTAAGAGTTAAACAATCCTTAATGTGCGCTCCTATATTTTAACTTTATCTTTACATAATTCTTCTGGATTTTAAAATGGTAGATTCTGTTTTAGACATCATATCATTTTGAAATCCTCTTCTCATTTTCTTCCATCCGTTCATTTCAGCATAATTGAAATATGGCATTGCAGAAACATGTATGGGTTTGATATTTGAAGGTTACAAAATCAATGTTTAGGGGTTTTAATACAGAGACAGATATATAATAATCACTTGTGACAAAAACAGATAATGTCTTAAGCACAATCCTTTTCACAGCTAAGGAATTGTCACTTAAGGTACAACATCTACTATGTAACATTCATTGATGATAATTATAGAAATACATGGCTCTACCTTCTCAAAAAAAATGATGAAGTATTTTGAGAAGTTCAAGGAGCTTAGATTGAAAATGGAAACCCTAACTAAAAGAAAGATAAAGACTAATGTCTGACAATGGTGGAGAATACACTTCTAAGGAATTGATTGCATATTGTAAGTGAGCGGGAATTAAAAGGGAGCTCATTGTTCCCTATAACCTCAAACTAAATGGAGTGGCTTAAATAAATAATAGGTCAATTGAAGAAGGCATTCAAACAATGCTCCTTGATCAAGACCTACAAAAATTATTATGGGGAGAAGAAACAATGAAAGCCATGTATATTCAAAATAGAAGTACTCATATAAGTCTTAATAATAACACCCGAAGAAGTATTTACAGGAAAGAAGCCAAGTGTGGATCACCTTCGAATCTTTGGAAGTCCAACATATATCCATGTTCCAAAATTCAAGTGAAATAAGTTGGATTCCACAAGTATAAAGGAGATATTCATTGGATATAGTCCCTCCTCAAAAGCATATATAATCTACATCAAGGAAGGAAGATATTTTGAAGTAAGCAGGGATGTCATATTCGATGAAAATCAAGCCTACAAGAAATAGAAGGATATTCATATTGATTCAGATGACAAAGAAGTTCCAATGTTTAAAGAAGAAGAAGATCACCATGAAAACCATACTACAAATCAAGAAGAAGAACAGGGACCAAGTGAGCCTATTAAATATGTGATCATCTCGACTACAAGGAAAATGCCAAATTGGTTAAAAGATACATTAGAAGACATTGAAGGACATGAATCTGTGAAAGGAACCTTCAGGGAAAAAAAGAGACCAAAAAGATATTATGGTTATGCTGCATATATAATGAAGTTAATTGAAGTTGAAACATTTACATTCAAGGAAGTCGCTCATCAAGAAGTTTGGAAGAAGGCGACACAGGAAGAATACCAATCCATCATGAAAAATGGGGTTTGGGAAATCATTCCTGAACCTAGTGAAAAATTGGTTGTCACCTCCAAATGGATCTATAACAAACGTGTTGTTGATGAAAGTATATACAAGTACAACGCTAGATTCATTGCAAGGGGTTTCTCTCAAATGAAAGACATTGATTATGAAGAAATATTTGCACCCAAAATAAGGTATACTACAATTAGATCTTTGGTTTCACTAGCTGCTATAATGGGTTGGAACATCCACCAAATGGATGTGAATGCCACATTTTTGAATGGGACCGTTGATGAGGAAGAGTACATTGAACAACCTGAATGCTTTGAAGTTAATAGTAGGGACTCTCATGTTTGTAGACTCTCAATAAGGCTCTATATGGTTTAATCAAGCTCCAAGGGCATGGTATGGAAGGATGGATGTATATCTCCTTAGAATTGGGTTCATAAAGATTTTTTTTGATCCAAATCTCTACATCAAGGTTGTGAATAATGGGCCCATATTTATTCTACTATACATGGATGATTTATTCTTCATAGGCGTGGAGAAAATAATTCAAGAATATAAGAAGATGTTCGCAGTCAAATTTGGGATGAAGGATCTAGGACTAATGCACAATTACATGGGTCTAGAAGTATGGCAGAAATGTGGGGAGACATATTTGGGGCAAGAAAAATACATCATCAATTTGTTGCAAAAATTCTGGATGATGGCTTCCAAGCCTATGACTACTCCTATTATCAGAAACATCAAGAAGTTGCAAGGCTCTGGCTCAAGTCTTGTGGATCCTACCTCATATCATTAGTTGGTGGGCTCTCCAATGTATTTGGTAAATACTAGGCTGAATATATGTTTTGTTGTAAATTTTCTTAGTAAATTTTAGTTGGAGCCTTAGTAAATTTTAGTTGGAGCCTTGTCGTGATCACTAAATAACTTCCAAGCACACATTAAGATATATACGTGGGACTATACATCACTGCCTAAAGTATGATAGTAAATAAGTCATGCTAATTGGCTTCACATATTATAATATGGGTGGCAGTGAGACCGAAGAAAGAAGCACTACAAGTGGATGTTTTAGTTTGGGAGATGCTATGATTTCATGGATGAATAGAAAGAAAGAGCTCGTTGCATTAAGTAGTGCTGAAGCATAATATGTGGTTGCGTGTGAAGTAGGAAATGAGATTGTTTGGTTAAAAAATATTTTGACAGATTTGTTTGAGAAGTCTATGGGTCCTACTGTAGTTAATTGTGATAATAAAAGTTGTATCAAGATGTGTGGAGATTTGTGTTTCATGCTAGGATGAAGCATATCAATGATAAGTTCCACTTCATTAGGAACTTGGTGTAGGATGGGATCGTGAAGTTGGAGCATGTCCCGGAAGATGAACATTAGTTGACATACTGACAAAGTCTCTTCCTAATAATAAATTTTAATATCTAAGAAACATGCTTCGTTTGATAGATATTGTTGATTATATTGATGATAAAGGTTTAGAAGAGATTTGTTGAGGATTTGCAAGTGAAGCATTCCCTGGGAGGAAATCTGGTCTGATCCAAGTGGATATTGGTGGCCACCCACCTATTCTACCTAGACCTCTAGTCAGTTTCATTAGTTTCCTTGTTTATAATAACATTTAATATTTTTAGTAGTTGTTTGGGTTATGAAATTCTGGAGTAGTTTTGACCCCTTAAACGGTGTTTTTTTAAGGTCCGTAACAAGCTCATAACCATAGGAATATGCCTATGACAAATCCTGTAGTACTCAGAGATATCTTTCCGGTGATATATCATACACGCCAAACATAGATAATATGACAAAGTTACGACCCTGAGAAGTTGCCTGCCCAACTAACCCCAACGGGGCCCAAAGACTCTTAGCGTTCCATCTCCACGATTAGGGTTTTGGTTGTCTAGGGATTTCCCATGTTGTTCAATAATAAAAAGGCCCTTGAGCCTCATTGTAACATAGTTCAGAGGCATGTAGCTTCCAAATCTCTTCTTAGAGATAAGCTACCATTGCTCAAGCTAGTTTATTTCCATTATGTCTGTAAGCACATTTCAATAATTTGATAATAATGAAATGAAGCTTTATTCCTATTGCATCTCCACGTTTATGTTTATTCTGTATTTTATTGCATTCTTGCAGAAGTCTGGATCAATGGTATTAGAGAGGTCTACACTTTCTTGTTATTTCTTTGCATGTCCCCAATGAGCTCAGGGTATAAGGAGTTAGGGCTCGATCTGGTTGAATCTTTTCAAGATCATCCTCGAAAACCCGATGGCCTCCCATAGCGAACGAAAAGAAAGACGAGGGAGCAAGAGATCCTATCAAAATATTTCTCGAGGAGGCCCTCGAGAAACAAAGGAATGCAATTATGGATAACTTTTCCCAAATGCTTCGACGACTACCTACCAACGACGCATCTTCATCCAACAGCCACTTTGGAGGCACCACTCCTTTTAAGGTACAAGTTAAATTTTACATTCCCATATTTGTGGGCCAAATAGATGAAGACACAGTAGATAGATGGTTGAATATGTTAGAAGGTTATTTTTCGGTTCATGACTTTTCCAATCGGGAAAAGATTACTTTTGGACTCCTTAAAGCCACCCCCCATGTCAAGGATTGGTGGGAAACCTACTGTGAGCAAAAGGACGAAAGGGAATACTCCTTGCTCTCAGCCTCACCCACTTGGAATTCTTTCCCAAATGCCATCAAGGAAAAATATTTTCCCATGGGGAGCTATGAGGACAAGTGCATACAATGGAATACATTGCGGTAGCAAAGGGATCAAGGTGTGCATAAGCTAACAAATTTGTTCCATACCCTGCGCACAAATTTGGGTATCAAAGACTTGGAGAATCATTTGGTTCTTAAGTACTGCAGTTGTATGCAAAAATAAATCCATGAGGAAATGGAGTTCCTCGATATCTCCTCGCTTGGTGAAACATACCAATATGTTTCCAAGGTTGAGCAGAAATTCAAGCAGAAGAAACGAGACTTTGGATTTGCGAATCAAAAGCAAGGGAAATGCGCCCCTAAACTATAGAATAAAAAAAAAAATCCAAGGCGAGGCGACCTAGGACAACCTGTTGAAGCGGAAAGTGAAGAAAAACACCATGAAGCCAAAGAAGGACATGGGAAAGTGGTGTGAGTTCCATAAGAGCTCTAGTCACAACACAAGTGAGTGTCGGGCCAAGCAATCATTGGTGGCCGAGTTGAAGGCTTTCGAATCAGATGCATGTTCTGACTCTGAATCAGAACCAGACAAGGGAAATGACAAAGGGAAGCAGATTATCGATGTAGATACTAGTGCCACCATTTCCACCACCAAGATCCAGGTCATTCAGGATTGGCCAACCCCAACCACTCTAACAGATCTCCGCAAATTTTTGGGTCTTACCAATTTCTACCACAGGTTCATGTTGGGGTTATCTTATATCACATGGACTTTTAGTTAAGTCACCAAGGGAGGAGTGAAAGAAAATTTCTTTTGGTCTGAATCTCAACATAAGGTGTTCATAGAGTTGAAGCATCGCCTCTCCTCTACACCTGTGCTCACATTACCAGACATGCAACAACCATTTAAAATCAATATAGATGCCTATGACTATGCTAGTGGGGCAGTTCTTACTCATGAGGGGAATCGAGTGGAATATCACAGTGAGACACTTTCATACACACTCTGAAAGTATCCCACCTATGATAAAGAGATGTATTCCATTATTTAGGGCTGTCGACAATGGAAGCATTACATTTTGGAGAAGGAAATGGTCATCCACACAGATCACTGACCCCTACAGTTCATACAGACACAAGGGAAGTTGCAGAATGATCACCATGAGAAATCATCCACATACCTACAACAATGCCATTTTAACATCAAGTACAAGAAGGGAAACAAAAATAATGTTGTAGACTGGCTTAGCCAACCACCCATCTTGGCACTAACCATTGTGCTTGACTCTTATGGGCACGAGACTTCAGTTTGGCTGCATCTCTATAAAAGCGATCCAGAATTCGGCAACACATACCAGATGCTCCTGGAAGGTAAGAAATTTCCAGAGTTTCACCTCCAAGATGCACCGTTATGCCACCTGGGACACCTTTGTGTTCCTTCAAGTGAGCGTGCCAAGATGATTTGGGAAGTGCACTACAGTTGGGTCACTTGAAATTCTGGGGTCGAGAAAACAGTGGAAATACTGCATAAGTATTTCCATTGGCTGAACTTTTGACACGATGTTGAGAATTGCATCAGATCCTGCAATTCCGATTTCCAAATGTCCATAAAAAAGAAAGGCCTATATACTCTGCTACCTAGCCCTAGTGGACCTTAGGAATCCATCTCCATGGACTTCCTGTACCATTTCCAAACCGTCCATAAAAAAGAAAGGCCTATATACTCCGCTGCCTACCCCTAGTCGACCTTGGTAATTTATCTCCATGGATTACATGTTGGGCCTTCCTTCTACCAAGCATGGCAGTGACTGCGTTTTTGTAGTCGTCGAAAGATTCTTTTATATGGCCATTATGGGAGCCTACAAGAAGAATATCACAACAAAATCCACTGCTACACTCTTCTTTGAACGTGTGTGGGTACACTTTGGTATCCCATAGTTCATTATCTCAGATCGGGACATCAAGTTCGTCAGGACATTTTGGTCAAGTATTTGGTTGATGTTGGACACCAAGCTCATTAAGTCCACAACTTTCCACCCCCAAATTGATGGCCAAACAGATGTCGTCAACAGGATGATCGTACACATTATGCACATGTACAACTCAAAGCATCCACGCACATGGCATGAAAGCCTCCCCTATGTCCAACACAACTATAACCGAGCTCTCGACAACTCAACTAGTGATAGCCCCTTTAAGGTGGGTTTTGGATTCCAGCCACTATGTCCCATTTATGTGGCCATACCATTTGCATCTACTCAGGTAGATTCGACTCATGTCCAGTCCAAAGCTAACAAGGCGAACAAATTCATTGAGCGCATTCAACGCATCTTCCAGGAGGTCCATGACATATTGGACAAAGCCAATGCTAAGTAAAAGCAACAACATGATCAACATCGGGTGCCACACAAGTTCCATGTGGGCGAAAAATTTTGGCTACATTTGCAGAAGGAGCACCTCATTGGACCCCATCGTAAGCTTCTCTCGCTCTGATATGGACCATACACCATCTCCAAGGCTGTAGGGTACAATGCCTTCGAGCTCAGTATTCCACCATTCCTTATTTTTCACCCAGTGTTCAATGTGGACCACCTTCAACCTTACTTTCCACAATTACTAGATACATTCAACATTATAGAACAACTCACACCAACAGAGTTAAACCAAAACTACATGGAATAGGTCACAATTGATCAAATCATGGACACACAAATCAATAACACTCGCCAGCAGAGGATCCAACTATATTGATTTGTCAAAGAAAGCCAACTCCTTCACCAAGCCAAGTGGTTCACCAAGGACCAGGTTCAACGGACATTTCATCACCTCATGGAGGATCTGCATGCAATGGGGACCATTGCTTATTAAGGGGGGAGGAATGATCCAGGTGGATATTGGTGGCCACCCACCTATTCCACCTATACCTCTTGTCTGTTTCATCAGTTTCCTCATTTATAGCAACATTTACTATTTTTAGTAGTTTTTCGGGTCCTAAACTTCCGAAGAATTTTTGACCTCCTAAACAGATTTTTTTTGAGGTTCATAGTAGGGACATTTCCATAGGCATAGGTTTGAAAAAAATATTATAGTACTCAAATAGATATTTCTGATGATATATCGTATGCACCAAACGAAGATAATATGACCAAGTTATGACCCCGGGAAGTTGGTTGCCCAACTAACCCCAACGGGTCCCACAAACTCTTAGCGTTCCATCTCCTGGGGTTAGGGTTTTAGTTGTTTAAGGTTTTCCCATGTTGTTGAATAATAAGAAGGCCCTTGAGCGTCATTGTAACATAGTTTAGAGGCATGTGGCTGCCACATATCTTCTCAGAGATAAGCTACCATCGCTTGAGCGAGTTTATTTCCATTCTATTTGTAAGCATATTTTAGTTATTTGATATTAATGAAATGAAGTTTTATTCCTACTTCATCTCAATTATTTCTGTATTTTACTGCATTCTTGCATAATTTCGTATCATGGCCAACACTTTGTTGATGTCTGGATCCCAAAGTAGGGAGGGTGGTGTTGGTCTTACAACTCTAACCTTAGATACAGACCTGAATCCCTGGATTGGTGGTTATCACATAAGCCTGATGGTACCTAGAGAGGAATAAAGCTTTAGTCCACCTTAGTCCCACTCGGATAGATTTCCCTAATAAGGAATCTAATCTGTGGCATTGTGCTGTCTAAACTTTTGAGAGACCAACAAACATATTTCCCTGGTCAGGAATCTAGTCCATGGCATTACGGTGCAAAAAATCTTCATAGTTCATATATTTTGAGATCTTCCACTATGTTTTTATATTATGAATACCTCCCTAGTTAAGGGTGAGTATTCATTATATTCATTATGTTACTTAAGAAGGCCCTATATGGTTTTAAACAAGCTCCAAGGTCATGGTATGTAAGGATGGATGCATATCTCCTTGGAATTGGGTTCATAAAGAGTTACGTTGATCCAAATATTTACATCAAGGTTGTGAATAATTATCCTGTCATTATTCTACTATATGTGGATGATCTATTCATCACAAGCACAAAGAAAACAGTTCAATAATGTAAGAAGATGTTGGCGGCCGAATTTGGGATGAAGGATCTAGGACTAATGCACTACTACCTAGGTCTAGAAGTACGACAAAAAATTGGGGAGATATATTTGGGGAAAGGAAAGTACATCATCAAGTTGTTGTAGAAATTCAGGATGATGTATTCCAAGCATATGACTACTCCTATGATCACAAACCTCAAGAAGATGCAAGGCTCTGGCTCAAGTCTCATGGATCGTACCTCCTATCGCAAGTTAGTGTGCTCTCTGATGTATCTGGTAAATACTAGGCCGAATATATGTTTTGCAATAAATATTCTTAGTAGATTCCAGTAGGAGCCTCGTCATGATCATTGGATAGTTTCCAAGCACATATTAATATATATACGTGGCACTATACATCACTGCGTAAAGTATGAGAATAAGGAAGTCATGCTAATTGGCTTGACAGATTTTTATTGGGGTGGCAGTGAGACCGATGGAAGAAGCACTACAGGTGGATGTTTTAGTCTGCTATGATTTCACGGATGAGTAGAAAGCAAGATCCCATTGCTTTAAGTAGTGCTGAAGCATAATATGTGTTCGCGTGTGAAGTAGGAAATGGGGTTGTTTGGCTAAGAAAGCTTCTGATATATTTGTTCAAGTAGTCTTTGGGTTCTATCGTAATTAATTGTGATAAGAAAAGTTTTATTAAGATGTCTAGAGATCCCGTGTTTCATGCTAGGATGAAGAATATGAATAATAAGTTCCAATTTATTAGGAACATGGTGCCTGGTGGGATCATGAAGTTGGAGTATGTCTCGATAGATGAACATGTAGCTGACATGCTGAAAAAGTCTCTTCATAATAATAAATTTGAATATCTAAGAAACATGTTTGGTTTAGTAGATATTTTTGACTATATTGATGATATGGGTTTGGAATATATTTGTTGAGGCTTTGCGAGTGAATCATTGCTTGGGAGGACATCTGGCCAACACTTTGTTGATGGCTGGATCCAAAAGTAGGGAGAGTGGTGTTGTCCAAAGAGCTCTGACCTCAGATACAAACCTGGATCTCTGGGTTGGTGGTTAGAAAGTAAGCCTTATGGTACCTAGAGAGGTTGAAATATTTAGTCCACCTTAGTCCCACTAGATAAATTTCCGTAATCAAGAATCTAGTTCATCACATTGTGGTGCCTAAATTGTTGGGAGACCAATGGATAGAATGGATATATTTCCCTGGTCAAGAATCTAGTCCATGGCATTGCGGTGCCTAAAATATTCATAGTTCATATATTTTGAGATCTTCCATTGTATTTGTATATTATGAATACCTCCCTAGTTAAGGGGTGGTGTTTAAGAATGTAACTAGGACCCGATCTTCATAAAATGTAATGTACTTTTCAAAAGAATAAAGAATATAATAATAATTATTATTGTAACAATGACTTATTAAAGCATGGGTTTCATGCTTGGGTCATCATTATATTAGTCAAAGTCCCCATTGTGGACTCCTAGGATTAATATTGAGTTAATAGAGTCATTTTACATGTAAAAAGACCCTTCTCGGGCTTTGGAATAATGTAAAAAGGTTTATTATTGTGTCAAATATGGTTTATGTACGCTCCATATCAAGTCGGCCTAAGGACACCCATTCGACCTCACATGGAGCCTATAAATACAAGGAGATCAAATTAATTTAGAGCATCTCATCTCGATCTAGTTCGATATCTCTCTAGTGGCTGGAGGAAGTGAGCAGTTGATTAAGGAAGCCAAAAGGAGTGCGAGTTGGGTGAAGGTTAAGGAGAAAGAAGAAATAAAATCTTTGGTGCTAATCTCTCTCTGTTTCGTGCCCTAAATTGGGAGATCAAAGTCTTCCAAGTGTCGCTGATACTAGTTGTTGCTTGATGTCATAAGTTGCTACATATTCAAATTTTCTTGGTTGAAAGTGTTGTTTCAACGGGGTCGAAGATCTTGAAGGGCCAACTTGGTGTGGAGGAAAGGTTTGGTCTATGTATAAGTTGAAGATTATCAAAGAAAACTATTGAAGGAAGAGAATTTTGACTGTGTTTTTCCCTCGAGGGGGCTTTTACCCTGGCATAGTGCCTACATCTTGTGTACTTCATTTTTTTGATATTCATGCACACACATAATTTGGTAATTTCTTGCTGAATGATAACATAATAAAGAAGTAAATAAGGCAACATAATTCACAGGTAATCATCAAGAAAGAGGAATAAAACCCTAATATACTTGCATTGATTTCTTAACATCACCCACTACTCCAATTTGTCCCTAAAAGTGACAAATTTGACCCCCTGGATATGTAAATATAGAGAGAAGTTTGAACTCATTGTAGCACTAATTCACAACTTTTATTTATGTGGAACAAAGGAGAGAAAAACTAGTGAAAAACCTAAGGAAGAAGACCTAAAGTCCAAGGAGAGAGAGAAAAAGTCAAAGGAGAGAAACTTGTGATTTATGCCCAAAATTTTAGACTATTGTAGGGGCCAAAAATTTCAGATTTGCAGCGGGGGCTGAAAAATCAAAGTTTGATCAATTTTGAAGGGTGTTGACTAGTGTTGACTTTGTTGGATTTGACTTGCTCGAGGAAGGATTGAAGGAATATTGACTTGGGTCTTGTGGGAGGTCTTGGTATTGGTCTTTGGGTCCTAGATTACTCACTTTGATATGATTCTATAAGAAGAGAAGTTGGTTGGGTTTTCCCCCTTGTGGGGTTTTTTCCTCTCTTGGAGCTTATAACTTTGTGTTCTTTGTCTCTTGTGATCTTCATGCTTTTAGGTTTTCATAATTATTTGATGAAGAGAAAATAAAAAAATTAAATAAGAAGCTAACATATATTCATAAGCAATAATCAAATAAGAGAATTCAACCCTTTTTTGCTAGCCTATTGGTTTCTCAACACAACATACGCCAATCCCTATTGCCGCAAATACATGTAGGTTTCTCAACACAACATACGCCAATCCCTATTGCCGCAAATACTCATAGGCACCAACCTACCTCACCAAGTTTTCTTGATACTTTTTCCTTAACCAAGTATATTAATTACTTCTACCTTCACCAAGTTTATTTGTTGCTTCTACTTTCATTAGGTTTTCTTGTTACTTCTATGGTCATCAGGTCTGGTAGTTTCTTCTTCCTTCACAAGGTCTATTTATTTCTTATACCTTCAATAGGTTTGCTTGCTACTTCTACCTTAACCATATATGTTAGTTACTTATCCTTCACTATATATTCTTATTACTTCTTCCTTCACTAGGTTTGCTTGCTGCTTTTGGTTTTACCGAATTCACTTCTAAAATAATTTTTTGTTTTTTTGCTCTTCCCAATAACAAACTTGGACAACATGCCAGATATCAAATTTTGCAAATATAATTCTGTTTTTTTTGACCTAAGGCACTTCTAAATGTCTCCTCATGTTACACATGCAATCCATTCTTTGGAAAGAAGTGATCCCTCTATCCCAATGAGTGGGTCTAGTAACAACTGTGACAAAGAATGCAAGATTTCCTAGTTTAACATCGAAATAAAATGAGAGAGGGAGATGACCTACCTCACTCCTATGTGATTTATTTCTCGACGTTGATGCTAATCCTTTTGCTTCCAGGCTTGCTCCTTGCTATACCTTTTGCGTTCAAATACCTGCAAGAAAGATCATACGATGACAAAAAAAATAGACATAGCATATATATATTTCAAAGTAAACCATATGGCAGATCAAGGGGCATCATACAAAACAAGTTAATATTAACAAGCTCTTGGAAAGAAAAACACACTTTGTATTATTAAATAAACAAAGGGAAGCTTACAAATGGTGCCTTGATGTTAGAGGCCTCCTTCAGAATGTAAATACAAGTCCAAGCCAAGCTCTTCAATCTCTTCTCCTTTCTCCACAAATTGATAACATATAGGCGAAATCAGGCAGAAGGATGGCAACCAGCAATGACCAACCAAGAATAATTAGCATGACACTCTTTTAGTAGAGTTGGAGAGGTTATGGATCCACAAATGAGGGGGAAAATATTTATCTCAAAGATTAAAATATTTGGAGATAATATCAAAGGTTCAAAATGGGATAATTTGACCATATCCTCAATCAAAAAGTACCAGACTTCCGTTCTCGAGAGTTATAGAGGACAAAGCTTCTACTCCATTTTTGGAGAACCTCCCTAAAGAGGACCAACATGATTTTACTACTGAATTCCCGCGCTACCAACACTTTTCATAGGTTAGGGACAAGGTGACAAGCATGAGGCTGTTTAGGGGAGAACCGGTTGGGCTTGCGAATTAGGGTTTTTTACAAAATTTTGAAAAAAGGCTTCAAGGAATTTCTCTTTTAGGTCTTCAGGGATATTTTAAGCATGTTATCCAAGATGAATAAATTTTCACAGCTTTTTTCACTTGCGACGTTTGTGGCATGAGTGACACAAAAGATGCCACTTAGGATAAGGACCGAGGAATGTGAAAAAATACTATGTAACGAATGCCCCCTAAAGCATGAAAGCAAAACGAGAAGTGATGGTTGAATCACTTTATCAACCATGGCAAGGAATTTGGAAAAACACTACCAGGAGACCTGCCAATCAAACATAATACAATAAATGACATCTTTGATATAAACATGCCTAATCACATATCTATGAATAGGCATCAAATAACACATGAATCCATGGTATGGACGCAACCATCCATCTGAGAGGGATCATGAAAATGGATCCACGGTATGGTTGGAACCTTATGTATAGAAAGGACCATGTATAAAATCATGAATATTAATAACTCGACGCAGACTGGATAATAACATATGTGATCTAGGGTCTTCGTCTTGATCCACCCACTGTATGAATATAACCATGTGAATAGATGTGTCAATGTCAAACATGGTAGAAACCACTTGATTACTGGTCGATAAGGTAAACCGTTAACATGTGTGAGAGAAGCCACCAATACAGACGATGGCCCTCAAGGTACGAAATCACAATTTACAAGTTTGAATGAATGAGTTGAAGTTGAACACTGGAGGAATCCTTCGATCGAAGGTTAATGATGTGAACCCGTCGTCTAAAGCGAAGAACTTGCCATTGAGGCATGCAAGCTCCAAGGTACTAAGAACGCGTTTCTAGACCACCTTCCTAGATAATGAGCTGAAGTCGACAAGAAGTGATCTGTCGAAGGAGGGCCATAATTATTACCACATCATCGACACGAAAAAAATGATTTCTAAAGATGATATGAGTGATTAAGGATTGTTACAGAGAGGGTAAAATAAGTAGACTATGTTTGAATTTTACAGATAGAACTTCTCTTAAACATATCGACGACACGACTTCGGATTTTGGCATCATTTGACTTAAAATGGGATCAAAGGTCATGATGACCACATATGATGATTGAATAAGAGGAAAATGGATTTCCCAAACCCAGGAAGGTAAATGATGAATGAAGGATATCCCCAGCCCGACATGAAATGCATATGAGTCTCATGTTCAAGAGTGACATGCTTCCTTTGGTACATAATACAAAACATGCTTTAATTCCATTTTCCCCCATTATTTCCAGCAAGTACCTCTTTATTTTTTATAGAAATCTTGAAGAGGATACCATATGATTAGCGTATAAGCTCACCCTTCAGATGAATCCATCATAGTAAGTTTAATGAGCCCTAGGAAGGAGTAACTTTATCTCGTCATGGTGACAAGTCCTTCGTCGTTTAAGTTTTACGAGTCCGACAGAGGGGTAACTTGACATATTTTTCACGTTTAGGGAGTTTGAAAAGGAAGCAGAAAATAGAAATACAAAAGGTCCCTTTTCATAGATAGTCCCTCGAATCCGAAAAGGTAGAAAGCAATATTCGAGAGAACCTCCTGATCATGTTTAACCAAGGTATTTATTTTTCTTAATTAGTCATCCTAAGCCTGAGAAGGGGTAAACGTATACTGAGACAACATCAATTCATTTATTTTAATGAGCTGGAAAGGATAAGTGCTCGGGAATCTTTTCAGGTTTCGAGAGTCATAAAAGAGCTTAAAGCTGACTCCAAGGGGTTCCTTTTTTGTTTGTTTTTACGAGTCTAAAAAAGTGATAAAAGATAACTCGTCATTCACCATTGACCAAATTTGATTCATAATAACCTGATTTTACACATGCAATCAAACGTCACATTGATCGAAAAAATATATAAATATGGGTAAAAGTACTTCATAAAACCATAAAAATAATTTTTTAATAAAAATATTTGGCAAAAGTCTTTTAATAGCTAAAAGTAAAAAATAAAAATTAATTTTACCATTTGAAGTTTGAAAGAGCACTTTTCCTCCATTTTTTTTTGAACTTTAGGCTCACCATTTGACCAATCTAGGCCACCATTTTCTGATCCATTTGTTGCAGGTAATAACTCTTCTCCTTGCCTGCATTTTCCCTTTATTTCAAGCAATTTTTTTCATTTTTCTTGTGGTTTAGGAGCCCTTGAAAAACTAGGGCACACGAGTGACCGATGTGGGTTTGACCCATCATGTCCACGCTGATCGTCCTGACCCTTAAAGTACCATTGCGCAAAAATTTCTAGACAAATGCGTTAGAACTTAAAGCAAATTTATTTTGATGAATTCTCCATTTTCACTCAATGTTTTGCAAAAATTCATCCATGAAAGATGTTAATATTTGTTAATTGATGTTTTTTAGGAGAATCATGGAAATAGAGTGGAAATAAAGGGGTCATGAGGCTGAGGATCGAGAAGCAGCTCAGGATCCAAACTGCGTAAGAGCACTGCATAACTGCGGTTTGTTCAAATTCTTCCTAACACCTAGGATGTGATCCCAAGTGGATCTATTGCATTACTTGGTGAGATGGTGGGACATAGACCGCCAAGTATTTGTGATCGGTGAATGAGACCTAGATATCAATGTATCTGACATCTATTTCATAACCGGTTTGTCCAGGAGGGGACTTCTAGTCCAGCTATCAGGATCTAGACCATGTGGAGAGAGTACAAACATACTTGTTCCAAAACATTGCAGTGATGGGTCTCAAAAGACCAAGAGCGGAAAAATTGACATTAAAATAATCAATGATCCAGCTCTTAGGACATTCCTTTACACTATTTCTCGAGTGGGAGGGGTGCAAGCCCTTCATGAGGCGAGAAAATCTCATTTACAGTATGTAGTGGATTGTATGAGTCCAATGTTTTTTGACTGGTGAAAGGGATTACTTGCTCACAGGAAGGATCAAGTCACCAAATGCAAAACGATGAAGTTGAAATAGTTTGGATATGGTTCGATCCTGGTGACTTTCTTCTTAGAGAGGGTTCCATTGTTCCATTGCCAGAGGATAGAGTTGGGACCTCCTGTGCCGAGGGATCCACGGATTTAGAGATGGAGCGAGTTGATACCTCGCCATAGTGGCAAGCAGCATATGTCATTCCTCCTTGCATTCTTCGGATGGGTATGCCATCAGCTAATTATGATCGATGACTGTCCATACACAGGGACTGATATCAGGGGAGATCCTGATATTCCTTTTCCACTGGGAGGACAGTGGGATGACCTCAGTAAGAATTTTTTTTTTTCTTTTCAATATTTTGATTTTTTTGTATGTGTATCAAGAGTTTAATTGATGATTTTTTTTGTAGATGTTGGAGTAGTGAGGCCTCCAGGGCTATCTCAGGTAGTGTGGTGGGTTGTTCGTCAGATCGAGGTAGTTGTTTATGATGAGGGTGCTAACCCTATAGTTGAGGTGGAGCGTAACCTCACAACTCTTACCAAAGGAATACGATATCAGAGACACAGTATGGGAGTTCCAACTAGACTGCATCAACTATTAGGTCAAGCAGTCAAAGGTATTACATAATACCATCAAAATCAAGCCATAGGATAGATATGCTTAAGTTTAGTTATTTTTACTACACTTATGTAGACTCGAGAAGCCATGTGTCTTAAAACATAGATTTTAACATTTTGATGTACCACACTTTTTGCAAACTTTATATATATATAGACACACACACACACACGCACGCACACACACACACACACACATACATATATATACATGTTTCTACTGCTATCTAATGTTCTTGTCATTATGATGTTTTGATTTTTACATGTGATGCAAATGTTTGTCTAACACATAATTCACTAATGTATCAGTTAATGTATTCAAATGTCTTAGAACATCTTGATAAGTAATGTAATCAAAGTGTCATTCCAATAATCGAACACATAGATAGATTCATAATATTTGAGGGTTTATGACTGAATAATGCCCATTCAATTGTAGCACAATGAGTTTCGAATCAAGTTTAATAACGAATTCCCTAACACCAAGAGCAACAAATTCTGATAATAGCTCGATAACCACATTATATTCGGCAATGTTGTTAGTTGTTTGGCCCAAACATACACCTTGTAGATTCACTTACTTTTCATTAGGAGAATAAAGTGCCCATGCTGTGGAAGACAAGTTCCGTGTACTACAAGAAGTGCCATCAACGAAATCAACATAATGGTTTGATGAAATCTGCAAACCAAGTGGCACATATGGTAAGCAGAG
This sequence comes from Pinus albicaulis, assembly GCA_034641835.2. Classification (NCBI taxonomy): domain Eukaryota; kingdom Viridiplantae; phylum Streptophyta; class Pinopsida; order Pinales; family Pinaceae; genus Pinus; species Pinus albicaulis. The sequence continues at coordinate 1,419,890,606 of CM076572.1, read as the reverse complement.
GAAAACATGTCTGCAAAATAAAAGAATCACATCAAAATCTAATTGTACACTAATGAATCACACACACTAATGTATAAAGTATTTATGCTAAATCAAGCATAATACTTCTTGAGATAGAGCCCTTTTTGGGGCTTCGCCAATTGAATCCCTTCATAATAGACCAAATCACAGGCACCTTTTTCTAGTACTCTCTTAACGATATAGGGCCTATGCCACATCAGTTCGATTTTTCCAACCCCCATCTTGTGATGGGATTTATCATATAGTAAGACCAAGTCACCTTCAGTATAAACATGCAAAGTCACAAATTTATCATACTGTGCTTTAAATCATTTCTTTTGGGCTTTGATAACCAAAGAGACAATTCGTCGAGTCTCATCGAGACATTTGAGGTATATAAATTGTTCCTCTTCTGGTGAAGTATGAGGGAGTAACTCGACAACTAGCTTTAATGAAGGAATTCTACACTCAATTGGGAGAGTGGATTCTAGACCATACACTAATTGAAAATGTGTGAATTTTGTCGTTGTCTTAGTCAAAGTTCGGTATGCTCATGTGATGGCTAGTAGGGTGTAGGCGTTAAGGAGAGCTGTTCACTCTTCTCTCAATAATTTCTTTCGCCAAGGGAGTCTACTTCAAGTCTTGTTTCCATTTCATTAATCAAATTCCACGAATTTGATAAATGAAATAAATGATAGATTTAAAGCTCTTCAATAAAATGTTAATCCTTGCAACAATATTGCAAAGCCCTTTTAACTATGAAATCACCCTTGAAACTGTATCAGTGCCTTTCAGCCTTCAAAATATAGTAACACAATATGCCTTTTAATAGTTCAACTCCTTGGAATTAATATCCAACCTTAAGACTATAACGTTAAACCCCCTTACTCTAAGAACAAGAGATTTTTCCACGTTGAATTTTCATGGGACCCACGCATCTAATATTCAATTCTCATGTATTAAATAAACATTTAATATTTCCAAAACCGCTCGACCATATCTCAGATTAAACTCTGAGCAGCTTTGCTAGTGATCGCACTTGGATCTTTTGTCCTCTAGATCGAATGAAAATCACGTTGCTTCCCCCACAAAAGGTTAGCACACAAAAATTACGCAATATAAGTGGTATTCATGAGGTGACATGTTTAAAATGTATTGGATCGCGTTGATAAAGGTAAAAACCGTCTCAGGCCCAATTTCCACGCGATACTGCTAGTATTCTCCTCCTAAACCGCTCAGCTGGCAAATCCGGTATTTGGAGCGTTATCGTTCCACCAAACAAAGGTTTCAATGCACCTTTAATAATCAGAGGTTTAGACCCACTGCATCCTTCATAACATCATCGATTCTTTGTTTGGTAACCTTAACACTAGAATTGGTATCGATTCTTGTAAATCGAACCCCACACACTCTTATATAAACTCTTATCAATATCAGAATCGATAGCTGATATGAATAGAAATTCTCCACACAAATAAGTGTGTATTTAACTATTACAGAGGGGATGTGAAATAATACGCATTTGGTAAACATAAACTTTCATACAGAGATCGCGTTCTTAATCAATTCAGGACCGAACTATGTAATTCAAGAAATTTGAAAAGAATCAAAATCTTCTTTTAACAGTGACCATGTAAGTTCGATTTACCCTCAATCTCTTATACACAGAATTCATACACTCTATTCAAACTCCGAGGACATGGGTTTGATACATCCAGAGAGTAAACAGGAGATTTTCACACAGAAACTGAATTCTTCAAAATTATGGTCAGAGATCCCAAAGTTGAAGGAATGAATCCTTTGGGAAAATTCCAATTACACACAGATATAAAAAAGGCGACAATTTTATTAAAACAGAGAGCTAAACCTCTCGACTCAGTCTTCTACTACAAAATCCCCCCTTTAATCTGTATCAGGGGTTACCTTATAAATCTTTACATGGCTATTAGGTTCCTTCTTGAGGACCGGTTTATTCTTATTTAAAATAAAAGCCTAATTACATAATATTGCTCTAATTCTATCAACAGAAACTAAATAGATTGACACAAATAAACTATTCGACTTCTTCAGTTACTAAACTACCCTATCTGCTCTAAGTGTAACAGACAGCTAAGGTGTTGACACCTTTGCTGGTACATTTCCTTGCATATTCGAACCCACCTAGTCACAACATGTGGACAATTTTTCTCACATTTCTGACTAGGATCCAATGCCCCTGCATCAGACTCCCGAGGGAAATTTTCTTCATGGCCTCCTTTCCATGAGTTCTTTCACAGAACTGCCCAGCTTCTGCAACATAACTTCCGTCATCCAAGTAGCATGTTTATTTGGCTAGTCCTTCCACTTGATCAAATACTGGAAATATTCCTGTCCTCTGGTTCTCTTAAAAACCCTCTTGTCTAAGATCTTCTCTGGCTGTAATGGCTGTGCTGTAGGTAACTTTTTTACCCACTCAATCTGATTCGTATCTTCTGGTCTTTCATCTGTGCCACCATCTTCATACCTGTATAAATCTACAACATTAAATATTGGAGATATCCCAACATCAGGAGGTAATTCAATTTCATAAGAATTAGCAGAAAATTTCCTCAATACCTTGCATGGTCCTATATTCTTGAACTCAATTTGTTATACTGCTTCTTTGGGAATCTTTCCTTCCTCAAGTGTTCCAGAACCAAATCACCAACTTCAAAATTAACTTCTCTTCTGCTCAAACCTGCTCTGCCTTTGTACTTGATGCTGCTGCCTTGTAGCTGCTACTTTACCTGCTCATGTATTGCTTGAATCTATGAAGCAAATTATTCTCCATCAGCACTCCTCATTTCTTCTTTTCCCAAGTTTCTTAATTTAGATACTCCTCTGGGGTGCATTCCATAAAAAATATGGAATGGACTCTGTCCTGTACTTCTGTTCAGTGAATCATTGTATGCATACTCTGCCTGTGGTAGGATATGGTCCCACTGCTTAGGATGTTCTCCTGCAAGACTTCTCAAAAGGTTACCCAAACTTATATTTACTATCTCAGTTTTCCCATCAGTCTGAGGATGAAAAGCTGAGCTGAAACTCAGTTTAGTACCAAGCTTCTTCCACAATGTCCTCCAAAAATGACCAACAAATTTGGAATCTCTATCAGAAATGATACTCTTAGGCAACCCATGTAATCTAACAACTTCTTTGAAAAACAAATTGGCAACATAAGTAGCATCACTAGTTTTATAACATGGAATAAAATGTGCCATCTTGGAAAATCTGTCAACCACAACAAAAATTGCATCATTCCCTCTCTGTGTCTTGGGAAATCCTAAAACAAAATCCATACTTACCATGTCCCACAGTCTGTCTGAAATAGGCAATGGAATGTACAAGCCTGCATTCTGGCTTCTTCCCTTTGCATATTGACAAATTTTACAATTCTTCACAAATTTTTCCACCTCAGATCTCATCCTTGGCTAATAATAAAAATGACTCAGCTGCTCATAAGTTTTATCAGCACCAAAATGTCCAGCAAGTCCACCACTATGCTTTTCTCTGATTAAATTCTCCCTCATGGAACAATTTGGTACACACAATTGATTTCTTCTGAACAATAAGCCCTCTTGAAAGAAATAATCCAACCATTGACTTCTGTCTATCAACACAGGGTTACAACATACTTCAAATGCTTCTTTGAAATCCAAATATTTTTTATAAAGTTCCTTAAGAAAATCAAATCCTACCACTTCAAATTGGTTTGCTTGAACAAGCATGTTTTTCCTACTCAAAGCATCAACTACCTTATTTGCTTGGCCACTTATATGCTTCAAAACAAAATTAAAAATCTGGAGATATTCAACCCATTTGGCATGTTTGTGGTTCAATTTAGGTTGCTGCATGATATACTGTAAAGCATGATTATTTGAGTATAACACAAATTACTTAGACATTAAATAATGCCTCCACTTCTTCAATGACTGCACAATTGCATAAAATTCATTTTCATAAGAAGAGTACTTTCTTCTTGTCTCATTTAGCTTCTCACTGAAATATGCTATAGGTCTGTCTTCTTGACTCAATACAACCCCAATGGCTTCTCCACCGGCATCACACTTCACTTGAAATGGCTTGTTAAAATCAGGCAAAACTAGAACAGGCTTCTCAATTATCTTCTGTTTCAAAAGCTGAAAATTATTTTAAGCTTCAGTAGTCCATTTGAATGGTTGTTTGTCCTTCTTTATAGTCTTAATGATAGGTGCATTAATCTTGCTAAAATTCCTTATGAATTTTCTGTAAAAACTGGCAAGTTCATGGAAACTTCTTACCCCAAAAACACTTCTTGGTGAAGGCCACTCCAAGATTTCCTTGACCTTTTCTAGGTCCATCTTTAGTCCTTCAGCAGAAACAACAAAACCCAAATATACCAATTCTTCTTTCATGAATGAACACTTATTTAAATTTATCAGCAACTTCTCTTGATGTAACTTCTTCAAGACATGATTAAGATGCCTTAAATGTTCTTCCTTTGTTTTGCTGAAAACTAATATGTCATCCAGGTATACTATTACAAATTTACCAATAAATTCCCTTAACACTTCATTCATGAGCCTCATAAAAGTACTAGGTGCATCTGATAACCCAAAAGGCATTACCAACCACTCATACAATCCTTCACTTGTTTTAAAGGCTGTTTTCCATTCATCACCCTCCTTTATCCTAATCTGATGATATCCACTTTTCAAATCTAATTTTGAAAAATATTTTTCTCCACTCAAACAGTCCATTAAATCTTCAATCCTAGGCAAAGGAAATCTATACCTGATTGTTATCTTGTTGATTTCTCTTGAATCAGTGCACATTCTCCAACCTCCATATTTCTTTGGACTCAACATTGTAGGTACTGCACACAGACTCAAGCTTTCTCTGATCAGAACCTTGTCAACCAATTCCTATACTTGATTTCTGATTTCTTCATTCTCTATGGGAGTCATTCTGTAGGCTGCTTTGTTTGGAAGATTTGATCCTGGAATCAAATATATCTGATGGTTTATTTTTCTTACAGGTGGTAATTCATCAGGAAAATCATCCACAACAATACCACAATAATTGTCCAGCATTTCTTGAATTTCAATTGGAAAATTAGAAATTTTTTTAGAAGTAAGCACTACTTTAGGTTTTCAAACTAAAGCAAAATTTACCTCTTCCTCTTCAATCTGCTGTAAGTACTCTTTCCCACTCAGCAATAAAGTCTTTGGATTAGAATTTCTACTTGATGGTTCTCCTTCCTACATAGGTATCAATGTTTGATGTATTCCATCCTTGAAAAACTTATAAGTGTTCTTCTTACCGTCATGTACTGCTGCTCTGTCATATTGCCAAGGTCTACCCAGCAGTATGTGACACACATCCATAGGCATCACATCACACATGATTTTGTCCTTGTAGCTGCCCATTTTCAATTCTATTTTACATTGCTCCTTCACAATCAGCTGGTGTCCTTTATGAAGCCATGACACCTTGTAGGGTGTTGGGTGTTCCCTTTTCTTCAGTTTTAGTTTCTCTATCACCTCTGTAGAGACCAAATTGTCTATGCTGCCACTATCAATGACCAATTGAAAACATTTCCCTTGGACCTTGCACACACTTCTAAACAAAGTCTTCCTCTATGCTGGTTCAACAGCTTCCTTTGTTTGCTTCAACAAAACCTTATTAACCACCAAATATTCTCCTTTCTCTGGCATAATTTATTCTTCTGTTTCAGACAACCTTGCTGATTCTTCTCCAATCTGAGCAACAATTTCATTTCTCTGACTTGTACCCATATTCTCTGGGCATTCATAGTGTTTATGTCCCAATTGGTGACATCTGTAACATCTCACTTATCTTCCTCTTTTTCTGCCTCCTCTTCCTCTATAGAAACTCCTTCTGCCCCTTGCATCACCTTCTGTGGATGCATTCTGAGGTGAGCTGTTGCTAGCTCCATCCCTTGGTGCCATAGACCTTCCTCTACCACCTTGAATTCCCTTTCCTCGGAAAGTACCTCTTCCTTTGGAAGACTGCTTCCTCAGGAGTTTCTCTTCAGCTTTCAAGGCCATTTGATAAGCCTCTTCTACTGTCTTAGGAGACAAAATACCTATCTCATCCTGGATCTCCAACTCGAGACCATTTGCATACCTGGCAACCTTCTCTGCTGTGTCCTGGATTTGTCCATCCTTATATTTACTTTATAAAACTCTTCTGTGTATTCTTTCACTGTCATCAATCTCTGTCTAAGATTCTGCATTTGTCTAAATAGTGTAAGATGATAATCACTAGGAAAAAAATTACCTCTCAGCTTTGCCACCATTCTGGTCCAACTCTTGATTGGTTGTTTACCAGCTCTCCTTCTCTTGGCTTGCACTCCATCCCACCAAAGTGTTGCATGTCCCTTCAACCTTGTTATTGCAAATTTAACTCTCTTGTCTTCACCCATTTCTTCATAATCAAAGCATTTGTCCATCTCATTGATCCAGTCCATCAATTCTTTTGGATTCAACCCTCCTGCAAAGCTTGACACTTCAAGTCTGGGCTTGGATGTAGACCCCAGAACTGATTTAAGGAGTCTCATCTCAGGAGTAATCTCAACATTCTCTCCTGCCTCCTCTTCAGCTTTAGGTTCACTGACATCCTCAAGATCTCTCGAGTGTCCTAATTCCATTACTTCCAATCTGGCTCGGAACTGCTGCATGGTCTCCAATACTTCTGCATTGGAAATTGGCCCGCCTCTTCTTCTACCAGCATCACCTCTGGCAATTCGGACAGCCATGCTGGAATTCTTCTTCTGGCTTTTGGAAGTCAACTCAGTCTTTGCAAAATGTCTTGAAATCTTCTCTGATACCACAAATGATGGCTAGTAGGGTGCAGACGTTAAGGAGAGATGTTCACTCTTCTCTCAATAATTTATTTCGCCAAGGGAGTCTACTTCAAGTCTTGTTTCCGTTTCATTAATCAAATTCCACGAATTTGATAAATGAAATAAATGATAGATTAAAATATCTTCAATAAAATGTTAATCCTTGCAACAATATTGCAACGCCCTTTTAACTATGAAATCGCCCTTGAAACCGTATTAGTTCCTTTCGGCCTTCAAAATATAGTAACACAATATGCCTTTTAATAGTTCAACTCCTTGGAATTAATATCCAACCTTAAGACTATAACTTTAAACCCCCTTACTCTAAGAACAAGAGCTTGTTCCACGTTGAATTTTCATGGGACCCACACATCTAATATTCAATTCTCATGTATTAAATAATCATTTAATATTGCCAAAACCGCTGGGCCATGCCTCAGCTTAAACTCCGAGCAGCTTTGCTAGCGATCACCCTTGGATCTTTTGTCCTCCAGATCGAATGCAAATCGTGTTGCTTCCCCCACAGAAGGTTAGGACACAAAAATTATGCGATATAAGTGGTATTCGTGAGGTGACGTGTCCAAAATGTATTAGATCGCGTTGATAAAGTTAAAAACCACCTCAGGCCCAATTACTGCGCGATACTGCTAGTATTCTCCTCCTAAACCGCTCAGCTGGAAAATCCGGTATTTGGAGCATTATCGTTCCACCAAATAGAGGTTTTAATGCACCTTTAATAATCAGAGGTTTAGACCCACTGCGTCCTTCACAACATCATCGATTCTTTGTTTGGTAACCTTAACACCAGAATTGGTATCGATTCTTGTAAATCGAACCCCACACACTCTTATATAAACTCTTATCAATATCAGAATCGATAGCTGATATGAATAGAAATTCTCCACACAAATAAGTGCGTATTTAACTATTACAGAGGGGACGTGAAATAATACGCATTTTGTAAACATAAATTTTCATACAGAGACTGTGTTCTTAATCAATTCAGGACTGAACTATGTAATTCAAGAAATTTGAAAAGAATCAAAATCTTCTTTTAACAGTGACCATGTAAGTTTGATTTACCCTCTATATCTTATACACAGAATTCGTACACTCTATTCACACACCGAGGACATGGGTTCGATACATCCAGAGAGTAAAAAGGAGATTTTCAGACAGAAACTGAATTCTTCAAAATTATGCTCAAAAATCCCAAAGTTGAAGGAATGAATCCTTTGGGAAATTTCCAATAAAACACAGATATCAAAAAGGCCACAATTTTATTAAAACAGAGAGCTAAACCTCTCAACTCAGTCTTCTACTGCAAAATACCCCCTTTACTCTGTATCAGGGGTTATCTTATAAATCTTTACATGACTGTTCGGTTCCTTCTTGAGGACCGGTTTATTCTTATTTAAAATAAAAGCCTAATTACATAATATTGCTCTAATTCTATCAACAGAAACTAAATAGACTGACATGAATCAACTATTCGACTTCTTCAGTTACTAAACTACCCTATCTTCTCTAAGTGAAACAGACAGCTAAGGTGTTGACACCTTTGCTGGTACATTTCCTTGCATATTCGAACCCACCTAGTCACAACATGTGGACAATTTTTCTCACATTGCTGACTAGGATCCAATGCCCCTGCATCACCATGATCAGGATTTATGCAGGAACACAATGAAATACATAAATACACATAAAAGTAGAGATGCAACAAAAATACAATTTCATTTCATTAATAACAAATAACTGAAATATGCTTACAGACAGAATGGAAATAAACTAGCTAGGGCACTGGTAGCTTATCTCTGAGAAGAGATGTGGTGGCTAAAAGCCTCTGAACTATCTTAAAATGAGGCTTGAGGGCCTATTTATTATTGAGAAACAATGGAAAACCCTAAACATCCAAAAATCTAACCCTAGGAGATGAAGCGCCAAAACTATGGGCCCTGTTTGGGTAAATTGGTACATCAATCTTCTTGGGGATGTACTTTGGCATATGATCTCTGTTTGACACACAAAATACCTCGTTAGAAATATCTATCTGAGGAATACAAGTTTTGATGTGACAAACATCAAAGAAAATTACATGTTTCTCCCGGTTTTTCCAAAAAACGTCGTTTAGGGCCTCAAAATGGATCCGTAAGTTCACGACCTGAAAAACTGCTAAAAATAGTAAACTATGCTACAATTTAGGAAATTGAAAAAATGAAAGAAACAATGGTGGGGCCCCAAGTGGAATAGGTGGGTAGCCACCAATATCCATCTAAATCATTCCTCCCCTCTTAGGAAGAAATGGTCCCCATTGCGTTGAGTTCCTACATGAGATGAGGAAACTTCTGTTGAACTTTGTCCTTGGTGAACCATTTTCCTTGGTGCAAGAGTTGGTCAGCTTTGACAACCTGATACAGTTGGATATTTTGTTGGTGAGTGTTGTTGATTCGCATGTCCATGATACAATTTGTGGTGGCCTGTTCCATGCAGTTTGGGTTCAACTCTATTGGTGTGAGTTGTTCTCCAATGTCGGAGGTGTCCATTAGAGGTGGGATGTAGGGTCGAAGGTAGTCCACATTTAACAATGGGTGCAGACCAAGGAATGGTGGAATATTGAGTTCGAAGGCATTGGTCCCTACAACCTTGGTGATGGTGTATGACCCATATCAAACTGGGCGAAGCTTGCGGTGGGGTCCAACAAAGCGCTCCTTCTGCAAATGTAGCCACATTTGTCGCCCACTTGGAAGTTGTGTGGCACCCGATGTTGATCATGTCGTTGCTTGTACTTAGCATTAAATCTGTCCAATATGTCATGAACCTGTTGGAAGATGTGCTAAATGCGATCAATTAAGCTGTTTGCCTTGTCAGCTTCAGACTAGACATGAGCCAAATCAGCCTTAGTAGTCGCAAATGGCATGGCTACGTCAACGGGACATAATGGATGGAATCCCAAGCCCACCTGAAAGGGGTTGTGGCCGGTTGAGCTATAGAGAGCCTAGTTATAACTGTGTTGTACATAGGAAATACTCTCATCCCATGTGCGTGGATGCTTTGAATTGTACATGCGTAAAGTGTGTACGATCATCCTATTGACAACCTCTGTCTGGCCATCAGTTTGGGGATGGAAAGTTGTGGATTTGGTGAGCTTGGTGTCCAGCATTGACTAGAGGCTGGACCAAAATGTGCTGAGGAACTTGCTATCCCAATCTAAGATGATAGACTGTGGGATCCCAAAGTGCACCCACACTCGTTCAAAGAATATTTTAGCAGTGGCTTCTGCTGTGATATCATTCTTGTAGGTCGCCATGATGGACATCTTCGAGAATCTGTCGATGAACACCAAAACACAATTGTTTCCATGCTTAGTAGAAGGAAGGCCTGACATGTAATCCATGGAGATGGATTCCCAAGGTCGACTAGGGGTAGGTAGCAGAGTACAAAGGCCTTTCTTCTTGAGGGTCAGTTTGGAAGTAACACAAGCAGTGCAAGATATGATGTACTTCCTGACATCCTGTCGAAGGTTAGACCAATAGAAATACTTCTGTAGTATGACCACTATTTTATCAACCTCAAAATTCCCAATGACCTGAGTGTAGTGCGCTTCCCAAATCATCTTGGCACGCTCGCTTGAAGGAACACAAAGGTGTCCCAGGTGACATAGTAGTGCATCCTGGAGGTGAAAATTTGGAACTTGCGTACCCTCCAAGAGTGTCTTCTATGGGTGTTCGAATTCTAGATTGCTATTGTAGAGAAGCGTCCAACCAGAAGTCTCATGCCCACAAGAGTTGAGAATGGTGGTTAGCGTTGCAATCCGTGGTCGACTAAGGCAGTCTGCAACATTATTGGTGTTTCCCTTCTTGTACTTGATGTTTGTATGAAACTGTTGCAGATATATGGACCACTTCTGATGGCGATCATTCTGAAACTTCCCTTGTGCCTGTATGAATTGTAGGGGTCAGTGGTATGTGTGGATGACCGTTTCCTTCCGCAAAATTTAATGCTTCCATTTTCGGCAAGCCTACACAATGGAATACATTTCTTTGTCATAAGTGGGATACTTTCGGACAGTGTTGAACACTGTCTCATTGTGATATGCCACCAGATGCCCCTGTTGAGTAACAAATGCCCCAATAGCATAGTCAGAGGCATCTGTCTCAATCTCAAATGGTTGTTGCAAGTCTAGTAAAGTGAGCATTGGGGTAGAGCAGAGCAGAGGCGATGTTTCAATTCTATGAATGCTTTCTGTTGAGATTCCGACCAAAATAATTTTTCTTTCGCTCCTCCCTTGGTGACTTGACTCAAGGACCAAGTGATATAAGAGAATCCCAACACCCTGCGGTAGAAATTAGCAAGACCCAGAAAGATGTGAAGCTCTGTTAGAGTGGTTGGGGCTGGCCAATCCCGAATGACTTGGATCTTGGTTGGATCCACATGCACCCCCGCTCATTAATAATGTATCCCAGATACTGAATCTTGGTCATGCCAAAAGTGCACTTCTCCAAATTGGCACACAAATTGTGTTGTCACAATGTTTTGAGGACCTGTCAGATGTTGTGGAGGTGCTCTTCCCAAGTCTGGCTAAAGATTAGGATGTCATACAAGTACACTACTACAAATGAGTTGGTGAATGGCTGGAAGATGTAGTCCATCAGCCTCATGAAGGTTGCAGAGCATTCATCAACCCGAAAGGCATGACCAACCATTCGAAAAGGCCCTCCTTGGATTTGAAGGGAGTCTTCCACACATTGGAGGGTTCAATTGGTACTTGGTGATACATGAAATTCAAGTCGATCTTGCTGAAATATTTCGCCCATTTTAGTTGGTCAAGAAGGTCATCAATCTGTGGGATCGGGTACCTATTCTGGACAGTGATCTTGTTTAGCGCCTGATAGTCAATATAGAGTCTCCAAGTACCATCCTTCTTATGCACCAACATGATCGAGCTCCCACAGGTTGATGAACTCGACCGGATGTGACCTTTTTGCAACAGCTGCTAAATCTGCCTATTGATTTCATCATTCTCTAGAATAGAGTGCCGATAGATTGGTCCATTGGGCACCGACACACTTGGGGTTAGATCGATGGGGTGATTGACTTGACAGTGTAGAGGCACCCTTGTAGGTGAGGTGAAGATGTCCCCGTACTCCTCCACGACCTTGTTCATTTGTTATTGTCGTGTGGAGGAGCCCTGTCTGGACGCTGTGGCTACAATGTTCATGTTTCCCTGAGGGAGGATCATCAGGAAAACAAATTTCCTGGTTTTGGAAATGAGCTTACTGCATTATTTTGTAGTAACCAAAGAGATAGCGGTAGGCAGTGGTACCTCTGGTATCCTGTACAAATTATTTCCAAAAGTAACAATAACAACACGAGGCCGGGACTCATATACATGTCACTTCTACAGGTATGGTTGGCCTAATAATAAATCACAAAAATGAAGAGGATCAATGTCACATAATACCTCATCCGTGAAGGGCTTGATGTAGTAGGGAAGGTGACATTGCTGCCTGACACAGAGATCCATTCCTTGGTGAAGCTACCCGATGGTCTACGGATGTGGGTGTGTTGTGGTTGGCAAGCCCAACCACTTCACGACCTCTGTTGAGATGAGGTTCTTTTGGCTCCCGTTATTGACAATGAACTATAGCAGGGAACCCTTTACCCACATTTGGGAGTGGAAGAGACGCTCCTCCTCCTCTGGATCTTTTTATTCCTCCTTTTTAATATTCGTGGTGGAAACGGTGGCATTGGGATCCACATCGATAATCTGCTTTTGTAATGTTCCTTTTTTATAACTACTCATAAATCATGTATCAAAAACGCTCTTCTAGAAACATATGTAATAAAACAGTGAAATGATCTCTTGTATCCCATATATTAGTCAATATAAATTCTAAATCCAAGAATAGAGCTGAAATAAATCAAACTAGGTGGGCTAAACAAACCTCCCACGCTAGTGTAGCTGAAAAGGGTGAAAAACCCCAAGACTGCAAAATTCTGGAGCAGTTGCTCAAGGGACTGCGCAGTCTAAGAGAGGTTTTACACATAAAATGATAGGAGAATCATATATCTACTCATGTATTGATAAATAATGCTGAAGTACAAAGATCTAATCTCCTATACAAAATACAAGATAACCCGACAAGGGTTTCTTGTCAAACACTCTATATATAAAATGTGGTATTAAAAAAATAACTGAATAATCACTGCAAAACTGAAGTACATGAGTGAAAAAGGCTGAAATATGTCTTATCTGATGTAGAACCCTCAAGGGCTTCCTCCCATGAAAGGATGAACCTCTCAATCACAAGGAAACACTGCAACGGAGCCACCAAACCATGCAATGAACACTGCCTCCTGAAAAACGCACTCCCTAGTAGAAATAGCACTGGGAGGGTCTGGGAAATGTGTGGTCTGATACCAGAGATCTGAAATAAGTCCTGGAGCTCTCCAAACATATCTCTCAAGTGAAGGAAAATTTCCTCCAATGAGAAACTAGCTCAGAAGCCGGGATTCCAATCCCTTCCATTGCTGCACCCAACAACACTGCACAATCTCTGGAAAAGCTGTGCTGATGTAGATCATTGAAGCTTGGCCTGAAAACCTGATGTGTAATGATGAATAAAAACTCTCCCAATGAGCTACTCAAAGGAAAGAGGAGGGATTCCCGCCCGGGAACACCCAGTGCTAAACAACACTGCAACTTGCTAAGCAGCAAGCAACAACAATTCTTGGTAAGCAAGAATAATAATATACAACATGATGAACAATGCTTCCATCCTCTTCCTTATATCATATGTGAGTTTTCTTGCCCTTGGCCCCACTCACTTAGGTTGCTTCTAACCCAAGCTACCTTTCCCTCCAAAATTGCGTTTTCCAACCTAGGATTCCTCCTCCACTAAAACTGCGTTGTTTACTTGGTCAAAGCAGCTTCATTTTGTCTTTGTTCACACATGGAGGTGTTTTATTGAGCTAGAAAGAGTGTATCATTTCACACTTGGATTGTTTTTATCCTCCTTAGGGGACTTATGGGCTTTTCTACCCATTTATTTGCCGACTATAGCTGCTACTAACTCTAATGTTCCATTTAGCTTGGAAGCTAAAATTTTGGCACATTACAGTCCTCCCCTCCAAAATATTTGCTTGTCCTCAAGAAAATGCATAGGGAGAGAAAAATATCTCCCATCCTCCTCATGTGTCCTCCGTCAATAGCCTCCATCACTACATCAAGAGAATCTGCCAATAAACTGTCATCAAATGCTTCCTCCCAAGGGTGCAAAACCAAAGTGTCTGCATGATCAATCAAAGGTGGAAAGTGTGAATGGAAACATGCTAGCTGTCTCATGGCCTCCACAAAGTAGGAGTGATGATCAACATGGTGAATGAGTGCCTCCCTCATCCATGAAATCATCCAAATGAAGTGAGTCACCCTCCAACATGGTAACTCATGAAAAGTCTCTTCCACCTTGTGCTCCTGAAATGAAGGTGGGCTGAATAAGTGAACATGATAGGCGAGAGGGCCTATCCCATACTTTCCTCCTCTCCACTCATGATAAGTGTAGAGGGTATGCTGATATTGGGCTGAAACATGATTGCCCTCCAATGGCAAGAAGAAGATTGAGCCTCCAAAGACTCTTCCTCCAAGATCATGAGTCATGCCAACCCAAACCATTCCATTCAAGATGAATGGCACATCATCACCACATGGCATCCAAATCAGAAAATGGCTGAAATTTATGTGCAAGTTTGGATGATACATATGGCCTCTCTAGTGGATATATCACAGTTCTCCCAACTGCTGCTTGAGAATGTCATAAGGCAAGTGGTCCTGCAACAAATTACAAGCTGTATATGTTTGTTCTCCCAACATGTGGAAGTAAGCATAAATTTATATCAGCTATACATAGATAGAATAACAATACACTTGCCTAAGGTCATGTATAAATGGGCTACTATCATCATAAACATTGGCCCTAAAGTGACCATGAAACCCAAAAAATAGCCCTGCTCTTTTGGGGAGCAATGCACTGTGCAAGCTTGGTGAGAAAGTACAAATACTCAATAGAGTAATCAAAAAGTATAGAAATGCACTCTCTACCATACATAGTGAGTGGAATGAAAGTGAGATCCTCCAATAAGTCCTCCCATGAGAATATACTCATAAAAATCTACAAGAAGAAGGGATACCTCCTCCCTTTGGAATATCTCATCCATAAGAACATGCTCCTATGTGACAACGCTGTAGGCCTTTGTAATAAGGCTCCATGACTTCTCCCTTTGACATTCCACATGCCAAATTCATCCACCATTATGCTGCTATGTGAGAAGATCTCCTTCCAACATGGAAATCTCTCATGATCCTTCAATGCTGAAGGGTGGCCTCCTTGCACCATGAATGTGCCTTTATTCTCTTCAAAAATATCATAAAAAGTATGGGAAGAATTTTTCCCATACTCTCCCAAGCGCAACCATAGCAACAAAATTTTTTATTGCTGCCTCATCTCTCCCTCATACAAGTCATGAAGTAAAGTCATGATGGTCAACTTGTATGATGCCCCATACCAACAAATCTTCTGCTGCTCTATCATATGGGTGCCATGCCAACCAATTGGTATTTATCTCCATACAAAGCTTCCCTTGAACAAAAACACATCAGCAATACATGGAAGCATGATACAATAAAAACAATTTGCCAAATGACAACCGGAGAGTGAATCTTGGTCCCTCTCATGGAACCAGCGCAGTGCATCCTTGGCCTACATCAAAATAAGAAATAACAAGTGATTTTCTAGCCACTTTTTTGCTACCATAGTCATCTCATAAGATGAAAACATGTAGTGACAATATGGTTTCATTGGTGCACACCAAGAGACATATGGCTTCCCCCACAGCTCATCAAAAGGATAGCCAAAATCAATGCTACAAGTTGCTGCAAGTACATCATCGTATAATATGCAAGAAGAAATGTTTCTTCTTGTTACATCATGTTGCTCAAATAATGAAAAGAAGTACAAGACAAAATATGGAATGATACCTCCTCCATTATGTACTTGAGGTCTCGAGCTGAAATGTCTCAACTGGAAATTCTCCCTCACTCCCAATGAGTAGGAAGGTAGCTGTGACATCCTCTCTATCACCATCTGGGCTATGCATCTCTCCATATGCTGATATATGTCATGCTGGATGCCCTCCCAAGTGAACTCCTCCATCAACTGGAAATATGCATCAAAGTGCATAGCAGAGAAGTCCTCATGTGCTGCATGTAGCAACTTCTTCTTGAGACTAGAAGATCTAGTCAAGAAGATCCTACCATAGGAATAGATGACCACATCTCTCACCATGTATTTTTCATCTCCATCTGGGTCATCAAGAATAATGCATGCACCAAGATCCTTGGAGTACTCTACCAAAAGTTGAGATCTCCAATAAGGATCAATCCTCCTCAGTGACAGTGTTGGTGATCTGGCATGTGAAGCTCCACTCATGTTGTTGCCTGCTACTTTGACATCCCCCATGCCAAATTTCTCCCCAAAACTCTTCACCTCTCCAAAATTCAAGAGTGGTGAACCCAAAGACAAGACATCTCTCATCAACTGAAGATCAGGTGGCCTCCCAGGTGGAATGACTCCATGAAGTGAGACATCAATGTCAAGAGTAGACTGCATATGTGATTGGGAAACCTTGCCCCTACCCTAACTGCGAAAATCAGTCTACCTCTTTCTTGCATTATCTCTCTGAAATAGAGAACGGTGTGTGCTCCTCATCAACTGATGCTACTCTTCCTCCCTCTCCCCTTCTTCCAGCTGCAATGCTGCACAATCGTGCTGCTCACTGATTGTGCTTGGACCTCTATGTATGAGATCCTGGGGAAATTCTTTCAAAGGCACAAGAATCCCTCCTGTTGGAGCATGTGCTCCTCCTTCCTCTGCATGAGGCACTGGATGTTCTCTAGATGTGACAGTGCTGCTGCCCTCTTCTTCATCAATGTGTGTGGGCAACATCTCAACCAATGGATCCCTTTGTGAAAAAGTGATCCCCATGCCCTCTTGTTCAAGAATATGAACTAGAAGTGTTGCTTCTGGAAATGTGTAATGAAGGACATCAGCTCCTCCCATGGTTTTCTAAAATGGAGTTTCTCCCATCACAAGCAAGGGTTTTGTTTTCTCAAGTTTTCCTTGCTCATGTGTCTTAGGAAGTTTTTCACCAAACCTTTCCATCAATGTTCTTATGAATCTTGCAAAAGAGAAAGTATTGGTATTCTTTAAGGAACAAGATTAAAAAATCCACCATGCATGAGCCTTACCTCTAAAATGCAGCACTGCAACTCTAATAGCTTCATCTCCAGAAATATGGTGCAGCTGCAAATAGGAGTTTAGCTCCTTCACCCAAGCTCCAACTGAACATGTAGGTGATCCGGAAAAAGTAGATAGAAGAAATCTATCTGCATCCTGCTGCTGGCTCTTCTCCATCTGGATCTTGCAAAACTCTTGGAAATCAGCATGATCTCTAAATGTCTCAATTTGAGATTCATACTCTCGCAACAAATCACTAAGAGTCATTCTCTTAGGCATTCTTCCTCCTCCCATCCATCTCAGGATAGCTCTGGGAATTTGACTACACTATGCATCATGGAGTGTAGCTGCATGCTCACACTCACCATGTGAAAATCTAGATTCAGCTCTAGAATCAATCTCCTTTGGATATCCCATCTCCAATCTCCACCTTTACAGCTCTCCTTGAAAGCTCTTCATAGATTTTGGAAGAAGCTTTGTGAGCTTGTCTTCATTTCTTTCTGCACATACTAAAGCTTCTTAGCTCTTTTCCATCTCTCCTTCTTCTGATAGCACTGGAAATTTTCCCTTCTCAGGAATATCGAAATTCTATTCCAGAGATTGACTACAGGGGCATTTACTGGATATGTCACCTTTGAAAAAAAGATGAGATCCAGAGGCTACCTGGCCATCCGCAGACTCTGTATATAGAGCTAAAAACATTCCTCTTCAAGGATTTAGTACTTTGGCTTGAAGCCACAGGCTGAGCCAAATATCATGCTCTGATACCACTGTAATGTTCCTTTTTCAGAATTGCTCATAAATCATGTATCAAAAACGCTCTTCTAGAAACATATGAAATAAAAAAGTGAAATGAACTCTTGGATACCATATATTAGTCAATATACATTCTAAATCCAATAATAGATCTGAAATAAATCAAACTAGGTGGGCTAAACAGACCTCCCACACTAGTGTAGCTGAAAAGGGTGAAAAATCCCAAGACTGCAAAATTCCGGAGCAGCTGCTCAAGGGACTGCGCAGTATAAGAGAGGGTTTACATATAAAATTATAGGAGAATCATATATCTACTCATTTATTGATAAATAATGCTGAAGTACAAAGATCTAATCTCCTATACAAAATACAAGATAACCTGGCAAGGGTTTCTTGTCAAACACTCTATATATAAAATGTGATATTCAGAAAATAACTGAATAATCACTGCAACACTGAAGTAAATGAGTGAAAAATGTTGAAATATGTCTGATCTGATGTAGAACCCTCAAGGGCTTCCTCCCATGAAAGGATGAACCTCTCAATCACAAGGAAACACTGCAACGGAGCCACCAAACCATGCAATGAACACTGCCTCCTGAAAAACACACTCCCTAGCAGAAACATCACTGGAAGGGTCTAGGAAATGTGTGGTCTGATACCAAAGATCTGAAATAAGTCCTGGATCTCTCCAAATAGATCTCTCAAGTGAAGGAAACTTTCCTCCAATGAGAAACTAGCTTAGAAGCCGAGATTCCAATCCCTTCCACTGCTGCACCCGGCAACACTGCACAAATTCCAGAAAAGATGTGCTGATGCAGATGGCTGAAGCTTGGCCTAAAAACCTGATGTGTAATGATGAATACAAACTCTCCCAATGAGCTACTCAAAGGAAAGAGGTGGGATTCCCGCCCGGGAACACCCAGTGCTAAACAACACTGCAACTTGCTAAGCAGCAAGCAGCAACAATTCTTGGCAAGCAAGAATAATAATCTACAACATGATGAAAAATTCTGCCATCCTCTTCCTTATATCATAAGTGAGTTTTCTTTCCCTTGGCCCCACTCACTTAGGTTGCTTCTAACCCAAGCTACCTTTCCCTCCAAAATTGCGTTTTCCAACCTATGATTCCTCCTCCACTAAAACTGCGTTGTTTACTTGGTCAAAGCAGCTTCATTTTTTCTTTGTCCACACGTGGAGGTGTTTTATTGAGCTAGAAGGAGTGTCTCCTTTCAAACTTGGAGTGTTTTTATCCTCCTTAAGAGACTTATGGGCTTTTCTACCCATTTATTTGCTGACTATAGCTGCTGCTAACTCTAATGTTCCATTTAGCTTGGAAGCTAAAATTTTGGAACATTATAGCTTCCCTTTGTCATTTCCCTTGTCAGGTTCTAATTCAGAGTCGGAGCATGCATCTGATTTAGAAGCCTTCGTCTTGGCCACCAGTGAATGCTTGGCCTGACACTCAATTGTGTTGTGAGTGGAGCTCTTATGGAACTCACACCAATTTCCCGTGTCATTCTTCAGCTTCTCGATGTTGTTCTTTTCTTGCAGCTTTGGAAGGTTTTATTGGGCCACCATGCCTTGTATTTGTCCTTTGTTATATAGTTTGGGGGAAAATTTCCCTTGATTTTGATTCGTAGATCCAAAGTCTCGCTTCTTCTGTTTGAATTTTTGCTCAATCTTGGCAACATACCGGTATGCCGTACCAAGAGAGGAGATGTCGAGGAACTCCATTTCCTCCTAAATGTATATGTGTAGACAATTTCAGTACTTCAGCACCAAATGTTTCTCCAAATCTTTGATACCCAACTTTGTGTGCAAGGTATGGAATAGATTCGTCAGCTCATGCACATATTGATCCCTTTATTGCCGCAACATATCCCACTGTATGTAATTCTCCTCATAGCTCCCCACGGGATAATATTGTTCCTTGATGGTGTCTTGGAAAGAATTCCAAGTGGGTACGACCGAGAACAGAGTGGGTTTCCCCTCGTCCTTTTTTTCACAGTAGGTTTCCCACGAGTCCTTGACATGGGGGATGAGTTTGAGGAGTGAAAAAATAATCTTCTCCCAGTCAAAAAATCCATGAACCAAGAAATATCCTTCTAATACATTCAAACATCTATCTACCGTGTCTGCATCTATTTGGCCCTCAAATATGGGAATTTCAACCATTACTTGTACCTTAAATGGAGTGGCACCTCCAAAGTGACTACTGGTTGTAGATGCACCACCAATGGGTAGCCGTTGAAGGATATGGGCAAAGTTATCCATCATCGCCTCCTTGAGAAATATTTTGATAGGATATCCTGCTCCCTTATCTTTCTTTTCTTTCCCCATGGGAAAATGTCGGGGTTTGCGAGGCTGATCTTGCAAAGGTAAAACAAGATCGAGCCCTAAATCCTTATACCCCGACCTCATTGGGGACATGCAAAGAATGATTGAGAAAGAGCAGAACGCTATGATTCCTCTGATACAGATTTATGTTGAATACAATGAAATATAGAAATACACATAAAAGTAGAGATGCAGCAGAAATACAATTTCATTTTATTAATAAAAAATAACTGAAATATGCTTATAGACAGAATGGAAATAAACTAGATAGGGTGCTGGTAGATTATCTCTGAGAAGAGATGTGGTGGCTACATGCCTCTAAACTGTGTTACAATCAGAGAAAATTTTAAGGATGGAAGTTTATATTAAAGTTTAGAAACCTTGGCTAATCTTACTAGTCGCCAATACGTAAATTGTAGAATTTTTTACGATATTTTTGTAAAAATATTTAGGTTTCTAATTATTTTGTATTAGTATATATAAAATTTTGGTGATTTTTATGGTAAAAAAAAAATTATACTATAAAATTTGGGCGAATCAATTTTCAAAAAAATGGAAATTGGCGAATCTTTTTTTTGGAAAAAGCATGGAAAATTAGCCCACCTGCGAATATTAGACCCTAATATTTTCGCTGGTTACAATGAGGATTGAGGGATTATTTATTATTTAAAAACAATTTAAAACCCTAAACATCCAAAGACCTAACCCTAGGAGATGAAGCGCCAAAACTATGGGCCTCATTTGGGTAAATTGGCACATCAATCTTCCCAGAGACGTAACTTTGTCATACGATCTCCGTTTGACGCGCACAATACCTCGTTAGAAATATCTATCTGAGGACTACAAAATTTTATGTGAGCAACATCGAAGGAACATCCATGTTGCTCATGGTTTTTCCAAAAAATGTCATTGAGGGCCTCAAAACGGCTCCAGATGTTCATGACCCGAAAAATAGCTAAAAATAGTAAACTATGCTACAATTGAAGAAACCAGAAAAATGAAAGAAAAAATGGTGGGGCCCCAAGTGGAATAGGTGGGTGGCCACCAATATCCACCCGGATCAACCCAAAAACTAAAAATAACATAATATGCCAATTTCGTTTATGCATCCTAATGGTTCACTGAAGCATCGTGACCAAAACTTTGTTAACAGCTTCAACTTGGCCATTGAACGATAGATAGTAAGGAGTTGAGCTATCGTGATGCAAACCCAACTGAGCAGTAAGCTCTGTCATCATATAATTTTGAAAATGAGAACCATGGTCGGTGACTATGGATTTCGGGATACCGAATTGAGCTTTGACATGAGTGAAAAGAAATTGTGTCGTAGTTTTACCTTCAACATCGTATGTAGGCATCGCCTCGGCCCATTTTGTAAAATAATTGACGACGACAATAATATAGTCATGCCCCCCAGTCGAGGGAGGGTTACAGGTCATGAAATCGATGCCCCATTTTTCAAAGGGTCAGGTGGTAACAACTGGGTGCAAGGGAGTGGGTGGGGAGCGCTCTTTGTGAGAATATATCTAACATTTGTGACATTTTTGAACTGCAATAATACAATCCTTGAAAATGGAAGGAAAAAAATAACCTGTGCGAAGAATGTTTTGAGCGATAGTGTAATTTGACATATTACCACGACATGCCCCAAAGTGACAGTCATTCAACACTTTCTCATCTTCCTCAAGAGTCAAACATCGACTAAGGACATAATCGACACTAGTATGATATAGAGTATCCCCAATAATGAGATAAGGTTGGGACTGGTGATGATTTTAGTGTCGCTCAGAGTGAGACAATTCTGGTAGAAAAGTTTGTGTTTGGAGCTAGATAATAATATCGCCATACCAAAGATCGAGAGTACTAATAAGAAAGAATGATTCATCGGGAATCAATTCTGTAAAAGGAGTGGGTGGAACTACATATGTAAGAGCACAAATCAACACAAAAAAAACTAGTGATCTCTTCGACTTAGCTTTAGAAAACTCTATATTGAACTCCTATAGAATAACAATCCATTTGGAGTATTTTCCCCCAAAAAATTGGCGAGTGAGGATGTAAGTCATGTGGTTACAATAAGAAATGATAATAGTTTTTCACAAGAGAATATAATGGCGAAAGTGTTGGACGACATGAACAATCGCAAAAGCTATATTTTCTACATGAGCGTAACATGTATTAGCATCAAAGATATTTCGATTCAAGTAGTAGATAACACGTTCATTCCCATCTTCATCATCCTGAACAAGCACCATGCCAATGGAGTCGTTGGCGGTGGAAAAACATAGGAAATAAACATGACGATAATCAAGGGAATGCAATAAAGGAGCACTACCAAGGGTTGTCTTTGTTGGAAATATTGTCATTGATGGCAAAGGATATGGCAAAGGATGTAGTGAAGGAATTAGCAAAGGCATGGGCAACGAAGAAGAGCAATAGATGAAACAGAGGAAGAGTGCATTTAGGAAAAGGCAGCAAGGTAGACTATGAAGCAGAGGCAACGAAGATGTGATTCATGCAAAAGAATACAAAGGCGCAGCAGAGTTTTGGTATACAGCAACATGCATTCAAGAAGGATGGGAGAAATGTAAGGAGAATTAATCTTTTGTTATGGGTAGGAGGAATGAATATTTTCCCGTAGTTTTAATCTACGAAGGAGCAGAGTTATTTAAGACAGTCATTTCGGGCTTTTAAGCCCTCAACAACCAAGTATGAAGAAATTGAATAAAACAGTGGAAGTTCTTTAAGTATTTGAAAGCGGCAGGACAAGTGGTCCCTACCACTTGAGCGCAAATCGCAAAGCGCAGTTTTGAAGTTTCAAGTGTCTTGTTGATATGGATTATTTGCGATGTACGATCGCCACGCCATCGCACGATCGCAACATCGCAATGTCACAAAATCACCCTTCGCTCAAGCCAGAGTTTGTTGATTGTTGCGATATGCAATCATCACAATATCGCAATATCGCATATTTGTTATTTCCACCATCGCAAGTTCTGTTGTTTGCGATATGCGATCATCGTGCCATCGCATGATCGCAATATCGCACATTCAAGTGTTCCGCCACATGTTTGATCACCAATTTGCGATGCGATCCCATCGCAAATTGCAAATGTTAACTTTGCGCACTTTTGTTTGATCGCGCCGGCCGAAAGCGATGTGGGCCCGGGGTCAAAGATTGAAATCCAGTTGGTTTGAGAATTGAAGTTCCGTTTAAAAAGTTCATTGAATTTGATTAAAAGTAATGTTGCGGGGGCAGTGTAAAGTTTTAAAATAACCGGAGGGGTTATAGTTATAAAATTCGAACATTTTATTACGAAGTATGAAGGAAGCCCCTGAATTAAAATAACATTATATGGCGGAGATAAAATACTACCCTTGGGACGATTCATGCATGGAAAAATGAAGGTTGGGGTTTTCAATTTAAATTGGCTCATCTTTTAATACGCTGGATTATCTATTGTGACCCCGTCCAGGAATACCATTAACTATTCGTGGTTTTGACTCATGGTTTTACTAAAGGCGACATCTATATAAAGTGATGAGAATTATGAAGAAGATGCGGGGGAAAGAGGATCAATAACAAAATGAATCTCCTTTGGAGATATCTGTATGTATAAACCCTAATATATCTGAATCGATGGTGCATCTGTAAATATGATGATCATATCGACTAACGAAATGATGAAGAACATGTGCATGCGTAAGGGTGATGAATGAATGAAGCTCTCGAAGGAATGACTGGATGGGCGAAGGCTGTTCTTAACTGAAAAAAATCTGAATGAACCTCTGGTCTTGAACGATGAACGAAGTCATGAAGAACTGACGCATGTCTGCTAAAAGGAACACATATGAATTCGGGGTGGAGCTGAGGGTCGAAGCCTTCAGTCAGGGGGTTGTAGCTCCCTTCCAGGAGAGGCTGGTAAATGAGAGCAGGGGGTTGTAGCTCCCTTCCAGGAGAGGTTGGTAAACGAGAGCAGAGGGTTGTGGCTCCCTTCCAGGAGAGGCTGGTAAATGAGAGAAGGTTGTAGCCTTCTGCAGGTGGGTGCCTGCGTGCTGGTATGAGTCTGCACCAACATATATTGTAAGAAGTTTTCTCTATAATAAAATATTGAAGACTGAGATTACAGCAGCGGTGGTTTTCTCCCAAATTGGGTTTCCACCTTAAATCCTGGTGTCCATATGTGTAGTTCATGTTTGATGGTTTGTTCTGTTATTTCTGTTCATGGTTAATGCTTATCTGATGCAATGCTCTAAGTAAATACATAATAAGATATCTGGACATACATGTTGGATGAAGTACTGTAACATATGGTTTTAAGAGAAAAGAAAGAAAAAATGTTCAGCCTTAAATACTGATTCACCCCCCCTCTCAGTTTTTTTTTCAACAATTGGTATCAGAGCAGGTCCTTCTGAAAAAGCTTAGCCGCTAGAAGGAAGATCAATCAAGATGGAACAACATATATCAGGCCTCCTCTCTTCAACGGAAACAACTTAATCTTTTGGAAAACAAGAATGAGGTCCTATCTTCAATCTCTGGGAGTAGATGTATGGGCAATTATTAAACAAGGATATCAATATCCAGCTGCAGTGCCAACGGATCTGACTGAAAGAAAGAACTATGAAACAAATGCAAAAGCGGTCAATGCTCTATTGGGAAGTCTAACTGAATCAGAATTTGTCAAAGTCATGCAGCTGAATACAACAAAGGCAATATGGGACAAAATCATTCTAAGCTATGAAGGTGATGCAAAGGTAAAAAGTGCTAAACTTCAAACTCTCAGAATTCAATATGAGAATCTAAAAATGCTTAATGAAGAAAGCATTGCAAATTTCTTTCTACATCTTGATGATATTGTAAATCGCATGAGAAATCTAGGAGAAATAATAACCGAATCTACTTTGGTTGAGAAAATTTTAAGATCTCTAACAGCAAAATTTGAGTCAAAAGTTTCAGCTCTTGAAGAAAAGCAGGATCTTCAAAATCTTACTGTGGTACAACTTCATGGCATACTAACTGCATATGAAATGAGAAGAGGAGGACCATCTGAAGTCAAAGCAGTCCTTAGAACTTATACAAAAGGGAAGGAAGTACAAATAACAGAAGGATCAGGATATGTCTCAGAAGAAGATGAGATAAACTTCGTAAAGAAACTTCAACTTGGCATAGGATGGTTTAGAGGTAAGCTTCCTTTCAAATGTTTTGATTGTGGAAGAGTTGGTCATTATGATGCTAAGTGTCCTTATAAAGAAACACATAAAAAGGGGAAGGAAGTAGCAAGAAGGAATAAGAATCATGTTAGCTCCAAAAAGAGTTTCTATACTCATGAAGATAGTGATGGGTTATCTGATAGTGAGGAAGAATGTGAACAAGATCTTAGACTTCTCATGGAATTTGAAAAGGAATCTAGAGAAGAAAAGGATACTTTTGTGGATGCTCTAGAAGACATTGATTTTTTTGATGAAAACAATAAACTCAAAATCTGCCTAGAAGAGAGTAAAATAATCATAGAAACTCTGAAAAATCAGCTTGAAGAAAAGGAGAAACACAAAGAGAAATTAGAGTGTGAAGTAGTAAGTCTAAGAAAAAACTTGAGAAAGTAAAAACTCTGAATCTTAGATTCGCTAAAGGATCTAAAACCTTAGATGAAATTATCAAGGTACAACGTTCTCCTCTTATAAAAAAAGGTCTTGGATATACCGGAGAATCTTCTCAGCCTTCAGCACCAAATTATCTGAAAGCAGTTACAGCTGGTTTACAATATGCTGCCACTCAGCAAGGGAATAAAGAATCTTTACAAGTAAAGCATGATCATCTCAATTCAAAGAACACTAACAGGAATGTCTTTCATGGAAACACCAATCAAAAAGTAGATTCATATAGAAGATTTTATGATCGCAGAAATTTCTTCTTCAATGGACAATGCTTCTCATGTCACAATTTTGGTCATAAAGCTGTTAAATGTGTTGCATATAAAACCATCATGACAAGAGAAGCAAGAAAGAAAAGGATTGATATTGAAACAAAGAAGAATACTTATAGCAACTTTTCTCCTCTTCAAAATGAAGTTGAATGTGCTTACTGCAAAAACTTTGGCCATGAAGAATCCGAATGTAGGAGCAAAGTTCAACTAAAAGAACATGTTCCTTCAAGCTCCAATGTATGGAAAAAGAAGGAATTACAGGTTGAAAATTGTGGCATAGCATTATTTGCAGAAGATGAAGAAAACCAATGGTACATTGATAGTGGATGCTAAACACACATGACAGGTGATAAAGACAAACTTCTTGCATATAATGCTCTAGAAAAGGAAAAGAAGGTTACATTTGGAAATGATACTCCTGCGGTCATTAAAGGAAAAGGGTCTGTTTTTCTAAAAGAAAATGTGAAAGCTAATGAAGTCATGTATGTGGATGGATTAAGGCATAACCTGTTAAGTGTAAGTCAAATGTGTGATCAAGGAACTGAAGTTGTCTTTAGTTCAAAAGAATGTGTGCTACGTGATCTTGATACAGGTAAAGAAATTATAAAAGGGAAAAGAACTCCAAACAACCTATATATATTGAAGAACTGCAAAGAACAATGCTATTTGAGTAAATCTTCAGAAAATTGGCTATGGCATAGAAGATTGGGGCATTTGAGCTTCTCTCAAATCAAAAAATCAAGCAGACTTTAAGCTGTTCGTGATCTTCCCAATATTTATCTACCTGAAAATATCATATGTAAATCCTGCCAATTCGGTAAGAAAACTAGAGTACAATTTAATGCCAAGGAAGGATCATCAAGTACACCTCTTGAACTCATCCATACTGACATATGTGGACCTATGAGGAAAAAGTCACCATGTGGTGAAGAATACTATATCTTATTCATTGATGACTTTTCTAGAATGTGTTGGATTGGGCTGCTTAAACACAAAGATGAAGCATTTGAGAAATTTCAGATCTTCAAAGCACTAGTTGAGAATGAATTAGATCTAAAAATCAAGTGTCTCAGATCTGATCAAGGAGGAGAATATACATCAGATGAATTTCTTGAATTTTGTGAACAACATGGCATAAAAAGACAGTTTTCTGTAGCTGGCACTCCACAAAAAAATGGTGTTGCAGAAAGAATGAATAGGACAGTTCAAAAAATGGCTAGAGCTATGCTGGATGATTCCGAAACACCTGACACATTTTGGGGAGAAGCAGCACATACAATAGTAAACATTCTCAACAAGGCACATGTTCGTGTAAATAGTGATAAAACTCCATATAAACTCTGGTATGGTAATCCTCCCACTATAAAAAATTTTAGAATTTTTGGAAGCAAATGCTTCATCAAGAATAATGATGAAAAACTTGGCAAGTTTGAACCCAGAGCAGATGAAGGGATATTTCTTGGGTACTCCTCTAGGAGTAGGGCCTATAAATGTTACAATAAAAGACTTCGGAAGATTGTTGAATGTATTGATGTTGTTATTGATGAGTCTTCTACAGCTCCAAAAGAAGAAAAGCAAACTACAGATGAAGATGATGATGACACATATCCTTCTACATCAAATAGTAATGATACAAACAGTGAACCCAGTGAAGAACCCGAAGATAGTTTGTCTGAAAAGGCTCCCTCCAGATATGTTCAAAAGAATCATCCAGAATCTCTAATTTTGGGAGAAAAGGGATCAGGTGTACAAACAAGAAGAACTCTTATGGGATCTTCTAGCAATATGGCATTTTTGTCCACTATTGAACCTCACAGTGTTAGTCAAGCTAGCAAAGATGACTGTTGGATTCAAGCCATGAATGAAGAGCTTGATCAAATTGAAAAGAATCACACTTGGGAATTAGTACCAAGACCTCATGACAAAAATGTCATTGGAACTAAATGGATATTCAAAAACAAGTTAAATGAGAATGGGGATGTTATAAGGAATAAAGCTAGACTTGTTTGCAAGGGGTATGCTCAACAAGAAGGTATAGACTTTGAAGAAACCTTTGCTCCTGTAGCCAGACTTGAAGCCATAAGAATGTTTCTTGCTTATTCAAGCTTCCAACAAATCAGAGTTTATCAAATGGATGTTAAATTTGCTTTTCTCAATGGTGATCTAGAAGAAGAAGTTTATATAGAACAACCAGAGGGATTCATTTTGGGAAATGATGAAAAACTTGTTTGTAGACTTAAAAGGGCTCTATATGGTCTCAAACAAGCTCCAAGGGCATGGTACTATCGTCTTGACAAATATCTTCATCAACAAGGATTTTCAAAGGGGTCTGTTAGCCACCTATAATATTTTGTTATACCAAAAGGTGGCTAAGACTTTTTGAGCCTCCAAGGAACAAATTTTGTCACTAAAAATTTGTTGGCTCTTGAAGACTCCTTGTAGGCCTCATGCCTCTATCCAAAATCCTCATTATTGTTCCTATTAATTCTGCTGATTTCTTGTAAGAAACTGCTGAAGAAACCATCATTTTTCCCCTTTCTCCCACTCATAGCTAACCTTCATTTTCTCCCCCTTTTTTCTCCATATTACTCCTATACTTTTCATAAGTTTCTCCTTCCATTCATGAAAATACTCCTGACATGGTTTGAAACTTCTTTTTGAGCTGTGCCGAAACCCCCAAATCCATTTAAAAACCTTGAAATTTTTCATAAAAATACAAGTATTATGACCATGGACTTAAGCCCCTTTGGGCTAAGTCCTAAACCACTTCCCCCACATGCCCGCGCGCTAGGACCAAGTGCTTAAGTCCCGAGCGCTAATCGCAATCGGAAGGTCGGGCAGGTGATTTTTCCTTTGTAATATCAAAAAACCCCGATTCAATTTTTATAACGTTAAGTCCCGCGATATGTTTTACACCGTCGATCTATGGTCCCGATCCGACGATGGAGCGCTAATCGCAGCCCCCCGTCCAATCGCAATCGCAACACTCATATTGTAACCCCCGATTGATCGCAAGCCTTCTTCTCCGACCTCCGATTGCGATCCCTGATTACATCCCGACCATTCATCCTTCCCGCGATCTGACGACCAGCGCTCAATCGCATTTCCCCTCCCGATCGCAATCGTAATTCTTGCCTTCCGATCCCCGATCGTGTCACCTCCCGATTTAATCGCAGCCATCCATCTCCCAGCTGATCCGACGGCCATCGCACACCCGCTCCAATCGCAATCGGAACTTTCAATCGCACCCTCCTTTTGTGTATTGCGATTGCGATCCCCCGATCCAATATGAGCCGTCCGTCCCACCAGATCCAACGGTTCGGATTCATCCCGCTCCTCTCCCATCATCCTTCTCTACTGCCTCTCCGATTCATTCGCAGCCGTTCATTCCTCCCCCAGATCAACGGCTATCGCTTAATCGCTCCTATCCCCCGATCATCGCATCGCAACTTTCCCCGACTGCGTAATCGCATGCACCTACCTGCCACCTCCGATTGCGATTACCCCGATTCAATTCCCACCGTTGATCTAAGTTTTAGATCAACGGTCTGCGCATAATCGCGTCGCGTGATTCAATCGCTCCATTTACTCGCTCCCCCCCAATTGCGCTCCTCCGATTAGATCTGGACCGTCCACGTGTCCAGATCGGACAGTCCAAAACCACCCCGCCTTATTTCTTCTCCCCGCTCTCCTTTACCTGTTCTGCGCCGATCTACACCGTTAGATATTTTTATCTGACGGCTACGCTCCTCCCCCGCCACCCGAAGCAGTTTAAACCTATTCCCGCAGGATTTCTTAACTGTTTTTGTGTTTTGTAGGTGTTTTAATGGTTCTCCATTATAGAATGAAGGAAAGCCGAGGGTTGGGAAAGACGTTTCCTATGCCTTCGAGCTATCTAAAAGAACCATTCGCGGGCTCTGTATCAAATGATTTATCAATGTTTCATGAGCATTGATAACCTAAAGAGCCCTGCGCGGCCCTGCACATTGACAAGACACTGTTTTATTCGAGAGAACAGTTAAAGAGTATTAGTTTTTGAAGACAAAGCACAGCAGATGAAGATCGAAGACAGTTTTTATAGGGATTACGGCTAAGACAGTTATCAAAAGCCTAATCCCCTATGTAAAACATAGTTTAAAAGAAAACCTAAAGTGCTTTATCAGATAGAAAGCCTCCACCGCCCCATCTGAGGCAAATTGATTCCTCAGCTACCACCGAGCCACCTGTTGCCTCAAAGCATTCAAACAGAGGCCGAAGTTATTGAAGAAAATCTGATATTCACCTCCAGCGCAGCCAAGGAGTTACTCCACACAGCGTACAGAGCCTCAAAGTCAAATAAAGTTCCCACTGAGCTTTGATATTTATTGTAAAAAAGTTAATACAGTGATCCACCTGTAAATTTCTCTCTCGAGCCCCTCAAAAGGCCGAGAAGTCTTGAACCTGTATTAATTATCCTGAGAGATATTTTCTCAGATCACCTCCTCATTCTTCTATAAATACCTTAGAAGAAGATGAGAAATTGTTGGTTGCAGAACTTTGAAATACACTTGAGCTGGAGACTTATATTTGTACATAGTGTTCACTGGCCCTTGAAGCTCTGTTTGTGATAGAGTAGTTAGGCTGAATAGTGAAGATGATTGCTGAACTGAAACATTGGACTTGAAGATTGTAACTGGTTTGACATCAATAACAAGCTGTTTCTTGGGATCCTGGTCTATATTACTGGTGAAGTGCCTCTTTCTTTGTTAATTGTTTTTCCTTCTACGTATGCCATATTGTTCATGTTCTGCTGTAGAGAATAGTATAAACAGGGTTAGGACCTACTGTATATCAGTAACCTTCTCTGGCTGAGAAATCTTTATCTTGATGTTTTCTTCAAATTTGTTTATTTAAGAATGATTCAATACAGTTTAAACAGTTAGGAATGTTGGCGTTCCCTCGTCCTTCTGTTTGCTCAAACATTGTTCTCGAATGTTATTTCCATTATTTGCTATTAAAGTTAGACTAGAGAAGATATGGTTTGCCCTAATTCCTAGATATTTTCTCCAAAGGTAGATTCTGAAAATTTTCCCTTGGTGTTGACTGAAAGTAGACTAGGTTTAAAAGTACTTTATCTGATCTTAAGTTACATTTCGTTTCTCTTATATGTTTTCATACTTTCTGAAGGTGATTATGTGGATCACTGGATTTTTTGTCAATTAAGCTGCTTTAATAAGAACTTGCCCAAGAAGTCTATGGTTAGCCCTGTCCTTGGTTGGTTTTAAACAGTTACTTAAGAGGCTTTTCTTGTTTGGACTGACTATAAATCCTCTGAGAAATTATTATCAGTTTCCACCCCTCCAACACTTTAATGTTTCCATTCCATCATTTTAAACTCAACAATCTTGTGGTATAGATGACTTCCCCTTGGATCACTCTTGATGTTGTTGCTCAATTAAAGCCCAGATATGACTCCATAGCCCAATGGACTAAAAACCAGCGTTATATCTATCTATCTGCCAAAACTGTTCTATTTGCTTGCAACTTCTCACTTTTGAAACTTTTTACACTTAGGACTTTCCCCTCAAGTAACATTTCATGCTCAACCATCCAAAACAAAACAAAACCCCTGGCCTTCATAACTAGCCTAATATCATTACCTTAAGCTTTTCAAAGACAATATCCATCTTTGTGCATATTGGAGAGATCCCTCTCCGGATTCAGGAGGGCTAGATCCTAGGATCCCAAAGTTGGTTGAAATGATGTTAACTCTGTGATTGGACTCTCCCAATATTGCTAATAAATTACAGAGACCTAACAGGGTCTGCTGATAGAAACTTATACACAAAAACTGAAAATTACAAACTATTGATTGTGGTTGTATATGTCGATGATATCATTTTTGGAAGTAATAAAGAGTTTATGAGTCAGAAATTTGCTTCTGATATGCAGCAAGAATTTGAAATGTCTTTACTTGGGGAACTAACATTCTTTCTCGGCCTGCAAGTGCAACAAGCAATAGATGGTATATTCTTATCACAAGCAAAGTACCTCAAGAAAATCCTGAAGAAGTATGGCATGGAAGATTGCAAACCTGTAAGTACACCAATGATAACCGGATGTAATCTCAGTTCAAATGATGACTCCCCCACCGTAAATCAACCAGAATACAGATCTATGATAGGAAGTCTACTTTATCTCACTGGGACAAGACCAGACATCATGCATGCAGTCGGGATTGTTGGACGATTCCAAGCTAATCCAAAAGAGTCTCATCTTCAGGCTGTGAAAAGAATATTCAAATATCTATAAGGAACTCAAGATTTTGGACTATGGTACCCAAAGAATGTTGAACTTACTCTTCATGCATACACTGATGCAGATTGGGCTGGAAGTATTGATGATCGAAAAAGCACTAGTGGTGGTGCATTCTTTATGGGGCCCCGGTTAGTATCTTGGTTCAGCAAGAAGCAAAGCTCCATTGCATTATCTACAGCAGAAGCTAAATATGTGGCTGCAGCATCATGTTGCACTCAACTTCTTTGGATGATGCAAACCCTGCAAGATTTTCAAATCAAATGTTCACCCCCTATCTCCATTATGTGTGATAATACAAGTGCCATCAGTATCTCAAAGAATCCTGTTATGCATTCCAAGACCAAGCACATTCCCATCAAATATCACTTCTTACGAGAACAAGTGCTTGAGCAAAAGGTGAAATTAGAATATGTTTCCTCCAAAGAACAAGTTGCGGATATATTTACCAAACCTCTACCTAGGGAAGCATCCGAATATCTCAGACTGAAACTGGGAGTAGTATCTGCCATGCAGAGGATCAGGTCTACTTAATTACAGAAGACTAAATTGGTTTTTGAGATGCTGTTGGGTATCTCTGAATGCAAAAGCTAAGGGGGAGCATTGGTCATTTGAAAAGGATGCCCTGTTGGCCTTGCTATATTATGAAGATACAACATGATCTCAGGGGGAGCATGGTAATGTCAACTCTTTGCCATTGATGTCAAAGGGGGAGGAAAAACAACAAAGGGCTTCTATAAGACAATCAGCGGAAGAATATTGCCATCAATGCCAAAGGGGGAGATTGTTGGAAATATTGTCATTGATGGCAAAGGATATGGAAAAGGATGTAGTGAAGGAATTAGCAAAGGCATGGGAAACGAAGAAGAGCAGCAGATGAAACAAAGGAAGAGTGCATTTAGGAAAAGGCAGCAAGGTAGACTATGAAGCAGAGGCAACGAAGATGTGATTCATGCGAAAGAATACAAAGGTGCAGCAGAGTTTTGGTATACAGCAACATGCATTCAAGAAGGATGGGAGAAATGTAAGGAGAATTAATCTTTTGTTATGGGCAGGAGGAATGAATATTTTCCCGTAGTTTTATTCTACGGAGGAGCAGAGTTATTTAAGACAGTCATTTCAGGGTTTTAAGCCCTCAACAACCAAGTATGAAGAAATTGAATAAAACAGCAGAAGTTCTTTAAGTATTTGAAAGCGGCAGGACAAGTGGTCCCTACCACTTGAGCGCAAATCGCAAAGCGCAGTTTTGAAGTTTCAAGTGTCTTGTTGATATGGATTATTTGCGATGTGCGATCGCCACGCCATCGCACGATCGCAACATCGCAATGTCACAAAATCACCCTCCGCCCAAGCCAGAGTTTGTTGATTGTTGCGATATGCGATCATCACAATATCGCAATATCGCATATTTGTTATTTCCGCCATCGCAAGTTCTGTTGTTTGCGATATGCGATCATCGCGCCATTGCACGATCGCAATATCACACATTCAAGTGTTTCGCCACATGTTTGATCACCAATTTGCGATGCGATCCCATCACAAATCGCAAATGTTAACTTTGCACACTTTTGTTTGATCGCGCCGGCCGACTGCGATGTGGGCCCAGGGTCAAAGATTGAAATCCAGTTTGTTTGATAATTGAAGTTCGGTTTAAAAAGTTCATTGAATTTGATTAAAAGTAATGTTGCGGGGGCAGTGTAAAGTTTTAAAATAACCGGAGGGGTTATAGTTATAAAATTCGAACATTTTATTACGAAGTATGAAGGAAGCCCCTGAATTAAAATAATATTATATGGTGGAGATAAAAGACTACCCTTGGGACGATTCATGCATGGAAGAACGAAGGTTGGGGTTTTCAATTTAAATTGGCTCGTCTTTTAATACGCAGGATTATCTATTGTGACCCCGTCCAGGAATACCATTAACTGTTCATGGTTTTGACTCATGGTTTTACTAAAGGTGACATCTATATAAAGTGATGAGAATTATGAAGAAGATGCGGGGGAAAGAGGATCAATAACAAAATGAATCTCCTTTGGAGATATATGTATGTATAAACCCTGATATATCTGAATCGATGGTGCATCTGTAAATATGATGATCAGATTGACTAACGAAATGATGAAGAACATGTGCATGCGTAAGGGTGATGAATGAATGAAGCTCTTGAAGGAATGACTGGATGGGCGAAGGCTGTTCTTAACTGAAAAAAATCTGAATGAACCTCTGGTCTTGAACGACGAACGAAGTCATGAAGAACTGACGCATGTCTGCTAAAAGGAACACATATGAATCCGGGGTGGAGCTGAGGGTCAAAGCCTTCAGTCAGGGGGTTGTAGCTCCCTTCCAGGAGAGGCTGGTAAACAAGAGCAGGGGGTTGTAGCTCCCTTCCAGGAGAGGCTGGTAAACGAGAGCAGGGGGTTGTGGCTCCCTTCCAGGAGAGGCTTGTAAATGAGAGAAGGTTGTAGCCTTCTGCAGGTGGGTGCCTACATGATGGTATGAGTCTGCACCAGCATATATTGTAAGAAGTTTTCTCTATAATAAAATATTGAAAATTGAGATTACAGCAGCGGTGGTTTTCTCCCAAATTGGGTTTCCACCTTAAATCCTGGTGTCCATATGTGTAGTTCATGTTTGATGGTTTGTTCTGTTATTTATGTTCATGGTTAATACTTATCTGATGCAATGCTCTAAGTAAAGACATAATAAGAGATCTGGACATACATGTTGGATGCAGTATTGTAACATATGGTTTTAAGAGAAAAGAAAGAAAAATTGTTCAACCTAAAATACTGATTCACCCCCCCCTCTCAGTATTTTTCCCAACAGTATTAAAAGAATCAAAATAAGTTTGAGTGACTTCATCCGAAATAAATGGGAACCCTTTTTTCATCAAATGATTAAATCCTTTAGCAAGCTTTGCATAATTCAAGACAAAACTATGGATAAAGTTGGATTTCCCCTGCAAACTATGCAGTTGATGTAAAGAATATGGAGGAGGAAAATTGATGATAGCCTCTACTTTTAGTGGATCGATCCAGATACCTTCCTTAGAAACCACAAATCCTAAGAGACGACTAGATTCAACACATAAGACACACTTATGAGGATTCAAACGAATGTCATAGTGTTGAAAACGAAGAAATATCGCTCAAAGGCGAGGGGGTTGATCTTGATGTTTCACGTAATATGTAGGAATATCGTCAAGATAAGGCTGGACTGTATGCTTAATATCATGAAATGCATAAGACATAACCCGTTGGAAGGTAACATTGCATTATTTAAGTGTAATATTCCTAAATTAGCTGCAACTAATAGGAATATTAATTTTGCCTTGTTTATTTTTGCATTTCATGATTGATGAATAAATTGTAAAGGAGGACATGTAGAACTCCTGAAAACCAAGAATAAATCAATGCCTATGTGAAAAAAGACATATCTGGGCTATGTAAATAAACTCCTGCAGGTGTGAATGGGTCTAAATCACAAGAGTGGGTCACCTTTGACCAAGTCAACAATGCAGTCTAGATGCATTGAACCTCTTTGAAGGATAGCGCAGTTCTAGAAGGAGACTCTAAATGTGAAAGGGGCTAAAAAAATGAAGTGGTTTAGGGTTTTTCCAAGACTCCAATCTTATAAAAGGAGGAGGACAAAAACAAGAGAGGGTTGTTGAAGATTATCATTTTCTGAAGGTATTGTCTGCTCAGACATCTCTTGTTGGGTCTTCCTGTTCAGGAATCCCACTTCCTTCCTTGAGAAGCTCTTGGAGGAGACTTGTGCTATCTTTTCCACATCAGTATTTTAGGCCAATATCACCTTACACCTACAGTGCTGATCCTGTTGAGGGTTGGGTTGTCCTTGTGAGTTGCAGTAGTGGAATACACTAGATCTGCTCAGATCTAGCTTATACTAGTGGCTTTTCTCAATGAGTGTGTATTTTAACCTCCTGGAAGAGTTCATTAGCTGATTGTGCTTCAGATCTACATCTTGGCATCAGGCCAAAACATTCTTAGAGGCTAAAGCACAGTTTCTCTCCCTGGACTGCGTTATTTTCAAAGGAGAAGTTGCAGGGTGTTTTGTCTGCATTTTGGAGGAGAGATCTCTGGTGCTAGGAATATTCCTTTTAGTGTGGTGATCCATGGATTGGCCATCCAATCCATGAATGTTTCAGATATGATCTGCTGTACCATTGTATTATTCAGAAATTTCTGAATCATTCTGCAGATCTGCAACTTTAGATCTCAGATCTACTCTCTGTGCTTCATGTTTTGCACAAAACCCCAAGGGGAATGTATAGATCAACATTTCTTGTACACAGATCTGTATTAGATCTAAATTTTTATGTATATATCTGTTATAGATCTGAAGATTAATAAAATACTACTTTAGCCCCTAAAAATAACGCTGTCATGGTTATGCAGTGTTTTCTTATGGTTGTAGCACCTCACTTCTGAGGATTTTTGCTGTATAATCTCATTATTTCTCTTGTATACTGTATGGGCTGTAAAGCACATCTGATTTGCTGTTATATATCTGATTTCTGAACCTTCATATCAGCCTCCTACAGTGCTTCAGTGGATCTGTGTTATTTCTGAAGCAGTCCTTTGCATATAGCTGCAATCCCTATCTTTGGGTGATTTTTCAGCTAGACTAGTTTGTGGGAGATCTGTTTAACCCACCTAGTCTGATTTGTTTTTTCTCTCCTTTTGAATTTAGATATTAGATGAGCTTATCTAAGGGATCCAAGAGCTGCAAAATCATTTCTATGCACATAATTATCAGAAGTGCGTTATTTCAGCAGGCTTGCTGAGCTGTTCCAATTTTGGAATATTACATTAAGCCAAAAGGGAGCCTTTTATATGAAAATTTCCCCCAAGGACAGATAAAGGCAGTTTTATATTAATAATTGGGGAGAATGTTAATCTGGTTATAGCCAGAAAAACCGTTCATAAAGGAAAAAATCTCACTCCCAGCACATTCATCAATTATCTGGTCGACAAAAGGAGTGGGATAATTATGTTAAGGACAAGCTCAGTTGATATCATGATAATAAACATAAACGCGAATAGATCCTTGATTTTTGGTAACATAAATGATATTAGAGACCCATTCTGTCAATGGTACAGGGTAAATGAATCCAACTTTAAGAGGTTTTTCAACTTCACCCTTTATGGCAGCTGCCTTTCTCAGGTACACTAGACGGAGATGTTGACGAAAAAGTTCGTGTCTAGATATGTATGAATTTCATGCACCATGATACTAGGATCAATGCCAAGCATTTATTCATATGACCAAACAAAGACATCACAAAATTCTTTGAAAAGGGCAGTATAAATCTCGATCTCATCAGGACAAAAAGAAGCCCCAATGTGAATATTATCGACTATCCCTGGTTTGACAAAGATGTCGATCGATATGGTAGCCAAAATATTATCCACGTTTCCTTCAGATAGGACCTTATGAATCGAGATGGGATTCTAAAGTGGACCAATTTTTTCAGGGGAAACACGGGTTTATAGACAGCTAGCAATTTCACCAAGGCTCAGGAGAAATGAGGAACGATGATGGCCATGATCCCAAGGAGTTTCTTCAAGGGACATAAATTATAATATACTCTCATCAGCTAGAAATGTCTCATTCAAAGGATTATCAGAGTCCCAAGAACCAAACCAAGGAGATTGTGTATACGGGTCTAGGGTCGAAACTAACTTATCATTGGTATCATATGTAGCCATAGAAGGCAGAAGGAAACTTTGATACATTTGTTCGACGGGGCTAAGAGGAATAACGTCACCAAAAAAATCAATCTGATAAAGGATGGGAATGATCCATGGATCATGACCAGACAAAATCATATTAATTGAAGCGACATTGGGAGGCGAAAGGGAAAATATTCCCATCAAAGACGAGTCCTTAAAGAGACCTGCTTCAACACTCTCATAAGGAACCGTGGTTCCCAACATACAATACATTTATAGTTGAAGAATCAGGAGAGAAAAATGAAAGTAGATCAATCGTAACAATATTTCCATGATGGGGAAAACGAAGAACACATAAAAGGGTAGAGATTATAATTGAGGCTTGCATCTACAACTTCTACTTCCATATTCACTGTTTTTCCCTACAACTGAATCGGTAGAGAGTTAAGAATACCATATGTTTGAGAACCTATACCATCGAAAGCTTCCAATGTATTAGGAGACTAACTTAATGGAGGAGAGTCGATGGATTTACAAAATGAAATAGACATGATGCAGGTGGAGGTACCTTCATCAATAAAATTCCTATGAATAGTATTACCCATCACGACAACTTGTATAAGAAAAGCCATTTGTGATGGGAAACGAGGAACGTGATTTTCAAGATCAAAAGTTATTAAATTAGAATTTGAAGGATCAATTCCTCCAATAGTGGATAGTAATTCCTTCCTTTGTGATGGACATGATTGAAGGACTTCCAAAGCCGACATCATCGAAGGCGCTTGAGCTAAATATTCCACAATATTATAATGTGGAGCAACTCGCACCTTTATATTATATGAGGATTTTCGGAGAACACCTTTGGGAGGTGGTCGAATAATGGAATCATTGCTAGGACGTTCAATATGAAGAGGACCAGAACTGGTCGGAGTGGAAGAAGAAAGTGCATCGGGGGCATCTTTTGCCACCACAGATTTGGTAGGATTCAGACATTATTTTGATCAAGTAGCGACAAAAATGGGTTCTGTACCACTCATGAAAACCTAAGAGATTCAAAATGTAAAATATTGAGGTTGGTCTACCATTTGCATTTGCTGATATGGAAAGGGTTATTTCAAAACAACTAACATTCCTGATGTGCTTTTGAGGAGACGACTAACCTCAACATCACGAGGACAATCCTTGGTGTTATGATCTTCATCACATATAAGACAATGATATTTGGGCTTACATTTGGATGCATCGTCAGGATATGACTTAGAGAAATCCTGTTTAGGGGTATTAGATTTGGATTTTCCTTTCCCCTTCTTCTTACCTTTTGAGTATTTATCTGCTGCACAAAATGAACAACGTGAACCTCATACGTTTTACCAAGATTTTTGGAATCATTCAAAAGAACGAAAGGTGAAGTGGTTGAAGTATACTTAGGCTTCAAAGAAGCTTTTAGAGTATTATTAACATGTTGAGCCACTGACCCGATAACACCATCAACATGTGGCGTATCAGTAAATTTCAAAGATGATCGGTCCATTGAAGGTCGCAGGGCATTCAGTAAAATATCATATAATGTCCCAAACTGGGAATAAAAAATATATAAATACTGAGCACGTGTGATGGATTTTTCATCAGTCACACAACCACACATATAAATGTCTTTGGCAATTTGTGGAATGAATGATTTGGTAAACCATTCAGTTAGAAGTTGATCAAGAATTTCAAACTTGATCAGACGACGTCTACGTCTCCATTCATGGATGTGATTAGAGATATGGGCAACATTTGAATAATCTGAAGACGTTAAGAGATGGGTGTTAGTTTCATACCAGGCTGGTAATTGGAAATTAGTAAGAAAGGCCATGGCCAATGAGTTGAAATCATGAAAAATTCCGCGAGGAAGTTCAATCTACCACTTGGCGGCGACACCCTTTAATGTGTGCTAGAAAAGACGCAATCGAACCAATTCATTGACCCAAGAGTTAGAGGAGCACCATAAATGGTATGTCATAACCTAAGCTTGGGGGTATTTTCCATATTTACCTTCAAATTTAGGACAATGCCTAGGAATTTTAGTTGGAACTAGAGGCCAATTTAGCATATGTTGTATTAGATCATTTGTAAGCCTTGACACATCTGAGAGTTCCAACGTAGCAAAGAATAGTAACTTTGGATTATAAGGAGTAAAAGGTATATGGTAATTACCCATTTTAGGGTTATAATATTGCTGATACTACTTCTGCTCCCATTGGGGTTGATTTTGACCATAAAAACCAAATTGACCCCTTTGTTGTTGAAAGGGTATTTGTTGTTGGTAAGGACCTTGTTGAGGCCAGGGTTTCTGATAGGGTCCATGCTGCAGCTATTGCTGTAGGTAAGGTCCCTGATGGGGCTATTGATAAAGCCCCCGTTGCAATGTCTGTTGAGGATTATGTCCTTGCTCGATATTAGGCCCTTACTATATGTAGGGTCCTTGTTGGGATTGTTGGTATTGTCCTTGTTGGAATTACTGGTATTGAATACCAGGTCTAATAGGGT
The DNA here is from genome assembly GCA_034641835.2 of Pinus albicaulis. Taxonomy (NCBI): domain Eukaryota; kingdom Viridiplantae; phylum Streptophyta; class Pinopsida; order Pinales; family Pinaceae; genus Pinus; species Pinus albicaulis. Next base: position 1,419,849,901 of record CM076572.1, on the reverse strand, counting down.
AAGTTACAACTTGTCCTAAAGGAGGGTTAATACCTTATTGCATTTGAGGACTAGACTATGGATTAGTCACAACACCCAACAGTGGATTTTGGGGTTGTTGGACGTAATTATGTTGAACGTTCGACTGTTGAACATACTAATGTTGTACATTCGGTTGCTGAAAATAGGGTTGTTTGATATATGGTTGCTGAATAGAGGGTTTTTGAACATGTGGTTGTTAAATATGGGGTTGCTGAACATGTGTTTGCTGAACGTGGGGCTACTGATAAAAAAGTTGAGTTGAAGAAGGGTGACCACCATGTAAAGAGGTACCCATGACATAACTTGTTTTGGATGAAACCAAAGTTCCACCAAGACTATGTATGGGTTGTCCCACCCTCGATACAGTTCCATAGTTCAGATTTCCCCCACCCAAAATGGGAGGTACTTATAAGGGATGTGATTTCTCCCAAGGCACGAATGAAACCATAGGTTGTCCACTTAAAGGAGGAACAAAAATGATTGTAGATATGTACAAAGGAGCAGATGATCCAAGTGAAACGAACATTTGACAAAACATAAACTACAGGTTGAGCTGAAGGTTGTGAAACTGTGGCTACAATTGAAACAAATGAGCCGGAAGTTGGAGGAACACTAGTTGACCAAATGGGATGATGAAAAAGGGATGTGGCCCCAGAATATTCTGAAACAAGGATTTTGAGAGAAGTGTACCCTGGCGATAGCGAAGATGCAACATGACCAGAGGATACATTGGTTCCACTTCCTAAATCATAAGAAGCAGAAACATAAGGAAAACATTTTAGAGGGAACATGGATTCAACATTAACTTCTAGGGTGTGAGTCACAGAAGTTTCCATATATATACTTTGGGGAGTGCTCAAAAATAGAGCATCATCTGAATTCGACACCATGTGTGGTGGAAACAACTACCGAATAGTAGTTCGAGATGCAGCAGGAGGAGCACCAAAAGTAATGTTGGGATTGTCGAAAGGACTATATGGATTCTCATGGGATACCACCAATGGATCGTAAACTGGATTGGGAGGAAGACCTCAAATTGTGCAGCGGGTTTAGGACTTTTTGGCTCAAGATCCTCAGATGATGAAAGCCAATCATTAGGTGGTGGTCGAGAAGAGAGAGGTTGGACACTCATGACAATTCCAAGTTCAAAACATTGAGCTTCAAGAGGCCCAAGTGGAAATCATGGAATCTCAGGATGGACTCCTTGAGTTCCTTAAGGGGATGAGTGAGGTGAATTCAAAGATTAAACCACGATGACCTTTTGACAAGATCAATCAAGGGATAGGTGAATTATTTTTGAGCAATTAAAATTCACAATTAACAAGTCACGATGAGGAAAAGGAGTACTGCATAGGTAGGATGTTTTCATGTGCAGTAAATTTTAGAATTAAACAAAATAAACCAAAAGGGGTAATATAGGAAAAATGGATTACCAAGTATCCGTGAACTGCAATATACACCTTGGCGAACCAAGGACTTGACATACAACAACTAATCTGCTCGAATGTTGTGTTCGATGTATCACGTCTACAAGGTGATTGACTCAGTTACCTATGGCAGGATTGTCACCTAGTGGGGTCTCCAAAAATATACGCGATGGTACGTGGGAGCTCAGTCCATAATAGCACTATCTAATGTGTAACCGTTCGATGAGAGTGTCCCCATATACTTATTATACAGTGAGCAAAGTCCTATATACTTCCATACATGGGATGGGATATCACCCCCGGGATGCAACACAGGTTGTTAGAGACATATGCTACACTTAACGACATCGAAACACGTCTCTAGCCTAGACCTCTAGATGTTTGTGTTAATTCAAAATGCTCCCTAGGTTAATTGAGGTTACTTTTAATGTTTATCTTCAATTAAGTTTCCATTTTGGGCTCAAAACGATGTCACCTGAACACCTAAGATGTAGCTATATGAGAAAAGTATTCTTTTTATTTAAATGAAATCTAAACTAATAAGGGAAGAGATTGCAAATATTAATGCATCAAACAAAATTCCCCCCAACTAGCTTTCACTTTTAACTTTTCGAAATGCAAATTATAAAAAGTAAATATGATTTCACTTTCACTATCCCAAATGCAACTCATTCAAAAGTAAAATGATTTCGACTTTCACTAATATGCACTTATATTAATGTTTGTTTTTATTTTTCACTTTGAGTGATGAAATGAACTTGATGCAACTAATGCACTATTAAGTTTTCAATTATTGAAAAATGGTAATCTATTTCCAATAAGAAATTCCAAAAACTACCCTTTCAATGCAAGTGATATTATGCATTTAATGAAAGTAATTTTTGAAATGAAAACTAAATAAATGCAAGACCCAGTTTATTTAAAAAATCACAAATATTACTACTGTCCTATAGAAGAGAATCAATATTTCTTGAAAGATACAAGCAGTAAACATACATTTTAATTGACCTAAAACAAAATGTCCCAATCAAAACACAAAATTTACCACTTAAATCATACGACCAATTTGCAATTTTTCAAGAGATTGAGAACACTCAAATAAATAAATAATGACCTCAAAGAAAATAAAACATTCCAAGGATCAAGATAAACTAAGGTTCTTCCAGACGAAACTCTAAAAATATCTATTTTTTAAGACCAACACGAACCTCTAGTTAACACTAGTGTTCTGCAGCGCAACTATTCCAACATAAAACAATGCTGGCAGCGCGATTGTATCTGTTAAAAAACGCATTGAGCAAGGAAAGGAGGGATGAAATGAGAAATTCTTGAGGATAAACTAGAGAATTGATACCTTAAAACACTTACAAGCTAGAATAAATACTGAAAAAAAATCCACACAAGCGGTCATTCAAAGGTTGGCCAAACTAAGCATGGAGAAAAAAATATGAGAAGAAGGTGAAAAGGGTGTAGGCTCCCAAACAGAGTCACCAATTTGTTATGCAGGAAATCCATTCTTCAGAAAGAAGTAATCCCTCTAGCCTGATAAGTGGGTCTAGTAACAACCATGACAAAAAATGCAAGCTTTCCTAGTTTAACATCGAAATAAAACGAGAGAGGGAGATGACCTACCTCAGCCCTATGCGATCACTTTCTCGATGTCGATGCTGATCCTTTCACTTCCAGGCTCGAGCCTCGCTATACCTTCCGCATTCTAATATCTACAAGAAATATCATAAGTCGACAAACGAAAGAGACATAGTATATATATATATATATATATATATATATATATATATATATATATATATATATATATATATATATATATATATATATATATATATATATATATATAAGTAAACCATGCGACATATCAAGGAGCATCATACTAAACAAGTTAATATTAACAAGTTCATGGAAAGCAAAACAACCAGTGCCTTGATGTTAGAGGACTCCTTCGGAATGGAAATCCAAGTCCAATCCAACCTCTTTAATCTCTTCTCCTTTCTCCACAAATCGACAACATATAGATGCAATCAGGTAGAAGAATGTCAACCAAAAATGACCAACCAAGAATAAATAGCATGAAACTATTTTATAGCAGAGATGGAGAGGTTATGGATCCATAAATGAGGGGTAAAGTACTTATCTCAAAGAGGATAATATTTAGAGACAAGATCAAAGGTTCAAAATGGGAGAATTCGACCACATCCTCAACCAACAAGTACTAGAATTCCATTCTTAAGAGTTCTAGAGGACAAAGCTTTTGCTCCATTTTTGGAGAACCTGCCTGAAGAGGACCAACGTAGATTTACTGCTGAATTCTCGTGCTGCTAGTGATTTTCACAAGTTAGGGACATGGTGACAAGTGCGAGGCTGTTTAGAGGAGAACCACGTTGGGATTGAAAATTAAGGTTTTTTACAAACTTTTGCAGAAAGGATTCAAGGCATTTCTCTTTTAGGTCTTTAGGGATATTTTACATGTTATCCAAGATGAATAATTTTTCACAGCTTTTGTCGCTTTGCGACGTTTGTGGCATGAGCGACACAAAAGACGACACTTAGGATAATGACTAAGGAATGTGACCAAATACTGTGTAACACCTCATATCTATAAAATTCACATAGTATAAAAGTTCCTAGAAAATAATTTATATAAAAAATGTCAAATTAACATGTTTGAAGCTTTTTTTAGGACTATTCAGTAATATCAACTTCCACAGGGCTTATCTTTGAAATTATAGCGAACCAAGATCTAAAATTTCTATCTTAGGTGATTAGAGGTCTCTCCTTTATCTCCTCCACATTTCACATTATCTCTTGATTTTTCAATTTAAATTATTTGGATTGGATCATTATAATATTTGTCATTAATTTTGATGCTTTGAGAGTTGAAAAAATGGAGGAATAAACTCACATGAGCATTTTTACTGATGGGTCCAAGTTTGGGAAATTAGGCTTTGAAACCCCTTGGAAGTAGTTTGAGGCATCAAATGATGTTTTTTAGGGGCAAAAATTTTCCGCTTAAGTGCACACCCATAGTGTTCTTCTATACATAGATACCTTTTGAACCAAGCTATAATCACCTCAATTAGACTCTAGAGGCAAAATTTATGCCACTTGGAAATTGAAAATCCTATTTTGACCACCATTATTTGAGAAAATTCCACGTCAGCCCCCATTATTCATGGAATAATGGGGTTAATCACATGATCATGATGAATAAGACTCTTGAAGAGTCCATATTGTAACTCTAGTTAAGAGCTAAAGGAGTTAAACTTAACCACTTGTAGGTTATCGAGCTATGTTGTAACTGAGACACTAGGAGGAAAAGGGGTTCCATTCTATTCAAGTGAATTTTGTTCCATATATGAGCAGAGTAACTGAGAGTGGATAGGGAAAGATAAAATAGACATGATTTGTTAGATTTTGGATTTGAAGTATAATTACAATGGATATATTGGGAAGATTTTTCTAGTGTAATATTTATGGTAGTTTATGGATCACATTGGAATATGAGTTGGTATCTTTAGGTATATTGTGGGGAGTTATAATGAATCGATATATCTTGAATTGAAATTCATAAAACCACATCCATGGTCGACGAATCAATCAATAACCCTAAATATCCCATAAAGGAGAGGTTTACACAACTGGAAGCACAAGTGGTAGATATAAACCATAACGCGAGTCTCCTCATGACTGCCATGACCAATAATATTAAGTTATTCAAAGAGGATGGAGGTTATAATGCAGAGGTTGGATCATAGGGGAAGTAGAAAAATCAAGAAGAACTAGAGAGGGAGTCTAATAAAGAACATGAAAAGTATCAACCCAATTTGAGTGTCATAAACCATTCAAAGAACCTTTTCAAAATGGAAGTGAAGGTTGATATCAAGCCATATCAAGGTGATATTAACACTCCAAAGATAAATCAGTGGTTGCAACAATTAGGAATTTATTTTAGTGTTCATAATATAGAGGAAGAGTGGAATATTTCATTCGCTGAGTTAAAATTAGAGGGTTGTTATCACCAAAAAATGATCACCTAGTCATTTCTAACTAGGTGGATCAAAATACACCATATAGGATTAATTTTACCATGGTAAAATCACTTTCACCATGGGAAATAATTTAGTAAACTATTTTTATTAAATTATTTCCGATTGAAATAAAAAACCCCATGAGAATAATTAAATAAATCATTATTTATTTAATTTTCTCTAGGAATAATTATTAAATAATTATTTGATAATTATTCATTGTCACATTTGACTAAATAACCTAGGAATAATTAAATATATCACTATTTATTTTTTATTCCTTAATTCCATTCTTGGAATAATTGTTAAATCACAATTTAATAATTGTTTCATTTTCACACATTTCTTAATCCTCACGCAATAATTAATAAATCATTTCATTTGTTAATTATTTCTATATAAAGATATTTGACCATTTTGAATATCTTTTCCCTCACCAAAAAATATAATAAAGTATTCCTAATAGTTAGATCTTGATTTTGGTCAATAATATTTTATTATTCCCCATTTTCAAGATCAACCTAATACTTTGCTATAAATAAGAGAGTTTTCAATTCATTTTTTACGATGACCATTAACATCGTCACCATTATCCTCTTCTTGAATTTGAGCTCCGACTAGAGTTCTACACATTGTTTGGGTTTTTCACATATTGAGAGAGAGAGAGAGAGAGAATCAATCACTGAAGCATCAATGAAATCAAAGGAATCATCCGATAGAGGGGGATTTGCAAACCCTTTTTATAGATATCCTTCACCAGGTGCTATCAATAAAATATTTATTCATTTAGAAGTATTTCCATAATTGGATTATGTTGAGGCCCCGAAAATCGGTGCAACGACATGAGGGAAAACCACCCGGTCGGGGACTTAAAAACCATATCTTTTCCGTTTGGTATGGTGGCTCTGACTGGATTTATGGGACTAGTTTCCCAGTGAAATATAATTGGGCAAATAATATATCTATCTATATGTATCCCGTTATGAAATATATTCTCTGTGCTATTTATAAAGATGATATTTCAACAAATGCAAATAAAGATTATACAAACAATTAGAGATATGAAAATTATTTGAAATAATTGATTTACTTAAATAGTTAATTAAATCAATTGGATAAGGTTATATCACAACTTTTTACTACTTGTATTGAATATGTACCAAAAGATAACAATATAACATGTTCAAAAGTGAGTTAATGCTTGACTGTTTTCAAATAGATACAAGAAACAAAACATCATAAGAAATTAACAATTTCTTATTTGGAACAAAAATATAATATATAGGATAAACGTACCATGTATATGCTAACTCTACTTATTTGAGAAACAATATTTGGTCCAACCCTTTCTATTAAGAAAACTTCAAGAGTACAAAAGTGTGACTTCTGTAAAGTATTCCTTTCAAAAATTTAGGACCTCTTCTTAAAAGACATAAGGGGTTTATATAATAAAATAAAAGTGTTAAAAATAGTAGTTACAATAAAAGCTGAGGAGGTTTAAACAACTCTCGTTAAACTAAGTGAAAAGTAAGAAGAAACATAATTTAAAGGGGTGACTTGCTTGATGGTTGTCCTGTTGTCTCATCAACCATTCATTCCTTCAACTGAAGGATGTTAAGCATAGGCTTAACCTCAGGAGGTTGGCCTAGCTTGATGCACAACTGTTCAGTGAAAACCACATCTGAAAGTGGAGGCAACATGTAGGAGTATGTATCTGTAAGACAACACAACATAAGCCATTGGCTATGCGGCTTTACCAAGTATATTCAATACTTATCCCAATCCAGTTTTTCCAACTTTTTTATGTTTTCCTCTTTGAACGTTGAAACCTCTTGCCATTTCCTTATCAAATCTTTCACAATAGGAAGCGAACCGGGAGGGCATCTATCAACTAGATTTGCAGCGATGAGATTTTGACTGACAATTTACACAATGTTATTAGCCACATATTTTTCTCCGCAAATGGCTCTTTCAACATGTTTCAATTGCATGTCCCAGTTATTAAACAATATTTCCTTTTTAGAGACCTCAACCTTGGGCAGGTTGACCTTTCGGCCATTAGCAAAATCCTTCCAGGTGACATACTATGAAACTTTATCATCAATCTCATCGAAACTGATCCTTTGGTCTAATATTTGATTGATCTGTGAAATGATTTGCTCACACAATTCAAGAATATTTGAGAACTTTTGACAAAAAATAACTTGTTGCTGTGCCAGTAGGGTATTTAGTTCCAAGGCCTCTTTTCTAAATTCATCAATCTTTGGATTTTCTTTCATTTGCCCTACAAAAAACTACAATTTATGAATTTGAGCGTCCTTTGAACTGTTTTCAGTTTGGTGCTAAATCTTCAATTGGTCCATGCACTTTTGGAGCTATATTAACTGTACCTGTAGTTGTTGGTTAACGTTTTGCTTCTCTGCCTCTAGCTCATGTTCTAATTGGATGATTCTTTCATCCTTTTCTTTCATCAATTGTTAAACCTCAGAAGCTTTATCTATAACTGCAGATGCATAACCTCCTGCAAATTGGGTCACACGAGTTAGATCCTGTGAAGTATATATTGCTTTGGGATCTTTCTAGACAACTTCTATTGAAACATCTCATGGGAAAATGAGTTGAGATTGCTTTTTTCTCATTATTTTCCTTTGTCTTTTCACAACTTCTTTATGTTTAGGACTATAGAATATATCCAGAGGAGGGATTTCCTCAATTTTGAGTACAATTCCTATAGTGGGGAAGGCCGGGATGAATTCCACTTGCTCCGTGCTTACTAATTTTTCAGAGGGCCCAACAGTGAACAAGTTCCGACTTTTACTTTGAGGTGTTTGAAAAATCTATTAATGACCAGTATTTATCACCTCTTGGTCTCCCTGGAGTTTTTGGTTAAAATCCTTCCAAACATCATTCAAATGACTTGGTGATATGAAATGGGTGGCTGACTTGTTATGCTATGCAAGCACCTCCCACTCAGTTAAACAAATTAAGATCTTGCTTATACTTGATAGTGTGGAATTGAATACTTGAATGAGGTGTATGTGTTTAAATTTTTTAAGGATTTATGTGTGAGGAATTAAACCTTTGTTTTTGCTGATAATAAGCATGTACAATAACCATAAAGTGCAGCAAATAAGCATCAACACATAACAACAAATTTAATAAAGGAGTTCACCTGAATGTCGTGGGCTACATCTCCTTGAGCCTTTGTCAATTGACTTGGCTCTTTGGGATTATGATGGGAAATTTATTTTACAAGTAAATACTCAACTCCAATGGTTGTTTTTGCTGTACCAATGGGTTTAGAATACCATCATGCCCCTGGAATGGTTGCTATCTCTCTGGAGATGGAACTAGACTCCCTTTGACTTGACCTCTATTGTCAGTGCCCTTAATATTCCCTTAGCTTCTCTGTGGCACAAAATCCCTCAGAATTATTTTTCTGTCCCTGAAACCTTTTCTAATTTTCCCAGCATATATCATTCATCCAAAATAGACTGTTCATTTTCTCCAAATGAGCTCTAGCTCCCCAATCTAGGCCTCCAAATCCTGTTGGCCCTGGGCTGCCTGAAACTTCCCTGTGGCTTCTTCAACTATAGAAGTCTCCAAATGGCTTTTAAAATCCCTTCAATGGATTCAATATGTCCAAAATAGTCAAAATTTACTATTCACTTGCTGAAAAAGGCCTCTGGTTGCTCTGGTTATGCCTCCAACACCTGGTGGCACCTTGTGGCTTTGGGCTCACTGAAAAATTATATGTAGCATCTCGACCTTCAGAAGTCTTAAAAAGCTTCTCAAAATCCTTCCATTGGATTCATAAGGTTCCAAATATTTAGAATAGACTATTTTTTTGCTGAGAATGGTCTTTGGCTGCTCTGGATATGCCTCATTCTCCTGCTGGCCCCTGGTGGCCCTTGGAACTTATATGAAGTATCTAGGCCTTCAGAAGTCATCTAATGTCACTGAAAACCTCACCATTAGATCCAAAATGCTCAATATAGTCAAAATTTACCATTGGGTTGATGAGAATGGTCACTGACTGCCCTGGCTAGACCTCATTCTCCTACTGGCCCCTGATGGTCGTGATGGCCCTTAGAACTTATCTGAAGAAAAATCATGCTCATAAGTCCTCTAATGGCTCTGAAACCCTCACCAATGGATTTTTAATGTCCAAGAAAGTAAAAATTGACTATTCACACTCCAAGAATGGTCGAGTGGTGCTCTAGATAGAGCACAATCAATTTTGTCCAGTAACCCCCTAGGAAAAATCCACTAATTATGGAGGACTTCAGTTTAACTACAGTCAAATTAGCAATTTCTGCCTTTTTGGGCATGCTGGAAAAATATCCCACTATTTTAACCATTAAATTTAATATGGGCGGTTAGGGGTGGCCACATGCCAACCCCCGTTACGCAGTACCGCAACGATTGAGCGGAACTCCACTTAGACCTCGGGATTAGGTTTTCGAACTAGAGTTAGAACTACGTGTTAAATGAAACCGTCGATGGATATGATGGTAAAATGGCATGTGAACACAAAACAATACAAAAAATATTGTGGGAGACTATCAGAGGTTACGCCATTAGCCACAGAGTTAAGGTTTTAACACCTTGCAATGTGACCATGTCCGAAACTGACGACACATAAAAACTGTTTGCTGTTGGTGTTAAGCCCTTGGATCAGGGGTGAGGACCTATGGGGACAGCCCTCTGCTGCCCCACATAAAAAACATATAACATTCAAATGTGTCCGAAGTCCTATAGCTTGTAAGAACCATCATAGAAGAGACGGTAAACTTGTGCGTGAACTCGGCGGTAGGTCGCGGGGTCAACTCTTGTCTGCTCCACCAAAATTTTACACGCCGTTTCAAGGCCACGTGGCGGCCTCAGGGCTGGCCATGTGGTGCCTTCCCATTAGCCATTCAAAACATTCGACCAATCAAATGCTAACACTTTTCCTCCTTTGAATGGTCCGAAAGGAATATTCTGGGGAATATTATTTTTTCGCTGACTGTACAAATGCCCAGTCAACCCTGGTCAACTTAATTTTTAGTTTACTAGAATTTTCAAATCATGATAGCTTCTTCATACGGTTTCAGGTTTTCAAACCATTCATGGTTCCAGAATCAGGAAGATGAGATCTATCCGATCGCTCAAATTCAACACTCTTTCAAACACTTTGAAATTTGAGATATCACTTAGGTCCTTGATCCAAATATGATCACTCCTCCCCATTAGGAATCTTTTGGACCCCAAAAGACTGATTATCTGTTTAGTAGATGAGAGTACAACACCTTCACATTTCCAGCCTCCATACACTTTGCCTTTCTTGGCTTAGTGCCTTTGAGCCCCAAATCGAAGGTAGTCAACACTTTCCTTCTTTGATGCTCTTGTCCTCCTGTCAAGAATTGTATCTTCCTTGAACTCATTCATAAATTTATGGCAAGAAATTTTCAATTGAAGGTAGCTGAACATCATGTTGTTGATCATCAATCAAAGGTGGCTCAAAAAAACGTAAGTTTTCAACAGAAATACATGCATACATGACTGAAATTTGCATATGTACAAATGAATGTATGTCTTACTGGGTAAATAAGTCAAAACACTTCTTACCAAGCCACTTCCATGGCGATTTTTCATGCTGAAAATCTTCTTCTTGTGAAACATCTGGTCTCACATCAATGATGGAATCTTTGGTTCCATTTTTTCTAGTCTTTTTATCCTCTTTCTTCAAATGCCTGGGTTGATTGGTTGGATACAATGTCCAACATTGGGCAATAAGATGTCCCTTTTTCTGGCAATGTGTGCAAGTCTTTTGCATCTTCTGTGCAAGTTGCCTTCGCTTCGACTGTTTCCTGTATGCCTTCATCCTCTTCCAGTATTTTGAAACTTCATGGTTACGCAAACCACAATAGGAACAACAAATTTTGTTCCATTCAAGCATGCAGATTTGTCATGCTTAACATAAACATAATCAACTTGACTATGGGAAGAGTTATACCTCAAATTCTGCTTTGCATGTCCATCTTTTTTACCTTCTTGAGGAGATGAACTTGAAGAGGTTCCAAATTTATTTTGAAGGCCAACATCAGTGTTCATGTCTTGATAGCTGTCAGAACTCTCTTTCACCATAAGTTGCATGTCTACAAACATCTTGGTGCAACATAGGCTTCAAAAAATGGCATTCAACTTGAAAACAAACTTGACATGTTTGTGGGTTTGAACTTGTAACAAAAGTTCTTCTTGGAACTTTCTCAAGTGCCTTCATGGCTTTGGAGTTTTCGCCATAAGATTGAACATAGCCTAGACAAAAATTCTTAGGCCTTTCCTCAACTAAAATAGGCTCAATTATGCCTTGTGCATGTTTGCCTAGACCCTTGCATTCATAGCCCATTTTTAACATTAATTTGGACCCTATACCTCTAATGTGATTTTCAAATGAACCTACACATATATCTGAAGAGGAATTTGAAGACAAATTTGAGTGATTTACCTCTGCTTCAGGCATGTATTTGGTTAAGGTTTCTTGAGCATGATGGAGCTGAATCTCCATCTCATGCATTATTTGTAGAAGTCTTTCTTTATCTTGCTTCATAGCAACTAGTTTCTCATTAAGTCTAGTGCTTTCCCTTCCATATTCATACATAATTTGCACCATATCCTTCAGGATGTAGAAGTCCCGCTTCATCTCTTCATCAAAGAGCCTTGTAAAGGAGGATTTTGAAACCTCACTTGAAGAAGTTGTCATCATTATGTAAATGAATTAAATAAATTCAAAAATAATTCACAAAGCTTCAACAACAATTGACAAATCTTCTTAACAATATGGCTATAGATTCAAGCTTTTTTTTGCAGCTTGTATCTCTTCTTCAATAAACTTCTTTCTGCAAACAATCCCTCTTGTGCTTCACGGGTTTCCTTGATGTCCTTTGGGTAAGGAGAATGCTTTCAACCTTATTCCTTCTTTTCCTCTTTAGGACTTAGCTAGCAGTAGCTTTCCCTTCACCTCTAGAAAACTCAAACTTGGAAGCATCAGTCAATTTGCAAATAGTTAAATTCTTTGCACTGTTTAGACACCTTTCAAGTCAAACAAGCAACATAGTGCTGTGTCAAGCAAGCAACCTAATGCTCTGTTAAGCACGCAAAATAGTGCTTCGATACCACCTGATCTGAAATGGGTGGCTGACTTGTTATGCTATGCAAGTACCTCCCATCCAGTTAAACAAATTAAGATCTTTCTTATACTTGATAGTGCAAAATTGAATACTTGAATTAGGTGTATGTGTTTAAACTGTTTTAAGGATTTATGTGTGAGGAATTAATTTTTTTTTTTGCTGATAATAAGCATGTAAAAAAACCATAAAGTGCAGCAAATAAGCATCAACACATAACAACAAATTTAATAAAGGAGTTCACTCGAATGTCATGGGCTATGTCTCCTTGAGCCTTTGTCAATTGACTTGGATCTTTGGGATTATGATGGAAAATTTCTTTTAAAAGTAGATACTCAACTCCAATGGTTGTTTCTAGTGTACCAATGGGTTTATAATACCATCATACCCCTGGAATGGCTGCTATCTCTTTGGAGATGGACCTAGGCTCTCTTTGACTTGACCTCTCCTGTCGGTGCCCTTAAGCTTCCCTGATCTTCTCTATGGCATAAACTCCCTTAGAAGTCATTTTATATCCCTGAAACATTTTCTACTATCCCCAACATATATCAGTCATAAAAAATAGATTGTTCATTTGCTACAAATGAGCTTTGGCTCCCCAGTCTAGGCCTCCAACACCTATTGGCCCTAGGCTGCCTAAAAAATCCCTGTGGATTATTCAGCTCTAGAAGTCTCCAAATGGCTCTGAAAATCCCTGCAATGGATTCATAATGTCCAAAATAGTCAGAATAGACTATTTACTTGCTGAAAAAGGCCTCTGGCTGCTCTGGTTACGCCTCTAGCACCTGGTGGCATCTTATGGCTCTAGGCTCACTGAACATTTCTCTGTAGCATCTCGGCCTTCATAAGTCTTAAAAAGCTTCTTAAAATCCTTCCATTGGATTCATAAGGTTCAAAATAGTCAGAATAGGCTATTGGTTTGCTGAGAATGGTCTCTGGCTGCTCTGGATATGCCTCATTCTCCTGGTGGCCCCTGGTGGACCTTGGAACTTATATGAAGAATCTCGACCTTTAGAAGTCCTATATTGGCTCTAAAAACCTCACCATTAGATCCAAAATTCTCAATATAGTTAAAATTTACTATTGGGTTGATGCGAATGGTCACTGACTTCCCTGACTAGGCCTCATTCTCTTGCTAGCCCTTGATGGCCCTTGTGACCCTTAGAACTTCTTTGAAGAAAAATCATGCTTAGAATTCCTTTGATGGATTTACAACCCTAAGAAATGGCTCTGGAATGTCTAAGAAAGTCGAAATTGACTATTCACAATCCAAGAATGGTCGAGTGGTGCTCTAGATAGAGCATAATCAAGTTTGCCAAGTAACCCCTTAGGAAAACTCCACTAATTGTGGAGGACTTCAGTTTAACTACAGTCAAATTAGAAATTTCTGCCTTTTTTTTTGCGCTGGCCAAATATATTTCCAGTTTAACCGTTACATTTAATATAGGCAGTTAGGGTTGGCCACATGCCAACCCCTGTTCTGCAGTACTGCAACGGTTGAGCAGAACTTCGCTTAGACCTCAAGATTAGGTTTCTGAACTGGAGTTAGAACTGCGTGTTAAATGAAACCTTCGGTGGATATGAAGGTAACATGGCATGTGAACACACAACTCCATAAAAACTATTGCGAGAGACTGTCGGAGGTTACGCCTTTAGCCGCAGAGTTAAGGTTTTAAAACCTTGCAATGTGACTAGGTACGAAACTGAAGGCGTATAAAAATTGTTTGCTGTTGGTGTTAAGCCCTTGGGTTAGGGGTGAGGTCCTATGGGCGAGGAGCTGGCCCCTTCGCTCCCTCGCATACAAAACATATAACATTCAAATATGTCCGAAGTCCTATAGCTTGTAAGAACCATCGTAGCGGAGACGATAAACCTGTGCCTGCGCTCGACGTTAGGTTGGGGGGTTGACTCCTGTCTGCTCCACCAAAATTTTACACGCCATTTTAGGGCCATGTGGCGGCCTCAGGCATAGCCACGTGGCCCATTCCCATTGGCCATTGAAAAATTTTTACCAATCAAATGCTAACACTTGTCCTCCTTCGACTGGCTTGGAAGGAATATTCCCTAAAATATTCTTTTTACCGACTGTACAAATGCCCAGTCAACCTTGGTCAACTGTCGAAATTTATAGTTTACTTGAATTTTCAAATCGCGATAAATTCTTCATACGGTGTCAATTTTTTGAACTATTCACGGCCCTAGAATCAGGAAGACGAGATCAATCCAGTCGCTAAGGTTCAACAGTCTTTCGAACACTTTGAAATTTGAGCTATCACTTAGGTCCTTGATCCAAATCCGATCACTTGGGAAATGTAATTCCATGGTTTGAAATTTAGTAGATTTTTCTTGTTCAGTTTTACTAAGGACTTTAGTATCCCTAGGTTCTGGTTCTTTTTCCTTTTCCTTCTGTGTTAAAGGTTTGGAGATTTCCAATATTTTCAATGAAATTCCTTCTAATATATTTTTCCTATACTATTTAAACTTTGGAAATTACCGTTGATGGAGGTGTAGGGCTTCCAACTTCTGAACTGCAGAGTAATTATCGAGTGACTCAAATAAGTCATCGAACTCATCATCTTCATGTACAAAAGGTATGATTTTAACTTGGGTGGTAAAATCATTGGCAGCTCTATTCGGGTCGTATTGTCTGTTTGAAGTTGTAAACAATTTCAAACATTCAATTTGATTGATCTCTAAAATTACATGCTTATAATTTTCGAAGGCGTAAACACCACAATTAATTGAAAAGGAGGGCCATGATGATTTCTTAGCTTCCTTAAGAAACCTAGTTAATTCGTTGCCAACAGTTTGATAAGCTACTTCTCTTGCGAGAAGCTTATCAGGAACATACAATGGTAAAACATGCAGCCGAGCTAGGCTCCCAAACACTCTGACATAGGTAAATAACTCTTCTCCAAACCATTTTCCAATGGAGGAGAAATCAGCTTGAGCTTCTTTTGACAACCTGAGGGCTTTCTCATTGAAGATGGCTTGAAACAAAGGGAGGATAACTCCATGGCATATTTTATAAAAATGGTTTTCAAATTTTGACTCCCATAACATGCTATGATATACATGAATGGGGAGAGGATCATGGGTAGTCCATTTCCAACCTATGGCTAGAAAATATGAAGTGAAACATAAAATGTCCACGATATAAGCACTCATATAAAAATGGGGAGAAATTTAGGTGGATTATCCATCTTACCATATCAGTATATGGCAAGATTTTAGGGTGCATAGCAATTTGATGCAGATATGGATTGGCCACTTCTTCTATAGTAGCTTCTGAGGAATCAGAAGCATCAACATTAACTTTCCTTGAACCCTATGGGGTTTCTCATCCTAAAAAAACTTGTCCATGGCTTCCCAGGAGGAAGATCCACTTTGCGGGCTGCAAGTTGTTAGGACCTCACAATGTACCATTTTGACCATACATTTTGACACCACTTTACTCTTTATATCCATATTTAAAAAGGTTACATTATCATTTCCATCCATTTTATCCAAAGGTATATGAAATCCTTCTCTTTACTATATATTTAATTTGTTTTACATATAATTCCACATTACTCTTATATTTTATCATTAATCGAAGGTAGATAGTTGCTAATACAAGTCTAAAAGATCGCAGATAATCTATGATAAGGAACGTGCTGTTGCTGAAACAGTTGACCCCGTTGCTAAAACAGTCAACGACATGTAAATTCCGTTACTACTCGTGATTTGCGATTTCGAAAGAATATTTCAGGAACAATGGCAACAATACGAAGACAAGCAAGGAAAGTTGTTACACGGATTGTTCTGAAGCCAATATTTTTGTATCTGTTGTAATAGTATTTTTCTATGGAAGAATAGAAAGACCCTGTTTTTAAAATAGAAGATCAGATTTGGATAAAAATAGGATTTCTCTGATGTAACTGTAATAGATGTCTCCTATTTAAAAAGAGGAGACATCATCATTAGGGGGGAGTTAGAGATTGCAGGAGAGACATTATTTTTTGAGCGGAAAGGAGCAAGACTCCATTGTAATGTATCATTCCTTTTTAACAGATGAATAAAGGTTTCTTTTGAGCGCTTCAATTTAAACTCTTTCCTCTGGGGAATCTTGTGAGAAGGAAAGGGCCCGCCTTCATCACAAGATTCACCCGATTGCTCCTGTAGTTTGTTAACTTATTTATGTTATTCACACCTTAATTTAACCTTGTTTGCTAAAGAATCTTTTACATAGTTCTGTATTTCTTATCAAGCACTCTGTTTTCTTTAACACTGCATTAGCTTTATACCATGCATTCTTAAGAAGCCAAGAGATATATTGCTTTCTGTTATTTGTTTGAATGTGTGATTGATATCGGGAGACAGGTGCTGAAGATTCCTGTTTGGAGGAATAGGGTCCTGTTCTCCTTAGGTTGATTCTCTTTTTCTGCAGTGTGATTGATATCAGGAACAGGTGCTGAAGATTCCTGTTCAAGGGAATAGGGTCCTGTTTTCCTTGGATTGATATTTTTTACAGTGTGATTAGTGTCAGGCAACAGGTGCTGAAGATTCCTGTTTGGAGGAATAGGGTCCTGTTCCCTATTATGGTTGATTGATTTCCTTTCCTGCAGGGTGATTTCCTTTCATTATCTTTTCCTAGAATTCTTTTAATGAAAGACTGCAATAGAGGATTTGCTTCTGCTGTAACACAAGTAGGATTCAGCTTTGTTAAAGTGGGGTGTGAATAGTTAGATTTGTATGATTGATAATTGTGTGACTTCTACTACAACACTTCTTTGCTTTTGGAATTGAGCATATCCAGTGCGTGATTGTCTTTGGAATAAACAGACCTTCCCGGGTTGACAATTTATGTGGTGCTTGAGTTGTTAAAACAATTAAAGCGACCAAAATTTTGGCGTCGTTGCCGGGGAAGGAAATTATAGATTTCAAAAGCATTGATATTTTCTTTCTAGATGTGCAGATTGTATGAGAGGACGCGGAACCTAGAAGAAAACTAACCCTACATGTGGCAAGGGCAAAGGAAGGAGATGAAGAAAGACTTTTATTGACGAAATTGTATCAAAGGCTGAATCATCACAGAGATTAAGTTCTCGAAAACCAAAACCTCAGTGCTCCCCTCAATCAGATTACAAAACATAGGAAGTTGTGAGCCCTGAAAACGTAGAGGAACTAGTAACAGATATTAAAGAACCAACAGCCAGTGCTGGAGAATCAGAAGAAATTACTAAAGAATCAACAGAGCACGTTGAGGAACTAATAGAAAATATTGGACGACCAATGGAAAACATTGAGGAGCCAGTAGAATATTTTGAGGATCGAGCAAGTGCAGTAGGAGAACAACCAATAAAAGGAAACAACGAAAAATTCTTCGGTGGAGGACGTGTAGATCCTGAAGGAGAAGGAAGGGATGAAAATTCTCTCTCTACCTTGGGATTTCCTATCAGTGATCTCCCTAGAGGAACAACCCCTATGAAGGATATTCCATTGTCAGATTTACCCAACTTCCATGGTTTATCCTCTGAAGATCCGGATGATTTTTTTTTTGAATTTGATATATTATGCAGAAGTTATGATTATGTTACTAATGCTCAGAAGTTGAAACTGTTTCCAGCAACATTAAAAGGAAATGATTTAAGACGGTTCATGAGCCTTGGAAGTCAGGTAATCACAACATGGGAATAGATGAAACAGAAATTTCTGCTAAAATATCAAGATTATTGTCGGACAAGAGAAAAGAGGGAGGAACTATTCAACATGGCACAAAAGCCGGACGAGAATTTGGAGGACTATGTGGAAAGACTGCAGTATAATCTGCAGAGATCTGATCATTCGAATGTAAGTAAAGAAATTCGTAAAACAATATTACTTAGAGGATTAAGGGATGATTGTTTAGACATGTTAAAAATTCTTGGCAAGGGAGATATATCTAAAGAATCATATGATGAGATTGTTGAAATCTGTAAAAGATGTTCAAGAGGAGCTGCAAGGAGCAGAGAAAGTAACATAGATCCCACCTATTCAAGAGTTCAGAAATCAGCCAGTGGGGGAGCAACAAGATCTGAAATAGGTAATTTACTTGAATAATTTAAAACTGAGATGTTAAGTTCTTTTGCTTCAAAAATTGACACCTTGCAGGTTAAAAAGAAGCAGGCTGAAGCAGAAGGAGCTCTAGCTGTCTTTTGCCCTAAATGCAGAGATAAACATGCACTAAGGGAATGACCATTAGACAAAATACCAATCTGCACCCTTTGTGAGAAAGATCATGAAACACAACAATGTCCCTCTCTACCGGGAATAAAGGCAGCACTGCAGCCAACGGAAGAAGAATCTGAAGCAGTTTACCTGCTAACACAAAGAAGACAATGGCAACCAAAAGGACAAGGTATGAATTCTAGTATGCCATTTAATCGTTGGAATAATTATTCTTCTTTCAGTCAAACAAATTACCCTCCCTTTAATCAAATGCAATACCCACCCTTTAATCAGATAAACTACCCACCCATGCAACAAACAAACCCTCCCTTTGTTGATCCTGCAATGTGGAATCCTTGGCCCCCACAACAGCCATCTTCTTTTAATCCATGGAATTCAAATTGGAGAAGCCAACAACTCCCGTATCCAAATCAATTTCCTCAATTTCAACAACCACTTCCTCTACCATCAAATTCTCCACCAAATAATCAAATGAGACCCCAGCTACCTGTGCAACCAAATCCTAACCCCAATAATAAAGTTGTGCAAGTCATTGATATTCAGAATCAGCCTACATTTTCTACTATGCAATGTAATGATATTCATTTGAGATCTGGAAAAATAGTAGAACCTATCATCGATGATACAACCTCTTCTGATTCTGATAAAGAGGAAACCGAGAAACACAAAAAATCATAACCATCCTCTAACAAGGGTATTGAAATAACATAGCCACCATTCCCCGAGCGTTTAGTTTTAACTAAAACGCCTGAAATACCTGCTTTTAATCTTTTATGGGAATTGCAAAACTTGCATGTTAAAATTCCACTTTTACAGGCATTGAGAGATGTACCAATTTATGCCAGAACCATGAGGGACATTTGTGTTAAGAATCCTGGTAGGAAGACTAAAGACCCCCTTACAGTTCATGTTATGGGTGATTTATCTGCATTAATGTCCGGAAAAACTCCTCTTGTGAAATATGGTGACCCCGGCCATCCTACTGTGACAGTTCAAATTGGCAAAATGATAATTCCTCAAGTTCTGGTAGATATAGGTGCTGCAATAAACATTATGACTCTTGAAACTTCACAGTTGTTACAGCTGAATAACACAATTAGAGATACACCAACCATCCTAGAGTTAGCTGACCGTTCTACAATAACCCAGAAGGAGTTGTTGAAGATCTAGTTATCTCGGTTGAATCCTGGAATTACCCAGTTGATTTTGTGGTATTACAAACTAAAACAAAGCTGGGGGGACACCCTTTAATTCTAGGAAGGCCATGGCTACCCACATCCGATGCCTTTATCAGCTGCAGATCTGGTTCAATGAAAATTTCTAATGGTTATGAAACTAAACAGCTTACTCTTTATCCTCATGCTACACCCATAATTAATAATGAAAATTTTGTGTGGATGGATTATGATGATAATGCTATTTAGCCCATTTTAACTATCGGATAAGCCTTAAATCTTAAAGACAATACAGAGGATGAAATAACTAATAATTTTATTTGCGAACCTTCCTCTATAATTGCTGAAACACACAATCAATTGACTGCAATTTTTGAGACGGATACCCAGGAAAAGATTGAATCTGAAGATCTATCTCAGACATTAACCACCATCTCATCTAAAAGCATAACAGTGGAAATCGAACCTGGCAAAACATTAAATATAAATCCTGATCTAACAGTTGCTGAAACACAACAGTTAATGAAGTTATTACTTGAAAATAAGGAAGCATTCGCACGGGATTACACGGATATGAAGGGAATCTCTTCTGAATTATGTACTCACCGAATTTATATTAAAGAAGGGTGCCGACCAGTCTGTCAACCCCAAAGACGAATGAACCCTAATTTAAGAGAGATTGTTAAAGAAGAACTTTAGAAATTGCTTAATGCAGGATTTATATACCCCATATCTGACAGTGAATGGGTTTCCCCATTGGTAATAGTCCCTAAGAAAAACGGGAAATGGAGAGTGTGTGTTGATTACAGAGCCTTAAACAAAGCTACTCAAAAGGACCACTTTCCTTTACCTTTCATTGATCAGGTGTTGGATAGTCTGTCAGGAAAGAAATTATTTTCTTTTCTAGATGGATTCAGCGGGTATAACCAAATTAGAATTGCACCCCAAGACCAAGACAAGACCACTTTTACTAGTCCTTGGGGAACTTTTTCCTATAGAGTTCTTCCATTTGGACTATGTAATGCACCAGCAACTTTTCAGAGGGCTGTTATAGGAATATTTTCTGATATGTTGAATGACTCTATGGAAATATTTATGGATGATTTTACTCCTTATGGTGTGTCTTTTGAAGATGACTACAGAATCTTGAGAAAGTGATTAAACATTGTATTCAAGCTCACCTCTCCTTAAGTACTGAAAAGT
The DNA here is from genome assembly GCA_034641835.2 of Pinus albicaulis. NCBI lineage: Eukaryota > Viridiplantae > Streptophyta > Pinopsida > Pinales > Pinaceae > Pinus > Pinus albicaulis. The sequence goes on along the minus strand of CM076572.1, from coordinate 1,419,828,650 downwards.
GTCATATGATGATGAGTGAAGGGGTAGTGCTTGGAAATTTTATTTCATCTCAAGGCATTCAGGTAGACCCATCCAAAATACAGGTCATTCAGAATCTTCCTGTTCCTAAAACATAAATTGATGTAAGAAGTTTTCTTGGACATTTTGGATACTCCAGAAGATTTATTAAATATTTTTCTAAGATAGCTTCTCCATTATTTTTGTTTCTTATGAAAAATGTTGAATTTAAGTGGACTAATCTTTGTCAGAAAGTGTTTGTAGAACTCAAGCATCAGTTATCTATTGCTCCTATTTTGAGAGGACCTGATTGGGCACTCCCCTTTCATATATCTTCTGATGCTTCAGACACTACAATTAGAGTTGTCTTGGGACAAGAAGAAAACCATCTTCCTTATGCTATCTATTTTATTAGTAAGAACATGACCCCTGCTGAGCTTAATTATACAGTTACCGAAAAGGAATTTCTTGCAGTAATTTATGCCATTAATAAATTTCGACATTACATCACTGGTTATTCTACTTTTGTCCACACTGATCACTCGGCTATTAAGTATTTAATGAACAAATCTGTCACAAATGCTCGAGTTACCAGATGGTTATTGTTACTGCAGGAGTTTGATATTACAATTGTAGATCGGCCAGGTAAAGAAAATGTTGTGGCTGATTTCCTTTCGCGGTTAAAAACTGATAATAATATTCCAGTAGATGATTCCTTTCCTGATGAGTATTTATTTGCAGTCTCTGCTCACTCTCCTTGGTATGCAGACATTGCCAATTATTTGGTTGTAGGAAAGTTACCATCACACTTGTCATATAGGGAAAAGAGAAGAATTGTTCAATGAAGTGCCAAGTATAGCTGAATAAGCGGGTGCATTTTCTACACAGGGCTTGATCAGGAAATCCGAAGATGCATTAGAGAGGATGAGGTGTACGACATACTAAAAGCTTGTCATGATGGCCCCTGCGGAGGGCATTTTGCTGATAAAAGAAAAACACACAAAATTTTGAGGATGGGTTACTATTGGCCCTCATTGTTTAAAGATGCAAAGAAATATGTGCGGGCTTGTGACAATTGTCAGCGAATGGGTCAACCCAATCATAGAGATCAAATGCCATTAAACCCCTAGGTAGTACCCGAACCATTTGAAAGATGGGCCTTAGATTTCATAGGACCCATTAATCCTCCATCCAATCAGAGAACTTATATATTAGTCTCTACAGACTATATGACTAAATGGGTGGAAGACAAGGCACTTATTAGAGCCAATGAAGAAGCTGTCCTAGCTTTCTTATTTGAAGAGATCTTTACTAGATTTGGAATTCCTAGAGAGCTAGTTACAGAGGGAGGACCTCCATTCAATTCTCATGGTTTTAAATCTATCCTTCACAAATATCATATTCATCATAGAATGACTACACCATACCATCCCCAGGCCAATGGGCAGGTGGAAAGCACAAATAAAGTAATAGAAGCCATTCTAACTAAAACAGTGTAGGATAACTGAAAGGATTGGTCTCAAAGGCTCCCTGAAGCACTATGGGCTTACAGAACTACCTGGAGAAATACTACAGGATTTTCTCCCTATGAATTGGTTTATGGTAAAAATGTTATTTTTCCTGTGGAATTTGAAATTAAAACTTTAAGAACTGCTTTAGCTGTTAACCTTGATTTGACTGATGTGCAGACAGCTAGGTTGCAACAGCTTCTTGAATTATATGAAAAGAGATTAGATGCCATTCACCAAACAACCATGATTCAACAACAAAGAATTAAGTGGCATGATAAAATCATCAAACACAAGCAGTTCCAAAAAGGTAATTGGGATCTATTGTATGACTCTCGGTTTGAAAACTTTCAGGGTAAGCTACGTACGCGATGGCTGGGACCTTATGAAGTAGATGCTATTTTTCCTAATGGAACAGTAATACTTTTAACAATTGATGATTCTAAAACACCTCTACTAGTAAATGGTCATAGGCTTCGTTTGTACCAACGCCCTGTTTCTAAAGAATATTTCAAGGCTGCTTGCATGACTGATACACATTATCTTTTTCTAGGGGAGTCCTCTGCTCATCACATCATTTAATTTTCTGCACTATATTTCTAGTATTATATTAGATTTAAAACTAATAATCCCTGTCAAGGGTTGGCATGTTACAATTGTATTTTGCAGATTAAGGAAGAAATCACTAAGAAGGACAGTTTCATCACAAGAAGATCTAAAGCTTCAATCACAGAAGCTTTGTTTTCCTCATTACAACTCATTTCAACTCATTTCCCAGCAATGTCCCTTTTATCACTTATCCCTTTACTCCATCTTTCCCTTTTTCCATTTTTCCTATTTTTACCCACTCCTGAAACATCATCTTTCAGCCATCATTTCCCGTTCCCTACTGCTGAAATCATTCCTCACCAAGTACTTTCCCAATTTTCTTAGTACCAAATCATTACATTCCATTTTCCTTATTTTTCCATTGCTGAAACACCACTTTCAGCAACTTATCGTCTATTTTTACATTGCTAAAACACCATTCCTTTCCTTTGCTACACAAGTTTTCCAGTACCCCACTTTTATTCTTCAGATCCCTTGGGTGAATATTATCCAGTATTGAGCAGACCCTGATATGCTCCTGTTTCTACATTTCAGAGAAATTTAAAGATTCTTCCATCAGTATTAAGCCACTATGAAGCACTCTATACTTCGAATTATAAAAACAGAGGTAAAAATATAAGGTATGCGGATTCTTTATGTAATACAGTTAAATAATAGTTTAAAGAAAGGATCTTTCCCATTATGATTACAATCCCCGCACACTTAAACATCATTTCATCACACGTAAGGGGGGAATTTCGAAAATTAAAATCATCATTCCACACCATCCAATCCACCGTCACTCTTCATATCCATTATTTCCGCCATCATTGATACTCCATATCCTCAGTTGCAACGATTAGCTTGATCAGGCCCGTGTTTCCGTTCTCTGTGCATCTGCATTTGACTCAAGTTAGTAGCTATGGGAGGCTCGGCTATCAGACATGAGCCCGGATCGATAACTCTTCTCGAATTATTTTTGGAGGCTTACCAAATTTTTCAGTAGGCAGGTTGGATTACATATTTCGAGAGGCTAGGAGAATCTGATCCTAAGCAAGTTTTAGAGTTTGCGCAGAATTTTCAGGAATATTACTCCATAGTCCAAGGGGCCGAATTTCGGTCACAGAGGAAGATATAGCACAAGTTTCAGGGTTGTCGGTCACAGGTGCTCGCTGGTTTAGCAGGAAACAAGTCATCTTAAACGCACAATAGGACTTCCTTCTTCCAGAGGAATAGGTTGAGATTAAAGTCTGTGGCATAAGTCTGCATTCATTACCTCGCCCATGGCCAAGCGTAGTTGAATTTATCAAGCACTATTTAACTTGCGAGGGGCGTTACCAGGTAGTTTATCAACACGACTTTGTTTTAATGAGCCATTTGTGGCATGGTCGATTAGTCAAAATTCCTTATTATCTGCTTGGATGTATTAAAAATATGTCATATTACTGTAGACGGGTAAGATTCCCATCACTGTCCCTTACCCATCATCGCCTATGTCAATTATTAATTTAGAGGGGTTTTGCTCAACAAAACCCCCCTCTAAATAACCCACCCTTACTTCTCCAGCAAGCCCCTGAAATACCCCAAGAAGCTGGAAATCCTCAAGAAATCTCTGAAATATCTTATGAACGACAAATGGAAGATATTCCTGACCCTCCATTGATTCCATCTTCAGAGCCAGTTGACCTATCCCCAAGTTCATCTCATTTAGCAGAGTCATCCCATCCCACCGTCCACATCTCTAGCGATGACTCTCAAGCTGAAACACCCCCATCATCCCCTACTCATAAAAGAAAGAGACGAATTGCAACAGTATCTGCCTCAAAAAGGCAAACAAGGGCCACATTCCAAGCTATCACCTCTTCCGACAGCCCTTCCCCTAGAAAAGAATTTTCTCATAAAAAGAAAAGGAAAGTCACTAATTTTTTTGCTTTCCTACCTAGGAGAAAAATGAAAACGACTGTTGAATCTGAAGTCACTCCCATTTCCCCTGACCCCACAGTGATCTTGTTAAAACTTCAATCCTCATCACCATTCCAAATTCCCGAATCATTACCCGTCTCATCCTGTGGCACTGCTCCATAAGAACCAGATGCCCAGGATAATATGACATCATTTTCTACTAAAAAAGTAACTTCTCCACAAGAACCAGTTACTCACTCAGTAGCTGAAACACAAGAACCAGCTGCTGAAGTGCAAAAATAAAACACCAAGCATGATAATATAAGGAAACCAGCTGTAGCTGAAACACAAGAACCAGCTACAACTGCGGATCAGCAATCAACTCTAGCAAAAGCAACCAACACGTAGGGTTCACTCACCATGGCATCTTTATTGGAGGAAAATGAATTTTTAAAGTCATAAGTAGAGGCCTACAAAAAAGAGTTGGTAATGGAAAGGGAATCCTTTGATAAAGAATTAAATCTCTACATGTTGGCACACACGGCATCAGTACAAAAGAATGACCCATGTAAAGAATACATGTGCCATGAATGTGGAAACATTTACCAACAGGCCGGATACAAAATAGTTAAAGTCCTAGTGCCTGAGACATCCACATTAGTTGCAGTCAAAGAAGAACGCCCTACTGCCACACAAGAACTAGTAGGGACCTCAAAAATTCTGGAGAAAGAAACCAAGCCATAGATATCCTGCCTTGTATTAGTTAATTCAGCTACTCAGACTATGCCTCTGCCCAGTACTTATAATGCCGGAACACAAACTCTACCATGGAAAGAGTTGGAAATAATGAATAAGTGGAAGCAATAGTATGCTATTGATCAAGATAAAATGTTACAACAACATAAGTTGGCTTGGCAGAATCAGATGTATGCCAACTGGGATAACTAGGATCAGACACTTCAGCAACTTAAGGATTCCAAGAAAGAAATTAAGGAGTTAAAAGACAAACTGGTCCTGATGTTTTCATTAGTACAAAAATTGCTAGCCACCAGGAAACCTTCTTTGAATTATTCTCTGTTTCTTTCTGAATGCCTTGTTTATTTTCAGTTGAAAGAAATTAAGGATGGGATACCTCATGAGTTGCTCACAGCGGAACAATTTGTCAAAACATTTGCTGAGGCCTCCGCTAGTGATCAACATTTGTTATGTGAACTTTATCTTCATAATGAGGCTATGCCTGACAATAGAGAGGTTAATCTGAATCCAATTTTTGGTGATATACAAATTACGGCATTTGTTTCATTTCTTTCCAATCAAATCAAATGGAAAACTGATTTTATTGCAAGTAGGCATAATGAGAATAATTGCCTCCTTTGGATAAGACCGGAACCTTCAAATCCGGCCATTTTTGTAGCAGAATATCATCGGTTTTTGCAGAAGCCAGGAATGAGAAGGTACATACAAAAATTGCAATCCTTAGTACTCCGAGAATGTCATCAGTTAATCAGGGTCAAAGAGGCTGCTGCTTTGAAGGCAAACACCATGTTCTGGCAACAGTCCTGTAAAGAAAGACAAGAGTATAATCCATTTAGCCCTGATAATCTTCAAACTGCATTGTCCAGAATACCAAACTATGTCAGATGCATTCAGCAATGCACCGAGAATTGAATTGGTTATCATTTTCACTTCCCTATCTTATGGATGCCAGCAGAACGATATCAGCCTCGTTACAGATTGGCTAACAGAGACGAGGCAACAGCATGGCAGAAACTGCAGAGTAACCAGGGATTTAGATCTTCGACAGAGGCCACCTTCCATAGTTATTGCTTGAGTAACTTGCATGCAAAGAGTCAGTACTCAGACTCTAACTCGGAGTAGAAGTTGCCTGAGGACATGCAACCCTTTCAGCTGGGGGGGATGTTAGGACCTCACAATGTACCATTTTGACCATTCATTTTGACACCACTTTACTCTTTATAGCCATATTTAAAAAGGTTACATTATCATTTCCATCCATTTTATCCAAAGGTATATGAAATCCTTCTCTTTACTATATATTTAATTTGTTTTACATATAATTCCACATTACTCTTATATTTTATCATTAATCAAAGGTAGATAGTTTCTAATACAAGTCTAAAAGATCGCAGATAATCTATGATAAGGAACGTGCTGTTGCTGAAACAGTCGACCCCGTTGCTGAAACAATCAGTGGCACGTAAATCCTGTTACTACTCGTGATTTGCGATTTCGAAAGAATATTTCAGGAACAATGGCAACAAGACGAAGACAAGCAAGGAAAGTTGTTACACGGATTGGTCTGAAGCCAATATTTTTGTATCTGTTGTAACAATATTTTTCTATGGAAGAATAGAAAGACCCTGTTTTTAAAATAGAAGATCAGATTTGGATAAAAATAGGATTTCTCTGATGTAACTGTAACAGATGTCTCCTCTTTAAAAAGAGGAGACATCATCATTAGGGGGGAGTTAGAGACTGCAGGAGAGACATTATTTTTTGAGCGGAAAGGAGCAAGACTCCATTGCAATGTATAATTCCTTTTTGACAGATGAATAAAGGTTTCTTTTGAGCGCTTCAATTTAAAATCTTTCCTCTGGGGAATCTTGTGAGAAGGAAAGGGCCTGCCTTCATCACAAGATTCACCCGATTGCTCCTATAGTTTGTTAACTTCTTTATGTTATTCGCACCTTAATTTAACCTTGTTTGCTAAAGAATCATTTACACAGTTCTGTATTTCTTATCAAGCACTCTTTTCTTTAACAGACTTTGCATTAGCTTTATACCATGCATTATTAAGAAGCCAAGAGATATATTTCTTTGTTATTTGTTTGAATGTGTGATTGATATCGGGAGGCAGTGTTTGAAGATTCCTTGTTTGGAGGAATGAGGTCTGTTCTCCTTAGGTTGATTCTCTTTTTTTACGTAGTGTGATTGATATCGGGAACAAGTCTTGAAGATTCTGTTCAAGGGAATAGGGTCTGTTTTCCTAGGATTGATCTTTTTACGATTGATTAGTGTCAGGCAACAGGTGCTGAAGATTCTTGTTTGGAGGAATAGGGTCCTGTTCCCTGTTATGGTTGATTGATTTCCTTTCCTGCAGGGTGATTTCCTTTCATTATCTTTTCCTAGAATTCTTTTAATGAAAGACTGCAATAGAGGATTTACTTCTGCTGTAACACAAGTAGGCTTCAGCTTTGTTAAAGTGGGGTGTGAATAGTTAGATTTGTATGATTGATAATTGTGTGACTTCTACTACAACACTTCTTTGCTTTTGGAATTGAGCATATCCAGTGCATGATTGTCTTTGGAATAAACAGACCTTCCCGGGTTGAAAATTTATGTGGTGCTTGAATTGTTAAAACAATTAAAGCGACCAACACATGTCATGTCTGTAAACAGAGGAAGAATCCCCGTTCTTTCGCTTACAGCAGGTGCAAGATTCACAGGGGCCATCAGTTTCTTAGATTTCTTGAGAGCTTTCAACATCTCCAAAGAATGCTGCTTATTTTGGTTTCCCTATAAACAATGTGAAATGATAAGTAGAAATAGGTAACTTTGATTCTACAAATGCACAAGTACCACAATAATGGCAACAATTAAACGAATGAAACTTGGCACGCTGTGAATAAATGAATTCAATGCATCTTGCAGTCAAATCATTTTGGAGGCATGTGAAATAAAACCATTAAGTTATGGCATTAATGGTCGATATGGGTTGATGGGCCTATATAATCATTCCAGCATTAAAACGAGATTTTTCGCATTGCAGTGTTTCTCGTGTGTATAAAATGCCGATAGACTTGGTTTTGTCGATTGCAATATCACAATCACAATATCGGCGAAAATGGATGAAGGGAAAGAGTGGTGACATTGTGAAAGTGTGATGTGATCAGTATATCTCATCAGAGAAATGTGAAGGGTGACATTAAGTCTGTCAGGGTAGAGTTGCGAAATGAGATTTGCGACCTGTGATTTGCCTACATGGCGGAAGTGGTTTCCATAAGATTTTCCTTATAGAATTTGTTTGGAAAGTACCTTTTCCCTTTATAAAAGTGCTTTGATATATATCACATCACAATATGTGTCAAGTGGATTTTAGGAGCCATATGTGTTAGATTGCAATAATGCAATTGCGATCATTCTCCGCTCTAATGTTTTTAAAGTCAAAATTCGAGGTTTTTACCCCACTTTGATTCCTGTTTCTATCTAAATGAATCACTTTAAGGGTTTTATTTGTTTTACTCTAAAAATTTAAAAAATGTTCCCCATTATTTTCTAAGGTAACTAAGCTAAAATAATGGGGGTTGTGGAATAGCACGACAATTGGCGATTCACTGGAAGAACCAATTATCTCTTAAAAATATTTTCTTTGTATCTTTAAATAAGTAAAAATAGTTTAAGGAAACAAAAATTGTTTTCGAAATGTTTGATTAAATAAAATTACTCTGAATAATAAAAAATCATCTATATTTTTAGTCTTTCAGAAACCTTTTGTTACAAATTTTTTTGGTCATCTAACCTTTGATCATTAGATGAAACCAAGTACACCATGTAAGACCAATTTTACCCTCAGTAAAATTGCTTTCACTATGTGAAATAACTTAGTAAAACACCTTTATTAAGTTGTTTATGGTCTAAACAGGAAACCCCAAAAGGAAATAATAAACAAATCTACATTTGTTTATATTTCCTGGTCATATTTAACCCAAAAAAGGAAATTAATTAAATAAATCATTATTTATTTGGTTATTTCCTAGGAATAAGTTATTTAAATCATAATTTAAATAATATTCCTAGTTAAATTTGACTAAATCATTTTTAAATAGTTAAATAAATCATTATTTATTTAATTATATTCCCACCATTTCCCTAAAATAATAAATAAATCATTTATTTATTTATTGTTTATAAATAAAGGAATTGACCCAAGTCAAAGATCCTTTTCCCTCCAACAAATATAATAAAATATTCCTAAAGGGTGGTTCTAGAATTTGATTAATAATATTTTATTCGTGCACCAAGTTCTAGATAACCCTAATATTTTGTTATAAATAGAAGGGTTTTCCCCATTCATTAGTCACCTTCATTGCATTAGATCACTCTGGATCTATACTTGGTCACATTTTCCATTTTTGCCTTATGAGCTCCCTTTGATTTCTATGTTTGTCTGGGTTTTCTACACCAACAAGAGAGAGAAATTTTAGATCTGAAAAGCTGAGGACTTTCAAGAACCCATCCCATTGAGGAGAACTGGAAAACACCTTTCTTGTTTTCCTCTCAGGTGCCCCTTTTTAATATAATATAAAAATTCTTTCAAATACATTGTTCTTGTCTTGTCTATTGGATGCATGGAGCCACATTTCACTTTATCTTCTTAATGTCTTTTATGCTTAGATCTAGATTTGTGCAACATTATTTGGATCATCTAATTGCAGATTTAAAGATATTTGGCAGCCATAATCGATGTTAGGGCTATTTTTTATGCGTAGCTAAAGTGGTCTTTTACGACGAAAGATTCATACTAACACCTTTCATAAATAAATATCTTCATTCTTCTATATCAATCATTAAATAGTTTAAAAGATAAAGTAAGTGTCCCTTTTTTACTTAGCCTTTTGATTTGCTCCTTTTGTCATATGTAGAGCCACTGCTGCCAGCAGACATTCATACCCTCGATAGGGTTACCTTTTAACCATCAATGATTCAATATCCCATACATCTATTATTACAATTCTTTGAGGTAAATCATTAATCATATAACTTATTTTTTCTTGTTCTTAAAAAGTCATTGTCCTGACTGGATGAACAGAAAGTGACAATGCCATTCACTGGTTATAATTGAACTGAACAAGATGGCTTGTGATGATACCCCTTGTATTATGATTATTTAATAATCATGAGCCATTACCCTGGTTTAATATGCAATAGTGGTAATGTCAATTTATTATTTACCTATGATCATGGTAAGTAGGCTCGTGATGAGACCTCTTATTCTTTTAAGTTTTTTTATATTTTTGAACTACATTCTAAAAAATATTTTTAATGGATGAGGAGAATCATTGACTCCTTAAGATTTTTTGGATGAAAATTTAGAGTAAATAATGCCTAGCAACCTCAAGTATTTAATTTGTAAATATGAACCTTTTCTGATTGATAATAAAGTAAAATAATTTACAAACTTCATGTTTATAAAATTTATAATTTCAATGGAAAAATATTTCAGAGTTATATAATATTCATTCAATTTTTCAAGTTTTGTAGTTATTTCCTCAAGAATTTCTATTCTTCAAAAATAAAAAGACATAAAATAATTCAAAGGTGTTGTGAAAAACCAAAAGTATGTAATCAAAAATTATTTTCCTAAAAATGTAGAAGTATAAGTATAGTACATTTAGAAGAAAATTTTCTTCTAGGAAAATAAAATTTTCAAAATCAACCCATTGACAAGAAGAAAATATTTTTTCCCTTGAAGATCTTGTAACATGAAGGTTTTGTTCTATAATTTGAAATGGTCCAAGCCACATTCTTTGGAATTTGGTATGCTTACCTTTTTCCTCATGTGCCTTGTCCCACTTAAGTACGAGGTCTCCAACTTGTAATGTTTTTGGGGAAACAAAATTTGCATCAAAAGAATTTTTCACTATCTGCTGGTGTCGAGGATGAGTTAATTTGGATTTTTCTCTTTCCTCTTCCATTTTAAGGATTTGAGACATTCTTAATTGTAAGGAAGATGAAGGTACTTCATCAATAAATTGAACTAGGGCTAATTAAGGAAGAACTAAATTTGATGGAATTAAAACTTCTTTCCCATAAACTAGATTGAATGGAGAAGTTCCTATAGAGGCCTTATGAGTAATTCTATCTGCCCATAGTGTTACACGGACGAATCCCTCTTGCAGACAAGAGCGATCTCCCTAGTATCCTAAGGTTATCTAGAAACAAACAGACAGATGTAGACCATTTTCTCTAGACTATTTTTCTTAAGAATTACTCATTAACTACGAATAGATACTCCTACTTGAAGTCCAATGCATTCTCGGTCTTCAATCCAGTCACTCTAGAAGTTATCGATCCATCATATAAGATCTGCAATCAAAGATAGGAAAACAAGATCAAAAGCATCTACAAATTATGATAATTTAAAAGCAATAATCTATCTTAGTGATCAAGGAATCCAAGAATTAAATTATTCAAAAGATAGATGAACTACTCAATGAGAAAATAGAATCCATTTGTATTAACTTTGAATAAAAGAAGAAACCTTAAAACCTTGATGCCTTGATGTTTGTACAGGTCCTTTCCGAGTTTCGAACAACCATTTTCCTCAGTTTGACAAGACTCCAAATCTCTGAATCAACATAAGACTATGGCCATGAGTATGTAATCTTTCTCATGCCAATGATGCTAAATATGGAAGGTATAATTTCTTCAGCAATTTTCTTCTACAAGCTAAGAAGTAAAATACCAACTACCAAGTACCCTTGAGACTGAAACTTGGTCTCAATTTATAGCAGAAGAGAGGTAGGTTCACCTCCAAAAAGGAAGGGATAAAACCCTCTCATTATGGGATTTCAGCTCCAAAAACCAAAGGATTACTCCATTTATGAAGGGATAAAGGTTCATGAATGGAAGGGGCGAAGCTCGACCAGATAGCACTTCTAGAAGGCCCCAACTGGGAGAATATTCAACCAGTTGGGCTTCTAGAACTTTATTTTCTCTTTATTTTACCTTTTACGGGGGTCCATAGTTTTAATGAGATTTACGTGTGGGATGTAGAACAATTTTTATAGCAATTAGCCGCAGTACCACAGGGAATGACTAGGAAAAGTGCGGAGTTAGGATTTTTAGGATTTTTAAGAGCTTTTCTCCAGTTCCAAGACTCGGTTCAGGAAATTTATGTTTTTATACTTCTAAGGAAGCAATAAATAGGTAATGAAGAACCCATATAGATAGCTAAATGTCATGGTGACAAATTTTAGTGTAACAGATTGCCCCCTAAAGTGCAAAGACTGAAGAGTTCTGAAGAGTGAAGTAATTTATCATTCTAAGGATCGGGCTGCAGGCACACTGGTTGAAACCTTGAAAAAACATTCAATGAAAGCAGATATATATATATATATCATCACTGAGGTAGGCATTCCCATACTCAGATAAAAAATAACTACATGATCTGATATAGAAATGATTTTAGAATTACATGAAGTAGTAGACACAACATGGACGCAGCCATCTGTTATGAGTAGTCTACTGTATAATGAATAATAAAATTTCTCATAGCCTGGATGGTGTAAACTAGATCTAGGGTCTTGATTCCTACTTCTCGAACTAGTACGATTCTATCCATGCGATTGATTGTGTCGAAGTCGAACATGGTAGAAACCACTTGATTACCAGTCAATGATGTGAATTGTTAAAAAGTGTGAGAGAAACCACCAATAATGATAATGGTTCTTAAATTACTCAGTACAATCTATGAAATGTGAATTTGTGATCTGAAGTTGAACATTTCACAGAATCATTCGATCGAAGGTCAATGATGCAACATATCGTCGAAGGCGAGAAACTTGCCATTAGGGCATGCAAATTCCAAGGTACTGTTAAGGATTCTAGATCAAATTTCTAGATGATGAGCTGTCGTTGATAGAAAGTGATCTATCATATGAAAGCCTACGACAAGAAACCATTAGATCAATTTTTGAAGAAATTTTAAGCAAGGACTGACTCAGGGATGGTCAACGTGAATGGAGACAAATGTTTGCAATGAATGGTTTATTAAACTGATCTCTTGAACACATAACAACACTGCAGATGGTGACAATTGACCTAAAGCTAACACCCAGAAACCAGTTGAAGACTTTCAATGTTGTTCGATTACTGTTTGGCCAAAGGATTTTCCCAACCCAAATATGAATGTGACAAAAGTGTCGTGTTCAAGAGTGGTATACAACTTTTTGAAACGAAGTGTGACAACTGGATTCATTTTCTTTCTTTTCTCCCACCATTTCTGGTAAGTACCTCTTTATTTTTGACAAGCTTGAGGAGGATAACATTTTCTTGTAATATAAGATCATCCTTCGAATGAGTCCAACTTAGTGTTAAAATCAAACCCTAAGAAGGAGTGGTTCGTTCTTGTTTATAATTGACAGGTTCTTTACTGTTAAATTTTAACGAGTCCAGTATAGGTGAAACTCGATGTTTTTCAGTTTTAGGGAGTCAAAATAAAAACTTAAGAAAACTCCGTAGGTTTACTTTTTCGTAAATTTAGTCTCTCAAGCCTGAAAAAGGATAAAATAATGCAGGAGAGAACTCTATTGACCATGATTAGTCAACGTATACCTTTTTCGTAGATAGTCCATTTCAGTCCGGGAAAGGAGTAAACTTATACTGAAGGGACGACTGTTCATTTCCTTTAACGAGTTCGAATAGTCAAGAACTCGGCAATCTTTTCATGTTTAGAGAGTCTGAAAAGGGCTTAAAAGAGAACTCCATGGTTTTTCTTTTTCTGTAAGTTTTAACGAGTTTGAAAAAGTGATAAAAATTTACTCATATGTCGATTTTTCTGTAAGTTTTAACAAGTTCGAAAAAGTAACAAAAAACATATTCATTGCCAAAATGATTATTTCACCCGAAAATCCTGTATTCTGCATAAAAACCCAAAAAATTAACATACCTGTTTTAGATAAATAAAAATTATTTGAAAAACAACCTTTTAAAGTGGAAAATAAATAAAATATTATTTTATTTATTCAAAAAATCTTATAAAAAGTAGTTCAACCAATTCATTTTTACCATTTGTATTCAGAGTGAAAGTTGAGAGCTTTTGGTAGAAAAAGTTCCGAAGGAGATATCAAAAAACCGACCGTTCGAATCCAAAACTGTTGAATCAAGGTAATCCACAACACATTTCTCTTCATTTTTTTTCGTTTACATTCTCTTTTTAGGCTTTAAAATCATTTTTTAAGAGAAAAATAGGTTAAAAAAATCGCTCTCGGGGTACTGCAGGTGATACACACAGTACTCGCAAACCCCGATAATTTTCCAAAATAAAATTATCGGGGTCCCGCACTTTTCGTGTATAATGTGTGTGGTAGCTCACACTGTCTTAGTGCAAAAAGTGCGGAGGCGCCACGAACAAAAAAAAATATGATTTCTCTCAAATTAAACCAAAATTTTCCATTCTAATTGGATCTAATCTTTCAATGTGTCTATTGTAGAGTATCCACAATGCTTGAGTGGAGAGAACGTGAACATGATCAAAGTAGTTGCGTTCACAGTGGCTAGATTGTTTAAGAGTGCAACTCCACATGTGGCTACTAAAGCCCAGATGCAGACAACGATTGAATGCTACAAAGGCACCATATTCAACTAGTGTGAAGGAGTATTGGCTAATTTAAAAGGCCAATTGACCAGAGCTAAGAACACAAAGATAAAAAAACTTTGGATATGGAGCTATCTTAGTTTCTTTTGCTCTGGAGAGGATTCCATCTCTTGCCCCCCAGCTTATCTCGGTTGATACTGGTGGAATAAGAGATCCTCGGATGGCCCGCTGGGTACAAGTGATGACCCGTCATGGAGAGGGTTTTGAGATAGTTCGATTTACACCCGCATACTTTCATTGGCTACAGAACCAGATCTTCGCCATTGAAGATTTTTCGTATGTTGGGATAGATTTCCATGGTGACCCTGATATGCCTCTTCCTCCAGGAAAACAATGGAACGAGTCAGGTAAATAAATCATTTTGATGTATTTTTAACTCTAATTTTGTTTTGTTTTGTTTTCAATCGTCTAGTACTGATGATAAAAATTTAAATGCAGATGTTGGTCCACGAAGACTAGCCAATCTCTGCCGCTTCGAGAGGAAGCGAATAGATGATATTGCACCACCAGAGAACCAGGTAGTAGAGATTCTCACTGATTTAGAGCAGAACCTGGAGAGGTTGACTAGAGACATACCAGAGACTAGTATGGATGATATTCCTCTACACCTCCAGAGGCATGTTGCTGGCGTTCCTGGCCAGTTTCGGAGATATCTGTGTAGAGTGGCACGGACGACAGTGTATTATCATGATCATCACCACGGATAGTGGATGATTATTGCAGACCATTGTATTTTTTCTTTTTGTATCACTACCTTTCAGACCATAAGGTGTTTTAAACCTATGATCCTATACGATGTAATATTTTTTCAAAACAAACTCTATCTATGGTATGACTACTTTCGACGTCTATCCTGTTCAACACTTATCAAATGTTGTTTTAACTTACCGTTTTAATGTCGCAAATTTCTATTTATAACATTATTAGCTAATGCATCAGCCAATGTATTTAAATTTCTCACAATGTGTTGATATTCAATGTAATCAAACTGCCTTTCCAAGAGACGAATCTTCAAGAATAATCTCAGTAACACTGGATTTTTAATTGCGTATACTCTGTTTAAGTGTAATACAATGAGTTCTGAATCTAACCTAACGATCAAATGCCAAATGCCAAATGAAATGGAATTAGATAATAACTCAATCACTGCGCTATATTCTGCAACATTATTCGAAGTTTGACCAAGGCTTACCCCATGCATAGAAACTAACTCATCGGTGGGTGAATAAATGACCCAGGCCGCGGAAGAGATATTCTGTGTACTACGACATGCACCATCAACAAAACCAATGTACACTTGAATGGACGTCGACATCTGCAATATCAAGAGTAATCAAGATAAGCAGGGATAGTAATCAATGCAAACTTAAACTAGACACACTCATCTAATCTAAAGCAGCAAATATAGAAAAAATAACTAATCTACAGGTGAGATCTTCACACAAAAAATCAAGCATAATATATTTTTAGATAAAGTCCATTTCTGGGTTTATCTAAAGAGACCCCATCATAATCAATCAATTCGTAAGCCCCTTTTTCAAGCACTCTCTTGACAATATAAGGACCATGCCACATGGGTTCAAATTTGCCAGCTCCTAGTTTATCATTAGCTTGGTCATATACCAATACTAGGTCACCTTTTGAAAAAAAACAAGGTGTAATAATTCAATTGTACTGAGCTTTAACGCATTTTTTATGAGCTTCGGCTACCAATGCAGCAGTGCACCGAGTCTCATCTAATTGTGCCAGGTACAAAAAGAATTTTTCCTCTTTAGAAGTAGCTGGTAGTAACTCTATGGCTAATTGGAGTGACAATATTTCGCATTCAATCGGTAACACAAGTTCTAAACCGTAGACCAGTTGAAAAGGAGTGAACCCTGTTGCAGTTTTTGTTGAGGTTCGGTATGCCCAAAGTGCTGAGAAAAGCATAGCATGCCAATTCGATTTATGAATTCTGATTATCCGTTTAATCATAGTGGTTAAAACTTTATTGACGGCTTCAAAATTTCCATTAGCCTGCGGGTAATATGAAGTAGAGTTATCATGGCGTAGGCCAAGTTGGTCAGAAAGTTCGGTCATCATGATGTTTCGAAAATGACTCCCATGGTCATTAACGATAGATTGGGGTACACTGAATCGAGCAATCATGTTATTGAATACAAATGTAGCTACAATTTTGCCATCTTCCATAAATGTAGGCATTGCCTCGGCTCATTTGGTAAAATAATCTATTATGAGAATAATATACCCATGCCCCCCGACTGAGTGAGGTTACATGTAATGAAATCAATGCCCAATTTTGCAAAAGGACTGACAACAATTATGGGGTGAAGAGGAGCTGGTGGTGCACGCATTTTCTGATAAAAAATTTGACAGTTGTGGCATTTTCGGATCGCAAGAATAAAATCTTTAAATAACAAAGGCCAAAAATAACCAACGTGCAATATCTTTTGGGCTGTGGCATACCCAGACATATGACCTCCACATCCTCCATAATGGCAGTCATTCAAAACTCGTTCAGCCTCTTCATGAGTCAAACAACGTCGAAATATAGAATCCACACCACGACGATAAAATGTGTCTCTAACAATATTATACTGCTAAGACTGGTAACAGATATTTCGTCGATGTGAACGTGAAAGTTCAGGTCAAAAAGTTTGGGTTTGGAGATAAATGATGATATCCCCATACCAAGGATCTAACGTACCGATAAGAAACATAGATTCATCAACGATCGAATGCTCTACCACAGTTTCTATCTTAGTATTCGGGAAGTCACACATAAGTTCGGCGAACACCAGTGATTTCTTGATTTGGATTTTTGAAATTATAAATCAAACTCTTGAAGGATAACTATCCATTTAGAGTATTTTCCCCCGAGCAATTTTTTATTCAAAATGTACATCATCGGTTACAATTAGAAATCACAGTTGTTTTTCGTAACAAAATGTCATGACGAAAATGTTGGACAACTTGAACTACTACCAAGGCCAATTTATCCACATGTGAGTATTTAATCTCTGTGGGATTGAGATTTCGACTGAGATAGTAAATCACATGTTCGTTGTGGAATTCATCTTCCTGAACTAATACCATTCCAATAGTGGAATCAGAGGCTGCTAAGTATAAAAAGTAATCCTGGCTATAATTTGGTGGATGCAGTAATGGTGCATGGGTCAACATGTGTTTTAAAGCATCAAAAGATTCACCAACGATCTCATCCCAAACGAAAGGAACATTCCGTTTCAAAATCTTGGTAACACCTTTGGTTAACTCAGCATAGTTCTGGATGAATCTATGTAGAAAATTTTCTTTCCCCTGCAAAATTTGGAGTTGGTGGAGTGAGGAAGGAGGAGGTAAATTGATAATGGCCTCAACCTTCGAAGGGTCAACACGAATGCCTTCTTTCGAAATGACAAATCCCAGTAACCTACTATATTGTACACTGAAAACACACTTGTGTGGATTCAAGTGAATCTTATAATACCTACATCACATAAAAATCGCTCGTAAGTGAGTTGGATGATCTTCTCTGGGTAATGAATGAGTAGGTAAATCATCGAGATAAGGCTGCACAATGTGTTTAATGTCATGAAAAGCATAGGACATTGCCCTTTGGAAAGTTTCCCTAGAATTCTTTAATCCAAAAGGTAATTTACAGTAAGAAAACGTTCCCCAAGGACAAATTAACGCTATTTTTGGTTGATCAGCAGGGAGTATGTTTATTTGATTGTATCCGGAAAATCCATCCATAAATGAATACATTTCATTTCGAGCACAGTCGTCAATAATTTGGTCGATATAAGGAGTTGGATAATTGTCTTTAGGAAAAGCTTTTTAAATATCCCTATAATCAACACATACTCTTATTGTTCCTTATTTTTTCGTAACATGAATGATATTAGATACCCAATCCGTTAACGAGATTGGATAAATAAAACCCGCTCTCAGTAATTTCTCAATTTCGGCTTTAATGGCAGCAACTTTTGGTGGATGTATCGGACGTAATCACTGTCTGACAGGTTTAGCATTTGGGTAAGTCTTTATTTCATGAATGACAATGTTGGGATCGATTCCTAGAATTTCTTCATAATACCAGGCAAATATGTCGCAGAATTCTTGAAATAGGGCTTTATATGTAGAAATTTCATCTGACATACACGAAGTGCCTATATGAATGTTTTCAATAATTCTGGGTTTCACTGATATGTCAACATGAATGGTAGAAGAAATATTCCCCAAATTTACTTCAGAATCCAAATTTGTGATCGAGATTGGATTCTGAGGTTCCTTGACATAGTCAGCTATAAAAATAGAGGAAAAAATATTTTCGAATTTATCAAGCTCAGATAAAAATGATGACCTATGATGGAGATAATCCCATGGTAATTCATCTACAGACAAGAATTCATGAATGCTTTCATCAATATGAAACACTTGTTGAAAAGGATCAGGAATTGATGTTGTAGTCGAGCTTGATGTTGAAAATGATTCTTCATTGATCATATTCATTGGATCATCATCAATTGATAAAGGATCGAAAAATGATTGTACTGCTTGATATGCTATCTCAAAAGGATTCAAAGGCATCATGCCATTGAATGAATCCAGTTCTGATTCTAAAGGCACTATCCAAGGATCAGCAAATGGAATAGTGCTTGATGTAATCATATTGATATTAGCAATATTATGCAGTACGTTAGGTGGAGGCATAGAAAAAATTCCCATTAAAGCAGAATATTTGATTAAACCTACTCCTACATCCTCATAAGGGATAGTCATTTTTCCAATGTGCTGAATACTATCAGTAGAAGCTGGGTCAGACGAATAATATGATAGCTGATAGACTTTCACAGTATTTCCTTGATGAGGAAACATAATTATTCAAAAGACGAATGACATGAAAATAGTCATAGCATAAGACCAACTTTGACCCAGAAGAAGCTTGTAATATAGAGGGGCATCAACTACTTCCACATCTAAATTAATGGTTTTTCCTTCGACCTCTATAGGTAGATCCTACAAAATTCCGAATGGATGGAAACCTCTTCCGTAAAAATATTTGAGGATTGTCGGTGACTGGTTAAGGGTTGGAGAACCCAGTGATTTCCAACAGTTTAATGACGTGATACACGTAGATTCTCCTTCATCAATAACAATACGAAAGCAACGTCTGTTTTTGACTAGTACCGGGATTTGAAAAGCCATTTGATGAGGGAGACGAGGTGTAAAATTTTCTAAATCAAAGACCATGAGGTTTTAATCCTAAAGATCTACAGCTCCAATTGCTGATAAGAGTAATTTCCTTTGTGCTGGACATGATTGCAGCACTTCCAAAACCGACATTGCTAAAGGAGATATTGCTAAATCCTCCATAATGTTGTAATTCTGAGTAGCTCTTGCATGTGGATTGAAAGCTGATTTTAAAATTACATCTTTAGCATTCGGTTTGATTAATAAATCAGGATTCGGTTTCTCGATATGCAGTGGATCAGAAATAGAAGGAGATGTAGCTGGTGCAGAACTAGAATTTTCTACTTCTTTACCAACAACAGGGTTTTTACTACCATAAAATATTGCGATCGAGTTGCAACCATCAAAATATCTATTGATGCATTAGAGGAAGATCCAACCATTTTACTATCTTGAACTGGAAAGGGGTCCTTCAAGACAGTGGGAGTGGGTGAACCTTTGGCAAACTTAGATACCTCAGTCCTATACGGACATTCCTTGGTGAAATGATCCTCGTCACAGATAAGACAAGGATAACGAGGTTTTCGTTTAGCATCAGTTGATTCAGTTTTATCAGTTTTTTCTTTAGGAGATGAAGTCTGTTTATTATTTTTCTTCCCTTTCTTCTTGTTGCCAGATTTCGACTTTGTAGTAGATTAATCTACAATGTGAATATCGGCAAAAGTTTCCAAGGAAGATTCTCCTTTTGGTGAATCAGGTAAAGTTATAATAGGGGAAGTAATCTTCAAAGATTTCTTCTCGCTCTTAGTTGTACTAACTGAACCGATTACACCATTAGCGGCATGAGACCTTGAAGGAGTTGTTGTTATCTGACCAGGACACGGTAAATCGGGAATTTTCTCGTACAAAGTTCTGGATTGGGTATATACTAAGTCTAGATACTGAGCTTGAGCAATAACTTGTTCTTCAGTGACAACTCCTGCTTTGGATACATCTTCAGTGATTTTTGGTAGTAATGATTTGACAAACCATTCTACCAATATTTGATCCGAGATAATTTTTTTTACCAAACGTCTTCTATGTATCCATTCATGTATATGATCTGATATGTATGTAGACGTAGATTGATTTAGTGAAGTTAATAATTCTGTGCCATTGTCGTATCTAACTGGCAACTGAAAGTGAGTTAAGAAAGAATTTTCTAGGGCGTTGTAATTGTTAAATGAGCCTCGTGGAAGTTCAATGTACCACTTAGCAGCTAATCCTATTAACATTCTCTGAAAAATTCTAAGTTGAATGGAATTGTCGATTAATGAGTTAGATGCACACCAAAGGTGGTAAGTCATAACATGGTTAGAAGGATCCTCTCCTGATTTTCCTTCAAACTTTGGGATATCACTGGGCAACTTATGAGGCATAGGCAGCCAATACAGATGATAATAGATAGGATCATTCATAAGGCAAGATAAATACAGTAAATCCAAAGTTGCTATGAATGGAAATCGACGGGTAGGGTCTTGTGGATAACCTTATGAAACTAAACCAGTCCTAGGAGGCGGATATCCAGGATAACCTGGAATAGGTTCTACATTTGGAATCGGAGTACCCCCTGGATAACCAGGAATAACCAGACCATACTGGGGTTGAATAGGTGTCTGATATGTATACCTAGGGTATGGTTGTTGCGGGTAGACTGGAGTTGGTGAAACAGGTCCATATTGGTACAACCCCTGATACAGTTGATAAGTAAACTGATGTTGACTTGTTATAACTATACTTGTACCAGGTTGTCCTATAGGCATCTGAACAGTAGTCTGAATTGTAGGTCCAGACTGCAAAATAGAAACCTGAGGAATCTGTACTGATGTTTGAGGGGCAGACGTGATAGGAGCTGTAGACACTGCAGGAATAGGTGTGATAGGTTGAACATAAGTCTGAGTAGCTGTCTGGGGCAGAGTCGTAGGTGTACTCAGACCAGGCTGTTGAACAAGACCAGATGTAGGTGTTTGAATGACAGGTTGGACAGGTTGTTGGGGTTGATTATAACCAACTTGTTGTCTAGCTTGATAATAAGGTACTTTCATATTTGGTTGTAAATTCTATTGGACTTGAGATGGATACCACACCATTCCGAGATATGAAGGTCCCAATGAAGGTTGTACATAAGACGGACCGTAACTTGGTTGAACGTATGGCTGATAATTGACTGGATAATTTCCACCTCCTTGTAACATTTTCTATTTTGGATAGAACGGTTGTCCTAAAGGAGGTTGCAATCCTTGAGCTGGATACTTCCCTTGAGGTTGATATTGACCTTGAGGCATGTACTGACTTTGAGGCAAATACTATCCTTGAGGTTGATATTGACCTTAAGGTATGTACTGTCCCTGGGGTTGATATTAACCTTGAGGTATGTACTGTCCTTGGGGTTGCCCCCTAGGATGTATTTGACTACTTTGAGGTTGCCTCCCAGGCTGTACATTACTACTTTGAGGTCTGGGGTTTGGAATATTTCCAGACATCATATAAAATTTCTCATTGTTCAAAGTTCTAGTATTTGATTCATTCAGGCCAGATGATGACATTGGTTTGTTATAAAGAGGAGATGCTCCTGAGAATGTACCAGAGAGCGACTGATAGCCTATAGGAACAGATAGACCACCATAAAAAAATGTTTCTGGTGATTCAGTAAACATCAATGACTCACTAGACATGTTTAGCGAAGGTCTGTAACCTATTGGTGTAGGGTAAAAAGGAATTCGGGGTGGCGATTACTGAAGACCTACCTTTTGTAGAAAATCTGTCAATGAAGAATACCAAGCGTCTTGTCTAAAAGGACTATAAAAAATTGATTCATGTTCTCTAAGTTCTAAAGTTTCCTGAGTTGAAGGAAGAACAATCTCTTCCTCTATATCAGTGATTTCTTCAATACTAATGAGACTAGGAGGAAGATCTTCTGTAATCAGATTCCTCACTTTGTGTGAATTAGGATAATTGGAAGTTGGAGTAGTGAATTCTAAAGTAGGTTCTGATGTAGCAGGTTCAGTTTTCGGTTCAAAAATTTCAGGTTCTTCAGGTGATAATTCACTTGTTGTAGAAGCAACTTCAATTAATTCAAAAAATTAAACTATCTGTGGATTATGTTCTGCTATTTGTGGTTGATCTACTTCAGAATCAGGATGAATAATTATGGATGATTCTCCTTGTTCCATTATTCTAGTTCTGCCGATAACATTTGGTATTAGAGATTTAAGTCTTTCTAATGGCTTGGTGTGTACTCAGGGGGTTTCCCCTGAGTTCTACGTGATCGTCTCAGTAATTCAGCCACGATTAAAACTTTTAACACACACAAACAAAGAAAAATTCAATCAAACCCTAAAGTCGCTAAGGAAACAATCAAATGAATCACACACCTATAAAAATCTAAGAGATCATTCCACACAAAAATAATATATTCCCGGACTAAAACACTAGTTGGTGATGAAATCCAACATCATAGAATTTTAATGCAGAAATGGTGGTTGGAACAGTTACCTCGACAACCTGCTTAATGAAACAGACCAGTGAAAGTTTCTCCAATTAAACCAACTTGAGTGAAGATAACCCTCTGGAGAGTCCAAGTGAGTCTAGCCGACATCTGCTCCAGGTACAGTGGGACCTCCCCTCCACCGTCACCTTGGGAAATAATCCTAAAGTTTATGGCCACTAAGGTCACCAACAGGAACAAATATACCTGGGGAATAGTCTACAATCCGATATACACACAAGGGCAGAGTAACAAGCTCAATCCCCTTGAAGGCTCCTTGACATAATCCAAGGTTTACCGACAAGTGACCCCAAGCTCCTCGACAATGGTCTATTCGAGGTTTACCGTTTTTAATACGTGCACATATTCTATCGTTCCCAATGAGATAGGTATGATTACCTCATTGTTTTGGATATGATCTCGTGCTTGACTCCTTTAGGAGGAGCTTCCCAGAGCATACATGCTACAATTGGATTTTCCTACCGCAAGATCGACTACTTGTTTGTTTTAACTGTCTTGGAGAGTTAATTAAAACCTATTCCAAGACACTAGCCTAAACTATGTTGGTGAAAAGAGCCATAGAAATTATAAAATTTCTAGATTGATTTTAATTAAGCATTACTTTTAATTGGCAGTTTCTTAGGACAATAGGTACGGAAATGAAACTTGATGATGGTTTAATGACTCGACTCAAAATACGATACAATGCATCTATATGATAAACAACTCATTTATTTTCAATGAAATCTAACTAGAGGAAAGAGTTGAGAGATTTTTAGAAACTTTCAAAATATCAATTCTTTCTTTCCTATATGAGAAACTTTGAAAAGAAGACAATTCAGAGATTTCAATTCCAAAAAGATCTTTTGCTCAAAATGAAATTCCCTATATCATTAAGATCGGAAACAAAAACAAACTTCTTCCAAAAGAAAACTAAAAATCCTAAAATTATAAAATTCAAAACTAAAAGAAAACTCTGATCTCGAATTCTATCTAAAATTTGGAGGATGTTTAAGCCTAGTTTGTAATCTAACCAAGAATTTTCTACTTATTCCAGCAAGAAATCAAAGCATCCAATTTTTTTTTTAAATGAAATTTAGACCTTATCAATCTAAAGGTTTTACAAGTTTGACAATGAAAATAAAATCAAATTTTCATAAGAATAAAAATTGCATTAAGTTCAATGGCTCAACAGAAAAGCAATGAAATACCAAGTAGCTGAGGTATACAAAAGTTTATGATTCAGAGCAATGGGGGGACTAGGCAAATTGTTTACTCATAATATGCAAACTTACTGAATAGATCACTTAATCATAGGAATTGCTAAAAGAAACCTTCACAGAAGTCTTTGACAACCAAGACAAATTGGGTAAAGAACAAAAATCAAGTAATGGGATGCCAGAAAATAGAAATTCTACTTTTTCTAAAATTTTCCAAAGGTCCGCAGTTTTTAATGGAATAAGGTGCGGTACCGCACTGTATTCTACTAAAAATTGTGGAGTCTACCGCTTTGTTTTAAAGAAAAAAGTGCGGACGACAGGAAAAGTAGAGAAAAAATAAAAATACAGATTTACAGTCAGGGATCCTATTGAGTTTTCTACCCAATCAAGTTTTGAGCTAATCAAAGACAAAGAAAACTCAAATAAATCTCAAAAATAAAATTGAAAATAAAAGAAAACTAAGTTCAGATATTCCCCAATGGAGTCGCCAATTTGTTACACGGACGAATCCCTCTTGCGGACAAGAGCGATCTCCCTCGTATCCTAAGGATATCTAGAAACAAACAGACAAATGTAGACAATTTTCTCTAGACTATTCTTCTTAATAATTACTCATTAACTATGGATAGATACTCCTACCTGAAGTCCAATGCTTGCTCGGTATTCAATCCAGTCGCTCCAGAAGTTATCGATCCATCATATAAGATATGCAATCAAAGATAGGAAAACAAGATCAAAAGCATCTACAAAGTATGATAATTCAAAAGAAATAATCTATCTTAGTGATCAAGGAATCCAAGAATTAAATTATTCAAAAGATAGATGAAAAACTCAAGGAGAAAATAGAATCCATTTGTATTAACTTTGAATAAAAGAAGAAACCTTACAACCTTGACGCCTTGATGTTTGTATAGGTTCTTCCGGGGTCCCAAACAACCATTTTCCTCAGTTTGACAAGAGTCCAACTCTTTTAATTAGCATAAGACTATGGCCATGAGTATGTAATCTCTCTCATGCCAATGATGCTAAATACGGAGAGTATAATTCTACAAGCTAAGAAGTAAAATACCAACTACCAAGTACCCTTGAGACTGAAACTTGGTCTCAATTTATAGCAGAAGAGAGGTAGTTTCAGCTCCAAAAAGCAAGGGATAAATCCCTCTCATCATGGGATTTCAACTCCAAAAACCAAGGGATTACTCCATTTATGAAGGGATAAAGGTTCATGAATGGAAGGGGCGAAGCTCGACCAGATAGCGCTTCTAGAAGGCCCCAACTGGGAGAATATTCAACCAGTTGGGCTTCTAGAACTTAATTTTCTCTTTATTTTACCTTTTATGGGGGTCCGTAGTTTTAATGAGCTTTATGTGTGGGATGTACCGCAGGGAATGACTAGGAAAAGTGCAGAGTTAGGATTTTTAGGATTTTTAAGAGCTTTTCTCCAGTTCCAAGACTTGGTTCAGGAAATTTATGTTTTTAGACTTCTAAGGAAGCAATAAATAGGTAATGATGAACCCATATAGACAGCTAAATGTCATGGTGACAAATTTTACTGTAACACATAGTGAAAATATCAAAGACTTGTGCCAATTTTTCTAGATCTAATCAATAGTCCTTTTTATGATTCTTATGAGATTTTTATTTGTTGATTCTGCTAAACCATTTCCTTGGGGATAGTAGTTAGTAGAGTATTTAAGTTTAAAATCTCTTTTGAGAGAAAATTCAGTCATACTATTTCCTGAAAAATAAGATGCATTAGGTAATCCAAGCATGGTAATAATGAACTGATCGATAAATTCCACAATGGCTTCAGAGTTAGCTAACTTTAGTGGAACAACTTCCACTCACTTAGTAAAATAATCTGTTGCAGTGAGAATGTATTTATGCTTTTTGGATGAGTTAGGAACAATATTACATATGATGTCCAATCCCCACTATTAAAAAGGTTGCTAAAATGTTGACTGGTTGCAAGGGTAAGACTGGTTTTCTTTGTCTTCCAGCAGTAGTTTTGCACGTTTTACATTTTGTCACATATACATGAGCGTCTTTAAACAATGTGGGCTAGTATTATCCTGCATGAAGGATCTTATGTGTAGTGGTATCTCCTCCGAAATTTCCACTTGTAGGTCCATCATGGAGTTCCTACAAAACCCTCTGTGCTTCGGATTTCTCAAGGCATCTTAGTAGTACATAGTCATATTTATTTCTAAATAAAACATTGTCTATGATCTGAAATTGAATAACTTTCAATCTTAAAGCTCTTTCTCTTTTGTAATTGAGTTCTGTAGGAGCATATCCATTTTTAAAATAAAATATAAGATCAATATACCGTGATTCAAATTCGTTCAGGCTTACCTCAGCAATGTGTACAGTGTTACCTGACTCTTCACCATCTGATATGTTGGATGCTCTAGATTGTAATTTGCAGAGACCTTGCCCTCTGATGATTTTCGCTGGTCTTATTTCAATGTCATATTCCTGCAGAGAAGTTACCCAATTTTATCTCTTTTCACCCAGTTCCTTTTGAATAAGTAGTTGTCTTATTACTGAAAATGGAACTATTACCTTGGTATGTGTATTTAGGAGAAAAAGTCTAAAGTGCTTTAAATATTTTTAAACAACAAATGCTTGTTTTTCCAGTTATGAATAATTTAGTTCAACAACTTGAGGATTTCAAATAAAGAGAGAAATGAGTGCTTCAATATTTGATCATTGATTTGTGTTAACACAACAACATAATATGTTTCAGATGTAAACGTGATGAAATTTCATGACTTTGATGTAATTTTGGCACATTTTTACTCATCCTAGTAGATTCATTCACCAAAAATTAAAATGTAAGTGAATGAATCAATTTCCTATCTTATAGAGGCAAGTTGTTTCATTGCCTATTTTCCAGTTCTTAGTTTAGATATGGTTGAAACAGCTCCTAGAATGGTGAGCTCAACCCCTAGAGGCATGGGGATGAGTTAGCCTTGTCTATATGTTGTATTTTCTGAGTCATTTTCAGGGTTGGACATTTGGGAATTGCTTGGCACTTCATTGTACATTTCATCTCTGCAATTTTGGCAAAGGAATAGACCAGGGTTTGCAGCACTCTTTGGGATCCATGTGGCTCTGTGTTTTTATGGTGTGTTTCTCTATGTGATTGTAAGTTCACTGATGTTTTATGTGTGTCATTTCCCTTCTCCTTTCTTCTTAAATTAAACAAATGAGTGATAAAGGTGGAATTCATTAGATTGCTTTGCTCTGCCTTGAGTCTTGTTTAATTTTCCATGTTTTCATCTGTTTGAAGAGGATTCTTGAAAGCCTCTTTCCCTCTTCAGCTCCTCACCGCTCTGAGCTATCCATTCATTCAATCCAAAGCATCAAAACAATTTCCTTCCTTGCCCCATTCAAAACTCTGCAAAAACTAGGCCTTATCCCCGGACCCAAAACTGCCTTTCCCTTTGATTCCAACAAAACCCTCAAAATCAAAATCAAACCTTTACATCTATATACCTAGCCTAAAATTAACCTTTATTTCAAGTCATCTTTAGCCTTATTGAATATCTTTGCTAAGATTGACTCGGAGAGAGCCCTCTCCTGATCTGGTAGGGCTAGCTACCAGACTGAGCATGGTTTGATGTTACCCTGAACTTTTCCTTCTTTCAGCCTGAGGTAGATTTAGGCAATAACAGAGGGGACACGTGTCTTGCAATGACCTATATCACATTTTTCTAATAATTTTCCAAACCGATCAGAAGTCACGCGACACCAGCTGTTTTCTAACTAAAACCACCTTCCTCCCCGCTGCCCTCGCAACCTCCATAATCAACCTCAATTGTCCATTGATCTAGATCTACAGCCCATATCACATCATGCATTTCATTCATATTCATTCCATCAGACTTTCATAGAGCTTCATTGGATGATCCTAGCCGTTGATCTCCTCCTGAGATTCAACGGTCCAAAGCTAATTGCCCTCTGCCTGCCGGGTCCCACTACTTACGGTCTCCGCTTTCATTCATTTCTCATCATTTCCTTTGTATTTCGTCCCGACGCTAAGCCTTTGTGTTTTACACTAAAGGAATATTTCCTCCATCTAACCTGCCTTACCCGGTAAATCCTGACCGTTGATCGTCCTCTGTCCATCTAATCGGATGGTTCACGACTGTCTCTGCACCAAATCTTCATTAGTTCATTTTTCCACTATTCTGCATGGTTCTTCCACCCATTTTCACCTACATTCACTGCTCTGCCACCATTCCATAGGCCTCCACAACATTCCTCTGCCACCTCCCTTGGATTTTTATAACAGGTTTATTGCATTTGTGTAGGGATTATAGAGTGGCAAATTCACTCTGCCTCCACAATCATAGCCACTGTGATTCAGTGTGCAGAGATAACCATTTTAGCAGTGGAAAAGTGTATCAGCAGCAGAGATCAAAGGGATTTAAGCCCGTAATTGAAAATTCTATGCTTTAATCCTGTGTTTCAAAGGATAAGACACAGTTTGAAGGCTGAAGCACACTGACAAGTCATATCAGTGCTACATAACAACATAATGTATTTTCTCAGATAGAGCACCTTCGGACAGTGTTCTCCATGCCCCCTTGAGCCCTTAAAAAGTTAAGTACACTGACAGAAGCTTCTTAAAGACTGTCAAGACCGAAATTATGGAGTATGGAGACCTGCAGACCTTTCTATCCCTGTTGCTTATTTCCAGAAGGCTACATAGAGTACCAAACAGCCAGAACGACTTCAAAGAATACATCCAAACTTGATTTCGACCTAAAAAAGACTCCCAGACCATGCTACAGAGTACATACAGCGATGAAGAGCCATTAAGCAGAGTGGGATTGAACTTTTGCCTCCACTCTGTCTTAATGAGTCAATTTAATTCACATCTACTCCTACTATTTCATTCTCCTATAATAATTCCTGAAGAAAATATTGTAAGGGTTGTGGTTGTTGTTGTTGTTGTTGTTGTTAGTTGTAGGGATTCATTTGATTTTTAGAACAGTTTGGGGGAAGAAGCTGAGTAGTTTGTAATTTAGTAGGCTGGGAGGAGAAATTTTGGACTGTATCAGCTATTGAGCTCAGTGTGTGTGACTGGTTTTCCACATCAATTAATCAAGAAATTTCACAGGATCCTAGTCTATATTACGGGTGATGTTTCCTATCCTTTTTCATTTTAATCATGTTGTTCGTATTTCTCTGATAAGAATCAGTAAATCAGGCTTAAGATATACCCCTGCATGGTACCTTAATTCCCACTGCTCTTCTTATCCTTGATGTTTTCTGCTGATAGCGAATCTAAGAGAAAATTCATGCAATTTAACCAGTTAAATATGTTGGTCCAGCCAATGCTTACTGATGTGTGAATTCGGGGTTTGTTGCTTAGATGTTCTAGTTGGGTTTAAGCTGGAAGAATTGGGATACCGGGGATTTAATGTAAGCCCTGTCCACTGGGGTCCTTTTCCAACAGATTGGCCTCTCTTAGATCCCTTGAGCTGGTGTCAAAGCATTGAAGGTTAAAATCCCTTCTCTGATCTTAGGCCCATTTCTGTGTTAAATATTATCTCTGTTTTTCTCTTGGAATATGCTAAAGCGGGATTGGAGTTAAATGACCTCTGACCTGATCTTAAGCTGCCTTTTGTATCTTCATTGAGAGTTACCTTTGAGTATGTTAAAGCAGATCTGGATTTAAATGATATCTGACTTGATCTCCAGACTGAAATTGGGTTTCTTTCCTTCTTTCACCTTCACTCCTTATTGTTCCATTCCACCATCTATCTAAAAGATCCTTTGGTATAGATGACTTGCCCTATGGAAAGCCTTGGATAGTTGTTATGCAAGTAATCCCCTTTCATGACTCCATAGCCCAAGGGATGGTACATTCTTAACCTATCCTCTATTGTCGAAACATCTTGCTACTTCATTTCTTTCATTCCATAACCTTCTCAGTTAATGATCTCCGACCAACCCAACAACCAAACCAATTTAAAACCCCTTTGTGCTTCATACCTAGCCTAATATCTCATTTTGAGCTTTCAAAGATATATCATTCTTTGCTTTTATGGAGAGATCCCTCTCCGAATCCAGGAGGGCTAGATTCTAGGATCCCAAAGTGGTTATGATGTTGTCTAGTCTTTTGGTCTTGCCAATATGGCCAAAACACTGGAACCCCAACAATCTGGATTCAAACTAAATTTCCTCTTAGTATAGAACAAAGAATAACCTTTACTAAGGGTACCACATGCTTAAAGATTCTTGATTTTTTAAAGATATAACTCAAAGCATCATGTTCAAATCGTCTTTAAAACCATTGTCCAAAAAAAAAGGATAATTTTAGGGGAAGAGAAAGATATCCAAGCAAATCATAGTATGCAATTAACTTTAATACCACAGACATAGCCCTACTACCCGTAGGTGTCCATAACCTTGGCAGGGGTGTCTTTTGACCCATCGAAATGCCTGTGTCCCACTTACTAGGCATGGATTCAAATTTATCTTATTTTAATTTTAGATGAAGGCCACTGCTTTGGCTTGGTAATCAACTAATGGCAGTGCCACTCACAAGAAGTAACATGGATGAACAGGTCGGCTCGTGATGAGACCTCCTGTCTTCCAACTTTTCGGTTGAAAGCCATTACTCTGGCTTGGTGACTAGAAGCAATAATGTCATGCATTCTAGGTCTAATGATTGTGGTAGGTCAGCTCATCACGAGACCTCCTATCCTCCCCTAAATCTTTTGTATACTCTGATAATGATCAACCTAAAAGGTTACTTAATAAGTGGGGAGACAGATCTACTCCTTAAGTGTACGGGGTGGCGTGAAAATTTTTTAATGACTAATCATTACTGACTAGTTCCTCTACCCTAAAGACTTATTAAAGATATCCCAGATAATGACTAAAATACTTCTTGAATTAAGAATGCTAGTGTTCTCATGAGTAGCTTATTATGATCTTAACAAGATTGGTCCTCCATAGGGGGTTTCCAATAGTACCTTCTAAGGGAAATTGAAATCATATATATCAGATGACAACTTCTTAGAGTGATTAGTCATGGTTATTTTTAAAAATCATGAGGTATTAGAGTGAATCATACTCAACAAGATGTGTCACAGATGTGTGTGTTAACAACCAATGCGGATCAAAGGTAGTTTTAGTGACTACACTTTCAAAAATAAAAAACCCAAATAGCATCTTAACAGCTTTATTCACCAACCCTACTTTACCTACGAGGCAGAAGACTTCTTTTTATGTATAGGAGTACTTCCAATGAAGCCATGTGCGGATAAGGTGAAAATATATATTCATGCTCAAATTTATCATACAAACTTGAAAGTGTGCATGAGCATGAAAAACCAACGAATGTAAATGATATGACAACAAGAGTTTTAGAAGAGGATAATGTTGCCTTGCTTGAGTAGTTGTTTGGAACCAATGTTTGATGTAATCATGGTAGCCTTGGTCCCTTCCTTGATTTGGCCCATGCTGCACATCTTCTTCTTCCTTGTCATGTCAATTTTCCTCCTTAGGGCGATTAGTCTCTTGATCACATTCTGGATCTGTTGATAAACATGTCAAGAAATTTCCGTTCTTAGGTTCCATTGGATATCCTTCGTTCATTATAGTGCATGATTCATTTGTCTCCTCAAAAGGGACTTCTAAATCCTCTTGTGATGGTGGAGAAATGGACAAGTCCTTGACTATTGTCAAGAATTTTTCTTCCTGAGAGGTAGAGATCAAGATCCCAGCAGCTGCTAGGGCTTGAGAGAGAACCTTCATAATTGTTATCATCTTTAAGTCCATCTGGTTGATTGATAGTCCCTGTATCCACACAAATATTAGTAACGGGGGTTCTTACGATACCCCAAAAATGATATAACATTAAAGATTAGGATCTGAAGATAATTGATTTTAAAAGTTATTTGCTGAAATAAAGCTCACCACACTTGCATAAAAAATACAAAAAGATAAAGGCGGACTTACCCCTATTGCATCAACATAAAATTCTTACCAAATCAAATCACCTCCCTGGCAATGGCGCCAAAATGTTGGGTGCAAGAATTGAACTCAAGCAAACTCCTCAACACTTAATTGTCAACCCGGGGGATTCGTAAACTTAGAGATGAAGCACAGGAAATGCCAGAGATGGTATGCATTTTCCTGATAGAAATTCCTACTTTCTTAAAGAAAAACTTGCAGAATCGAAAGAGTAAAAGATAACTAAATCATCAAAGTAATCTAGTGCGGGAACAAGAAAGAATGAATTTGAAAAGGAATCAAAATAAAAAGGCAATCACTCCAACTGATCAATTTTTAATTACTGCGTATGTGTTATGTTTTTATTTTAGCAGAGAAACTTTAGCAGTCTCATCAGATGGGCCCTTAAAACCTGCTTATGTAGAGATTTTCTTCTTGCATTAATCTGTCCTGCACTATCGCAGTCTGCTTGCACTAGTGCAGGAACAGAGATTTATGCAGAGGGTATAAATGGTGTCTTTACTAAAAGCATTTTTACTTCATGCAAGGTCTCAAAATTTTCAAGGTTCAGAGCACTTGGTTCTCGTGGCAAGAAACTAGTTCTTGCACCATATCAAAGCTTCCTGCACTTAGCTTTTAATCCTTAAAACAAGTGTTCAATTATTGCAAGTGCTAGTTTATTATCGAATAAAATCACACACATAAAAGTGAATGTTTTTTATATTAACAAAATGCAAAAGTAAAGAAACAATCATTTATCCTGTCATAAGTGTTTAAAGAAAGAAAGAAAATCGTGGAAAGTAGATTAAGAAAACTTGTTGCATCACACCAACGTGCACTAGTGCAGGTTCATCTCTTCTGCTTGTACCAGGTGGTAGAAAACCAAATAAACAGAACTGCAGGAAAAAGAAATATCACACCAACGTGCATTGGTGCAAGTTTTCTTCTCCTGCTCAGACCAGGCGGGGAAATCCAAATAAACAGAACTGCAGGAAAAAGAAATGTCACACCAACATGCACTGGTGCAGGCTCACTTCTCCTGCTTGTACCAGGTGGGAAATCCAATCTGAAATTAAATGTAGGAAAGTAAATTGCAGGGAAAGAAAGTGTAACTACTTCACACGATGGATCTGTTTTCAATAAGACATGAATACATGTGCTGAAAGTTAAATCACACTTTAATAATTTAAACACAAATTATAGGAATATATGTGCTAAAAGTTAAATCACACTTTAATAATATAAACACACAAAATAGGAAACAGGAAAGAGGGTAAACATGTTGGGTTGGTTGGGCCCTAGCCAACTAGTGCATTCCCCTTTTTAAATTAAACCATTGCTCAGTAAACCAGTGAATTCATTAGCTTAAAAACAAAAAACCATTTCTGAAACATGAGGCGGAAAAACATTTCTTATTAATTCACAAAGGCAAATTACATCATGAAATATAAAGTCAAGCTCAGATTTGGGCGATACTAGCAAAACAGAGTTACAGCAACACTGTTGTAGCGTCATTCCTCCACCTCTTTCTACGTGCATCTTCCTCCTTTTATAATCTTTCATAATGATTAAAACAAGTCGTTCCTTTGCAAGGAATATGGGGATTGAATCCCAACCAAGTCTAATAACAATACAACCATTCCCCTATTAAAAGAAAAAAGATTTAATACGAATTTTCCAATTCTGGGATTTTTCTACAATTCTGGAAAATTTGGTAATTTTAACAAACTGCCTCTAGAGCACCCTTCCTATCTCTTCAACCATTAGCTATTTTGGAAAACGGCCCACCCATTACTCATTTTCCTATACTGGGAAAAAAACCCATGTCGCAGAATTTCTTTATTTATCTTCATCTGCAGAAAAACTGAGGTGGAAGTTGGCAGTCTGGAAACTTGTTGACTGTGCTTTCTAGAATTCTGGAAAAAGAAGTCTTTTTTTATAAAAGTGCTTCAAAGACCTGTTCGTAACTTTTGGAATACTTTAAATCTCAGGAAACGGTTTCGTTTATGGGTAATTGGTTATATTTTTGGAAAACCCATTTGCTCAGATTTCCATAATTCACCTCCATTTGCATAAAAACCGAGGTCAAACTTGTCCATTTAGAAATTATGTGGATTTTGAGCAGACTTATTAATTTGCAATGCTGGTGCAGGAATGTATTCTGGTACTAGTGCAAGAATTTCTGGTGCAGGAACTTCGCCTCTATTAGAATAGGCATATAACCAACTTTGCAAACCTGTAAATACACAAACTAATATTAAATTCGTCTTTAATATTTAAATCTCATTAAAACAAAGGAATAGAAAATACTTACTTATTATCTCCGAGAATGCACAAAACTATGACAATGAAAATTGAATTTAAACAAAATCATGAGGGATTTCGAGTAAAAAGGTGATATAAATGAAGGCAAAATAGAGGCCGAACAGTTGGGGGTAGGAAAATTCGAACCCATTTGGCATGGGCCCTACATCGTCAAGTGTGTTTTGCAGAACGGGGCCTATGAGCTTATTGATTATGAAGGCTATCCCCTGGATCAACCCCAGAATGGGATGTATCTTAAAAAATATTATGCATGGATTCTTGTGCACTTCTTTTGTACATAAGTGTGTTTTTCATTTTTGTACATTTTTGCCTTGGTGTGCTTTGCGAGCAGTGTTTCCCTGCTTATTATGTCTTTTCTTACTGTAAAAATGTCTGTCACTCCTTATGCCGGTTTCGCTGATGATGCCTCCTATAGTACCCGGAACCTATCCTCCGCGGCTTGGGTAATTTATGATCATAACGGTGAGTTAGTAGACCTTCAAGGCATTTGTATAGGACATGAAACTAACAATGTCATTGAAGAAAATGTAGTTATCAAACTTATAACTGAAGCTATTGCCCTTAACATTAATGAATTAATTGTAAACCTAGACTCTTAGCTTGTTTTTCTCCAGCTCAATGGGCATTATTCTATCAAAAAACCTCAGATTTTAAGGATGTATTTGCGTGTTCGTTTGTTAGAAAGGAATTTCGATTATATCACATATCAACATATTCCCAGAAGAATGAATACATTAACTGATGCAGTAGCTAATATTGTATTAGATAGACATTTGCAAAATTTGTAAAAGCAATCATCATCACACACACACACACACACAAATATATATATATATATATATATATATATATAGATATATATATATATATATATATATATATATATATATATATATATATATATATATCTATATATATATATATATATATATATATATATATATATATATATATATATATATATATATATATATCGATTGTTTGCATCCATGTGTACACCATAGTTCAAAAAATATGTGTTTTGGTTATATCGTGAGATGCCATGTCTCTAAAAAATATGTAGAAATGAAACCTAGGATTCTAATCCACATGGTGCTCATGATAGCATGTCACTGCCTGTATGACCCACCTTAGTAGACGATGGATGAGGTTAGACACTCCTTCGGTGTGCCTCTGATAAGCACGAGGAACGTCCTCAAATCTCACATAGTCCGGGTCCCACTAGTGAGTCCCTCCAAGTTGCGCGCGATTTCTTCCTCATCGCTTCCCTCACCATAAGGGGTCGTCTCGAAATCTTGTGGGACCCTCCAAGCTATGGGGGACATCCTCACGGGTCTCTCTGGTCTAACATCTTCAACACATGAGTAAATATTAGAACACATATAAAAAAAAATCATAATACTCATAAAAATCCAAAATAAAAAAATGAATTTTTTACCTAAATCCTCATCCCAATCATCCCCTTTCGGAAGTGGAAGGTCCAGATCACCCCTGAAATTGGCGTCGTTATATGGCCAGTCCTCTACCATGATGAGTTGTCAACATGTAATATTTGAAATCTGGAACAACTAGCAAGGCATGACTGGAAAACACATTTTCCAGTAATGGCTGCCACAGGAATTGAAACCACGACCTGGATCCCTTAGAACAATGTGTCTAAGTTGTTGGGGTTCCCATGTTTTGGCCAGGTTGACAAGACCAAAAGATGAGACAACATAGAACCACTTTCAGACCTCAGGATCTATCCCTCCTAGGTCCAGAGAGGGATCTCTATATGATTGTCAAAGGTGTTTGTCTTTGAAGCTCACAATAAGGTATTAGGCTAGTTCTATGCGCAGGGTTTGTTTGTTTAATTGAGAGTTTGGTTGCTAGGAATCAGGAAGGAAGAGTTCATCATGAGACAGGACTGGGCAAGGAAGAATTTAGGCAAAGGAGAGATAGTCCAGGGAAAACCAAGTCCATTGGTTAATGGAGTCAAGAAAGGATTTACTTGCTATCAATATGCAAGCTTTCAGTTGGGCTAGTCATCTAAAGCCTTCGATCCTAAACTGATAGGGTGGTATGGGACATTAAGGATCGAGAGTGAAGGGGGGAGACCCAACTAATCCCATCTATAGATCAGGTCAGAGGTCATTTAACTCCAGACCTGCTTGGACAAAATCAGAGGCAGCACAAGGGAACTTGGAAAGGTTTAATCAGAATGGAAAGATCCTAGTGAGGCAGATAGAAGGTTCTAGACCTCCCAGTGTTCTCAACACATTCCATTAAATCCTAACAAGAACATCTAAAATAGATTCTGTTAATTCATACATCAGCTAGTAGGCAACAACATCCACTACACTGGTTAAATCAATTGAAATCAATATTTAGATAAACACATGAAGTAGAAAACATAAAGGGATGGGAGAGTAGCAACATAAGGCACCTAACAAGGGTGAATCTTATGCCAAATTTCTGATGCGAGCCAAATGAAATGAAATGAAATGGAAATAAACACGGAGGTAGAAAAACATCACCACAGCTTTAGATCAGGATCCAATGAAATTTGCTTATTATATTAAACATCAACACCAATCAGGTACAACATAGCCAATAGTTGGGTCATTCAGCTTGAATACATCTTCCTCAGCCTATCTTACAACTATACACATAAAACTTATCGCAAGAGAAACTACTTGCACCTCTCTGCTATCTCATCAACAACCTTTACAACAATTTTCTCATAGTTTTTATAGTTGAAAAAGAGCAGAGGAAGTAGGTAGAATACTAAATATAACATTAAACTCAGAAAAGAAGGGGAGGGCCAAAGCCCATTCTGTTTTAAACTCTGAGCATTAATTTTTGGCACTCTTTGGAGAAAAGAATGACCTTCGTCAGGCTTCATTGATTCCAGATATGTCTCCGATGCATTCTGGTTCGCTGTAATTTGTGGTACCCTTGGTGAATAAACAAAATGGAAATGAAAAATGGAATGGTCTGCCATACTTGAGCAATAAATTCTTTGATATCCTTGGACTACGTTCCGAGCGGGGATCTCCTCTGGAGCACGGCATATAATCAAACAGTATGGGCAATCCATCCTTCTTCGGAAGAAGACATTCTGCTGGCGTGGAAACCCGCCCTTCATTAAATTCCTTGCCTCTGTCAGTGGAAAAATTACTGCTGCATCCATACTGTGTAGTTATGGTGGCGTTTCAACTCTTGTACTCTGCAGAAACTCACAACTGTGTGTAGAAAATCAATGCAATGGAAGATTGGTGGAGCGAAGGGCGAAAAATATGATAGCGCAGCGGTAGGAAGGTGGCTTTCACTAAACAATGGTGACAAAATGTAATGAACTGGTGAAGACTCACGAATAATAAGGTTTGATGGCAGAATGCAGCGTAGACCATTAGATCGCGGCCTGGGAGCGAAGATCAACGGTGGGGGCTGAGCAGCGGAATGATATATGAAAGTGGGCGGAACAACTGTGAAACATAAGACTTTAGACTTCGAGCAAAATACAAAGAAATGTGAAGGGAATGCAGGGAAATGCGATGAAGTGGGACCCAGACAGGGGCGGATGTCGATCAGATCTCAACCGTTAGATCTTAGACCCAATGGACGGTCAAGGCTTAATCGGAGAATCGCAATCGCAATAGACAAGAGGGACGCACACTTATAGCTTCTGATTGCGATCGAGGAAGGGGAAGCGATTGGGAAGTGCGAGGCGACTGGCGGGGTGCGATGAAGTGCCAACCGTCCGATTTGGAGGCTGACCGACGGCGGAGGAGCAATCGGGAGATGCGTAGGGTCGCGCGTCTGGAAAATGCGATTATGCGATTGGGAGGATCGGATGGTGCAATGAAACAGTGGCGCGATTAATCGCATCGCAAATATTTGCGACGTGATCAATCGCATCACAAATATTTGCGATGGATGATTGGAATGCTAAAACAAACATGCGATGGGAGCGATGTGCGATATTGCAATTAGCACCTTTAAGAGGTAGCGCTCAGTCATAACGCTCGGCTACATGGGGAAACAGCTAAAGGGGCTGGCGGAAAGGGGCTAAGCCCTATTACAAAGTGGAGAATGGGTTTTGGCCCGTTTTAATGCATTTTAAGGCCAAGGAGGAGTAACGATAGAGGGAACAAGGGGGAATTTGGCTAAGCAAAGGGTAGAGGAAGGATATAAAGGGGATTTGGGAGGGTTGAGAGGGTAAAAAAGGGAAGTAGAAGGGGGGAAAAAGGGGAATGGAATAAGAAGGGGAGGAGGCCCTTTGGGAATTTCTTCACAAACAGAGAGGCTTGCAACGGGAATCAACAGAGGGAAATTTATCAAAGGACACCAGGCACAAAGAGGCTTCAAGGAGGATGGGTTTTCAGGGGAAAGGCATTCCTTGAAGGCTCCAAAACAATCTAGCCCCCAGCTTGCTTGTCAAGAATTTCATAGGGGGGCTAACAGTGGCTCCACATGGGGATGGCTTCTTCTTGAAGGAGTCAAGAAACGAAAGATGATCTTTGGAGTAGGCCAGATGCCTGCTGCTTGGCACATCCCTTCTTTCTTTAATTTTCAGTTGCCACAATATGTTAAAGACACAAATCAGCAGAAATATTTCCCAACCAATCTACCTACCCAGACTACAATTCTAACATTTCCCTTTGGGTGCATTTGAGCTAGTAGACCCTTTACATTTTATTTTCAAAACAAAAACAAACCTATTATAAATCTACCCTTATTTCTCCATGAGACCAGATTAGACTGTTGGCCTCATATGCTTCTCTATCTAATCTAACATCTGCTGGGATAGACTGTCCAACAGATTTCTTCTCCTACATTCTAAAACAGGAAATTGAAAAATAGTCAAGCCAGGATTAGACTGTCTGACTTGTTGGAGTGAAGACTTGTGGAAAACTGAAGACAAAACCGTGAAGGCATGAAATCTGCAGTTTTGAAACATCCTTCTTTTCTTGTGACTCAGGTTTTGAGCAAATTAGAGTCACTTCCTTTGTTCATTTCAGCTCTGGTTTTGGACATGTTAGAGTTGATTCTTCTTTCACTGCTGGTCCAGGTTTTGAGCATATCAGGACCATCTGTTCTACTTCTTTTGGCTCAGATTTTGATCATGTTTGAGCCACTCCTTTTGCCTTTCGAAGGTTCAAGTTTTGAGCATGTATGAACCTCTCCTTTTTTTTCTTTTTTCTTTTTTAAATAAAACTGCAATGATATATACAATGGAGAATGAAACTGGAAACTGAAATTTAGCAGAAGTAGTGCTTGAGCATCCTGCCATTGACAGGACCCCCAAACAGCTCTGTACCATCAAGTTCTTGTAAGAAAAATGCATTAGGACCCACAGTGGCTTGGATGATATATGGACCCCGCCACAAGCTGTCAAACTTGCCATGTTTACCTTTGTCCTCTCTCCTTGAATCCCATTTCAGAACTTTATCTCCAACCTTGAAATCTGAAGCTTTGGCTCTTTTGTCAAACAACCTTTTAATGTTCTCCTGAACTCTGACAGCTCTGCTATAAACCTGCTCCCTTGTTTGCTGCAGATGGATAGTTTCATTGATTCTTCTCACCATGCTGTTTTCCTCTGTTTGAATCTCCTGGACAAGCTTAATCACTGGAACTCCAAGGCTGGTAGGAAAAAATGCTTTTGTTCCGTAAACTAGCTGGAATGGTGACATGCCAATAGATTTCTTCGTGGTGAGCCTGCCAACCCACAGAGCATGTACCAAATTTTTATGCCATGAATTTTTGTTCTCTTCCAGCAGCTTTTTGATGGTTGTGACCAGGCTTTTGTTGGATGATTTAGCCAATCCATTACCCTGGGGGTAATAGGCAGTTGAATGGCCAAGTGCTATTCTGTACTTGTGACAGAAATCAATCATTCTCTTGGATCCGAAAGCAGCAACATTGTCAGTGATTATTTTCCTTGGACAGCCAAACCGAGATAAGATGAAGTCCTCTAGGAACCTAATGATGACAGAATTAGTGGCATTCCTAGTGGGTATGGCTTCTATCCATTTGGTGAAGTAATCTGTAGCAGTTAGGATCCATTTGTGTTGCCCAGAAGAAGAAGGGTGAATTTCCCCAATAAAGTCTAGGCCCCATTGCATGAAGGGACCTTCTACGGTGATTGGTTGTAAAGGGAGGGGAAGGAGCTTTTTTATACCCTCAAAGATTTGGCATTTATGACAAGCAGTTATCATTTTATGGACATCACTAAAGAGTGTAGGCCAATAGTAACCAGCCCTGAGTATCTTACTTGCAGTGGCTTTCCAGCTTAGGTGGCCTCCACACTCCCCAGCATGGAATTCTTGTTTGATTCTTTCAGCTTCAGTTTCAGACAAACATTTCAGCAATAGGCCATTTGGATTTTTCCAGTATAGATTCTCATTCAAAATGCAGTAATTTCTAGCTTTGAGTTTTATGAATCTGGCCTTTGTTTTGGACAGTTCTGGAGGGGCATTGAGATTGGTGAGCACATAAAGGATATCAGAGTACCAAGGAGAGTTCTGAAACTGCTCCTCAACAGTTGGATGGGGTAGTCCTTCTTGCTCATCTAAGGCATTTATCATGTTAATGCCAAGGGCCTGCAAGTTTGATTCAGCCATTAACTGGGCTAGGCCTTGACCTTTGATCAGTTTGGTGGGTTTTATTTCGAGGTCGTATTCCAAGATTGTAGCAATCCATTTGCCCCTTTTCCCATCAGGGTCTTGGGACAAGATATCTTTGACCACTATACTTGGCACATAAGCAATGGTGTGAGAATGCAGAATGTACACCCTAAAGTCTTTTAAGGCCTTTACCAGGGCATAGGCCTGCTTTTCCATAATGTTGTACTTTAAGGGTGCATCCCTCAAGGCTTTGTTGAAGAAGGCAATTGGCTGTTCATGCCCTTCTGAATTCCTTTGCAGCAAGACTGCAGCTACTGTGTGTTCCGAGGCAAAGGAAAAGATCAGAAAATATTTTGAGAAGTTTGGGCTGGTAAGGACATGGGCCCGAGTGAGCGCAAGTTTTACTGACTCAAAATATTTCTTGGCTTCAACAGTCCACTTAATTCCTGCATCTTTCTTTAGCATGTTGGTCATTTTCCTAAGATGCTCAGCAAGATTGGGGATAAATCTCCTAAGGAAATTGATCTTCCCTATGAAGGACTGTAACTCCTTTATGTTTCTCGGATGTGTAATTTGAATTATTCCCTCAACCCTCTGTGGGTCTATCCTAATCCCTTTCTCAGATATAATGTGACCAAGAAGTTTACCTTCTTGCAGCCCGAAAACCGTTTTCTTAGGATTTAAGGACAGACCGTACCTTCTACATTTTTCAAAAACCTTTCTCAGATGTTTCAGGTGTTCTTCTTCGGTTTTAGAAAAGACAGTCAAGTCATCCAAATAGATAACTATGAAGTGTCCTATCTCCTCTGAGAAAGCTATATCCATCGCTCTCTGGAAGGTAGTTCCAGCATTCATCAGTCCAAAAGGCATCTTCACATACATGAAGGTACCCCATGGGGTGGTAAACGCCGTTTTGAGTTGATCTTCTGGGAATACCAGAACTTGATTATACCCTGAAAAACCATCAAGCAAGGAGATTCTCTTAGAGCCCACTACCTTCTGTAGAATATGCTCCATTCTAGGCAAAGGGTAGTTGTCTTTCAGGGAGGCTCTGTTGAGGTTTCTGAAGTCTATGCATAA
The DNA here is from genome assembly GCA_034641835.2 of Pinus albicaulis. Classification (NCBI taxonomy): domain Eukaryota; kingdom Viridiplantae; phylum Streptophyta; class Pinopsida; order Pinales; family Pinaceae; genus Pinus; species Pinus albicaulis. The sequence continues at coordinate 1,419,786,327 of CM076572.1, read as the reverse complement.
TCAGATCTCCCCTGTTTTCTTTCTCACAGCCACTAAGTTTGACACCCAATCCGAAAACCTTACAGGGACTATAATGCCTGCATCATACATCTTTTTGATTTCTTTCTCTACTGCAGGCAATTGTTTTGGATTGATTCTGCGAAGTTTTTGTTTGAAAGGCTTCTGATTTTCCTTCAAGGGTATCTTGTGTTGTATGATGTTGGTGTCATAGGCCTTTAAGTCTTCATAGCTCCATGCAAACACATCAATGAATTCCCTAAACATGTCAATGTATTTGTTCTTCATGTTTGCAGGTACAGACTTAGCCAGTTTGATAATTTTGGGCTTATCTTCAGTGCCAATGTTGCATTCTTCGACATCTGAGTCTGCATGTTCTATAGTGGGCTTTTTTGCTACATCATCAAAGTCAAAAAGGTCCTCTAGGGGTGCCAGGCCTCTGGGTATGTTCTTATCTTTGGCCTGCAACACCTCCACTTCCTCATTACCTGCTTTTTCACATTTTTCGGTTGAACTTCCAGTTTCCTCATAAAAGGTGTTTATTTCTATGTTACAGGGTGTTTCTTGTTCATCTGGGGGATCCTCACATGGGCAGCTGTCATTCGGTTTTGAGTTGAAATTAGAAAATTCAAACTCATTTCTGCCCTCCAGGAAATCTTTGATTTGTTTATCTCCTTCAAAGACCTACCAATATTTTTCGTTGTCTGGCACTGCAGGTCTGAACTTGGTTTGAATGATGATTTGTTGATCAGGGGGAGTCTTAGGATATGAACTAGCTAGGCAAGCTAATCCATTAGCAATAACGTTCTGACTCCTAGGCACAAATACCAATTCATATTCAACAAAGGTTTTCAATAAGTCTACTGCGTCATTCTTGTATGCTCTCAACCTGGGGTGTTTTGCCGTATATTCACCATTCACTTGCTTGATAACTAACTTAGAGTCTCCTCTCACAGCTATCCTATGGGCTCCTAATTTCTTCAATAGGTTCAGACCCAGGATGACAGCCTCATATTCTGCAATATTATTTGTGCATTTGAAATGCAGATTCACAGCGTGGCTCTCTGCATGATCATTTCTTGTGTTACGTAGCCACACCCCTGCTCCAACATTTTTTCTAGTATAGGACCCATCGAAGTTCATTTCCCACAGGGGCTCGCCATTATGTTGCGTTGAGGAGTCTGTACTAGGTTGTGGGTTATGTTGTTCTTCGCATGGTATATCAGTTTGAAGGGTATGACTAATAGGCTGACTGCATTGTGTTCCTGGTTCATTCTGAGTTTCGTTTTTTGTACCTTGCCCACGGTTTTCATCATCGTATTCTTCTAGGGTAGCCATTATGCTAAAGTCCATGGGCTCTGTGTTTTTGCTCGAATTTTTACATTCATATTCTGGCTCTCTTAAGGATTGGTCATTATAAAGGATGAAAGAATCCAGGTCTGTGTGTACAGAGTATAATGGTGAATTTTTAGGCTTCTTGGGGCTATTGACTAAGAATTTCATCTGAGATTCTCTATACAGTCTTCTAAGTTGGCCAAATATAGGGATAGTGGCATATGAGCCATCCATCTGCATTGTTCCTTGCAGTTTGGCTCCCCATGATCTAGATAGCAGCATGCCGTACTTGGGTGGCACATCTGCTACCACCACATCCATGACCATACACTTAGCAGGAATCTGGGTCAAGCTCACACACAAGTCCTTGATCAGGCCTAGGCATTTTACTCTGCTAGAGTCAAATGAATATAGATCTTTGTAAGGTTGTGTTACTTCTAGGCCTATATTTTCCATCACTACCTTAGGCATTAAATTGTGTGATGCTCCAGAATCATGCATGGCATTGTGGAGTATTTTGTCATGAATGTTGAGACTGATATAGAAAGGTGGAACTACCCCTTCCTGAAATTTTCCCTCAATCTTTGGACCAAATAGGAGGGCAGGTTGATCATCATTCAAATTTACAGAGTCATTGTTTTCCCCTAAATTTAGTGCTTTCAAAATTTGGCCTTTATATACATTCTGAGTGGCCAACTCAGCTAATGGTACAAAAATTTTGATTTTTGCAATCTCACTCTCTAAATTGAAAGTGGACTGACTCTTGGAAGCACTTAACTCTGTTTTATTTGCTACTGCTTTAGTAGCTAAATCAGTTAGTGATTTCTCACTATGTACAAGGTCAGGAACCGTTTTATCAGGAGCACTAACTACAGTGCTAGTGCTGCTGGTTGGTTGGCTTTGTCTTTCAGTGTCTTGGTTGTCTTTTTCCTTGTGTTTACCAGAACTTTCAGCTGCTGATTTTTCATTTGCAGCAGATGCTTTAGAAGATCTGTCAGGCCTTTTCTTGATGGTTACCTCAGGAGTCTTTGTTTTTGGATTTTCTTGGTTCTTTTTGCTCCTAAGTTAATATTGTTCTCTGACCTGCATCATGGCATTTTTGAATCCTAATCTGTAATCCTCAGTTTCTAACCATTCCTCATCCCAGTACGAAGGTGAGGGCTGATCTTCCTCTGGATCACAGTTAAGGACTGAGTCTTATGTTTCGAACATGTTTATCCCATTCCCTTCAGAATCTTCTATGATCCCCTCATCTTCATCTAAATTTTTTTCTTGAAATGGGGGAACAATTTGTTGATCCGACTCTCTTTGTCTGTTGGGAATGGCATTGTTTCTTCTAACGTTCTGGTTCTAGTTTTGGTTTCTGTTTTGGACAACCATCCTTTTGATCATCTGTTGTAGCTCTTCCACGTTTTTAGACAGTCTATCATATTTGGGATCATATGTGGAAGCTACATTGTCATCCCTATAGGTTACCCTTTTCTCAGCTTTTAATCTTGCCCTTTTTTCCATCAAGTTTGCTTCTATGGTTATGACTCCTTTTTGAATGTCTTCCAATGTGTTATACTCTTTATCTCTGAGCTCATAGGCCATGTTAGCATAAAATCCATCTGGATATTTAGCTAGGGCCATACCTTGAGGAGGTTTCATGTGTGGAGGGAGAGCATTGTAAATGCTGTTGAATCTAGTGGTGTACTCATGGACATTCTCTCCTACGTTCCTCTTAAGGGACATGTATTCTGATAGGAGCTGGCGAGGGTTTTCTCTAACCTCCCATTTGTCTATGAAGTTTCGATATAACGCAGGGAGATCTTGGATACTGCCAGGGGGTAAACCTTTAAACCATTTCTTTACATCGCCCCCCAGGCTTTGGGTAAAGATTCTCATTTTGATTGTTTCATCATCAATTTCCATATAATCAAAAGAATCCTCCATATTATCTACATGTTGCTGAGCTGTAATGGATTCTTTGGCAGTGAAGTGTGGGATTTTTGACTGATAATTATTTGGCAAGGGTAACAAGGGCTGTGGTAAAACTAAAGGTGCGTACCAAGCTGCGATGATAATGTTCTGATGAGGTATAGGGTTGGCTTGAGCTGCTGGTATTTTGATGATAGGGATATTAGGACCAGCAGAAGTTTGTTGAGCAGATCTAGGGTGGGAGAGCCCCAAGTTTTGAATGAAGTGGATATCAGGTGGTGTAGATGGAGGGGTTCCTCTGTCCCTAGTGTGTTGACCACTATGAGATGGTGTACTGTGAGGCTCAAGGTCTTGCTAGTCTAGGTGATTGACTGACCTGGTTCTTGATAAACTGTTAGGTAGGTCTAGGTCAGGGAGAAAAGGTGCTAGAGCTGTTAGGTTTTCTGGTGCAGAATTAGCTCTATGAATGTGACAGGAAATAGTTGGTCTGTTAGGTGTAGGAGCTCCTTTGAGGATACTCTCCGAATTGTCAACTATTTCAGGTGGGTCAGGGTTGGGATAAGCTCTGGTGTGGATGGTTCCGAAAGCCAGAATGCTATTTCCCAGCCAAGCAGCTTAACCCTACTTGTTACTTCTTCTATGGTTGATTGTCTCAGGGGCTGGTCTCCCAGTGGAGTCTATTGTGAAACCAAGATAATCAACAGGCCTACTGATCACCAATGGAGTATTTTCATTTAGGAACGATGGAGACGATAGGTGGAGGGTTTTAGGGTGTATATAAAGGGTCACACTGTCCACCACAGTGCTCAGGCACTATCACCTTTCAGGAATCTCCTCATGACAGTAAACTCCAACCAGAGATTGACTGGGAGGGCATTTACCAGATATGTCACCTCCGAAGAGTGTGAGATCCGGAGGCTACCTGACCCTTTCCAGCCTCTGTCTAAGAGTATGGTGGATATTCAATAATGGAGGTCGATTCAAGAAAGGAGTGACTTACTGTCAACCTAACCAGAGTTCTAAGTTTCTGAAGTTTTTAAGAATGTTTAAGGTGAAATGTACTCAGAACTCCCCAGTGGAGTCGCCATTATGCTGGGGTTCCCATGTTTTGGCCAGGTTGACAAGACCAAAAGATGAGACAACATAGAACCACTTTCAGACCTCAGGATCTAGCCCTCCTAGGTCTAGAGAGGGATCTCTCTATGATTGTCAAAGGTGTTTGTCTTTGAAGCTCACAATAAGGTATTAGGCTAGTTCTATGCGCAGGGTTTTTTTGTTTAATTGAGAGTTTGGTTGCTGGGAATCAGGAAGGAAGAGTTCATCATGAGACAGGACTGGGCAAGGAAGAATTTAGGCAAAGGAGAGATAGTCCAGAGAAAACCAAGTCCATTGGGTAATGGAGTCAAGAAAGTATTTACTTGCTATCAATATGCAGGCTTTCAGTTGGGCTAGTCATCTAAAGCCTTCGATCCTAAACTGATAGGGTGGTATGAGACATTAAGGACCGAGAGTGAAGGGGGGAGAACCAACTAATCCCATCTATAGATCAGGTCAGAGGTCATTTAACTCCAGACCTGCTTGGACAAAATCAGAGGCAGCACAAGGGAACTTGGAAAGGTTTAATCAAAACGGAAAGATCCTAGTGAGGCAGATACAGGGTTCTAGACCTCCCAGTGTTCTCAACACATTCCATTAAATCCTAACAAGAACATCTAAAACATATTTCGTTAATTCATACATCAGCTAGTAGGCAACAACATCCACTACACTGGTTAAATCAATTGAAATCAATCTTTAGATAAACACATGAAGTAGAAAACATAAAGGGCTAGGAGAGCAGCAACATAAGGCACCTAACAAGGGTGAATCTTATGCCAAATTTCTGATGCGAGCCAGATGAAATGAAATGAAATGGAAATAAACACAGAGGTAGAAAAACATCACCGCAACTTTAGATCAGGATCCAATGAAATTTTCTTATTATATTAAACATCAACACCAATCAGGTACAACATAGCCAATAGCTGGGTCATTCAACCTGAATACATCTTCCTCAGCCTATCTTACAACTATACACATAGAACTTATTTCAAGAGAAACTGCTTGCACCTCTCTGCTATCTCATCAACAACCTTTACAACAATTTTCTCATAGTTTTTATAGCTGAAAAAGAGCAGAGGAAGTAGGTAGAATACTAAATATAACATTAAACTCAGAAAAGAAGGGGAGGGCCGAATCCCATTCTGTTTTAAACTCTGAGAATTAATTTTTGGCACTCTTTGGAGAAAAGAATGACCTTCGTCAGGCTTCATTGATTCCAGATATGTCTCTGATGCATTCTGGTTCGCTGTAATTTGTGGTACCCTTGGTGAATAAACAAAATGGCAATGAAAAATGGAATGGTCCGCCATACTTAAGCAAAAAATGCTTTGATATCCTTGGACTGCGTTTCGAGCGGGGATCTCCTCTGGAGCACGACATATAATCAAACAGTATGGGCAATCCGTCCTTCTTCGGAAGAAGACATTCTGCTGGCGTGGAAACCCGCCCTTCATTAAATTCCTTGCCTCTGTCAGTGGAAAAATTACTGCTGCATCCATACTGTGTAGTTATGGTGGCGTTTCAACTCTTGTACTCTGCAGAAACTCACAACTGTGTGTAGACAATCAATGCAATGGAAGACTGGTGGAGCGAAGGGCGAAAAATATGATAGCGCGGCGGCAGGAAGGTGGCTTTCACTAAACAATGGTGACAAAATGTAATGAACTGGTGAAGACTCACAAATAATCGGGTTTGATGGCAGAATGCAGCACAGACCGTTAGATCGCGGCCTGGGAGTGAAGATCAACGGCGGGGGCCGAGCAGCGGAATGATATATAAAAGTGGGCAGAACAACCGTGAAACATAAGACTTTAGACTTCAAGCAAAATACAAAGAAATGTGAAGGGAATGCAGGGAAATGCGATGAGGTGGGACCCAGCCGGGGGCGGATGGTGATCAGATCTCAACCGTTAGATCTTATACCCAATGGACGGTCAAGGCTTAGTCGGAGAATCACAATCGCAGTAGATGAGAGGGACGCACACTTATAGCTTCTGATTGCGATCGAGTAAGGGGAAGCGATTGGGAAGTGTGAGGCGACTGGCGGGGTGCGATGAAGCGCCAACCATTCGATTTGGAGGCGGACCGACGGTGGAGGAGCAATCGGGAGATGCAAAGGGTCGCGCGTCTGGAAAATGCGATTATGCGATCGGGCGGATTGGATGGTGAGATGAAACGGTGGCGCGATTAATCGCATCGCAAATATTTGCGACGTGATCAATCACATCGCAAATATTTGCGATGGATGATTGGAATGCTAAAACAAACATGCGATGGGAGCGATGTGTGATATTGCGATTAGCACCTTTAAGGGGTAGCGCTTGGTCATAGCGCTCGGCTACATGGGGAAATAGCTAAAGGGGCTGGCGGAAAGGGGCTAAGCCCTATTACAAAGTGGAGAATGGGTTTTGGCCCGTTTTAATGCATTTTAAGGCCAAGGAGGAGTAACGATAGAGGGAACAAGGGGGAATTTGGCTAAGCAAAGGGTAGAGGAAGGATATAAAGGGGATTTGGGAGGGTTGAGAGGGTACAAAAGGGAAGGAGAAGGGGGGACAAAGGGGAATGGAATAAGAAGGGGAGGAGGCCCTTTGGGCATTTCTTCACAAACAGAGAGGCTTGCAACGGGAATCAACAGAGGGAAATTTATCAAAGGACACCAGGCACAAAGAGGCTTCAAGGAGGATGGGTTTTCAGGGGAAAGGCATTCATTGAAGGCTCCAAAACAATCTAGCCCCTAGCTTTCTTGTTAAGAATTTCATAGGGGGGCTAACATAAGTCTGAAATCCAAGAGATGGCTCCAAAGAAATCCTTCTAGGTGGATTAGATAGATCTCCCACACTTAGATGTCCTCTAAAAGTGCCCGATGAAGGGGCTTGCAACAATGTATGCACAAGAGCTGGAATGACAACGTTAGTTTACACCCATGAACATATGAGGATCTGAATAGTCAATACATGATGTTATAGCAGTAAAAGGAGTACAAGTTCTTGAGGAAACATCCACTCAAGAAAGGCAATGCAAGCCTTAACAAGACATGTACATGAAATACATGACCACTGCTATTTCTGCATAAACCCAGGCTAAGAGGATGCAGTTTATAGGAGGTATTGCTCCATATTACGTAATGAAAGAAAGATATGACAATATATGGCTCAAATACAATAGGGGAGAAAATCTCTAATCCTTAGAAACAATAATACATCAATCCTCTGAAGGATTGGCTGAAATATACAAAATGGAAAAAATGCCGGAGTTGTTGGGTAGCTACTGCAACTCAGAAAATGGAATTGAATAGAGAAGGCTGAAGTTGATGAAAAATATAAAGTAGACCTCCTCCAATGGATCTCCTAAGTGGAAGGCTTATCCTTACACTTGAGATCTCACCCTCCAATCAACCTGCAATCCCTCACTGCAAGTGCTCTATGAAAATAACGTAGTCTAAGAGGGTAACTGCGCTATAGGTGGAATAGAATGATTTTTCCAAGTGCCAAGATCTACAATAAGCTTTGATAGCTTCCAAATTGATCCTCCAAAGGAAAGAAAAACTGTCCCTCTGAAAAACAAGAAATGGAAGAGGTGTTGTGACTTCTCACTGCAACACCCTGCAACACAGAATTATGCTGCTGCAGCAATAACACTGTCTTGGAGGAGGATGCTTGGCCTCAAGCTTAAATGTCAGAAAAATCAGTACAACTCCTTCAAGAGGCTTCTTAAGAAAGGAGAAGGTTTCCTAAGCAGGAAATCCTTGTGCTAAGCAGCACAGCAACTCAACTAAATAGCTGGAGAATGCCAAGAGTCTAAACGGACAAGAAATCAATAATCATATGCATGTGAAAGAATGGCTGCCTTTCCCTCCTTTTAAACACATGAGAGCTCCCTCTCCATGAGTCCCACTCTTTTAGGGTTTCCTCCTTTAAGGAATATTCCCTCCTCTTTCTCTGCGCTGTCCCATAGGGTGCTTTCCACCTCATACCTCTGCGCTGTTTGAATTGGTCAAACTTGACCTAGCCTCTTTGCAAAATGTCTCCTTTCACACATGAGGGTGTGAAATATAGTTCTAAGGCTGATCCCCTTTCATAATAGAGGGATTTTATCCATGTTTTTATTGTGAATGGGCCTTCTCACCCAATTATTCAACTCCTTAGTGAAAATAACAAAAGTTAATATTCCAATTTATTGAAGGAAAAATTTGGAATATTACAGAGCGTAACTAGTCGAAGAATTTTGGTCTCCACTCATGTGTTTTCCACCTCTTCATCAGGGCATCAACTCTACCCAATGGACCATCCATGGATCTTGTGCTGGTGAAGTAGGTAGAACCACTTCCTAGCATTCGAATATCAGCAACTGTTCCAAGATGAACGGTATTAGGATGGACTCGTATCCAAACTATTTCAACTTACCATTTTTGCAATTGGTTAGTTGACGTTTCAAGTTGATTGTCACTTCTTCCACCCAATTGAATATTTTTGGAGCCATCAAATCTACGATTAGTTGAATCTATGTCTTTTTAGCTTCATGGGGAGCCTGAGATCCAGCAACTTGAGTAATGGTATGTAGCACTACTCTCAATGGAAAATCAGGCACGGTTTGAATGTCTAGCTTGCCACTCTTAGATGCTTTCTTTGCTCCATGACAGACTCTATCTATCAACATACCCATGCTCTCTCCAATATTCTGAGTACATGTCAGCAGTGGTCGCTCTCCCCTCTGAGACAATCTAGTTATGAAGTACATGTCGAAGACTTCTATCTCCAGTTCTTAGTCATCAACCATGAATCTCTCTCGATCAGTGTCCCATACACTAATCAAGTATTGTAGCAGCTCTAGATGAGCTCTCAAACATGAGGTCATGAAGAATTTAAGGAGCCCACAGTTTCTCAGGGCATCCATGCATGCATCATTTCCCATGGACTTTTCGTCCTCTTCCCCATGTTATCGTTCTTTCCACTCTATGACCATTTTAGCTACTGATCTTCCTGCAAAAATAGCATATGGAATTCTATTTCTCAAACAACTGTGCCGAACGACGCCTTCCCGTTAAATTTTTTTGGGGTTGGGCGCAACTCTGTGCCTGGAATCATCACCGACCTCTGCAACCTAATTTTTTCAAAATCCTCCACAAATGCATTAAAACCATGAAACCAAGTATGGAAATGGATTAAATTGCAGAAGAATTTTAGAGCTCCTACCTGGAAAAAATGGATTCGTCAATGACTTCCTGGATTACCTGTAGTCAGCTCTGCAAACTCATTGTGGAAACCGGTAAAAAATGCTCACAAGAAGTTGAAAAGGTAAACAATGAATTATTTTTACTATTTTCATTGTTTTATAGCCTTAATTAGGTTTTTGGACACATTTTTCGATTATTTTATTATTTTTTCTTGAAAAATGGGTTTTACATTTGTTTCTTGTGCAAGAATAGGTCCTAAAAATGACAACGATGAGGAAACGAGTTGTATTTTATTATTTTTTCAGACTCGGTAAAAACACGAAAAAGTCACCCCTTGGATTCATCTTTTAGCACTTTTCTGACTCCCAAAAATTGAAAATATTTCCAAGACTCTTGTCGTTTTGAACTCGTTAAAGGCTTCGAAAGGTCATCTGCCCAGTATATGTTTACCCCTGTTTCAGGCTAGGATATATTATTTATGAAAAAGGAATACCTTAGTCGAACATGGCTAAGAGGTTCTCTCAAATATTTTTTTCTACCTTTTCGGATATGCAACACTACCTATGAAAAGGGACCTGAAAAGACACCGAGTTTTTCCTTTGTCAGACTCGTTAAAACTAAATGACATCGGAAACCGTCACCATGATGTTACCAAGTTTCTACTTCCTAGGGATCGTAAAATGTACTAGGATGGATTTGTCCGAAGGAAAAACTTACATGAAAAGCATATCACCTTCAAGTTTGTTTCCAAAAATAATTGGGGTACTCTCCAGAAATGGTGGGGTAAAATGGAACTACTTCTCAGTTGTGTCGGTAGTATGTTGCTTTTACGCATGACACTTTTCTCTAGTTCGTGTCTGGTTGGGGACATCCCACATTCGTCATTTTTCCTCCATGGGTTTGGGTTATCTATTTTTGACCTCTCATATGCTCTTTTCCTTGTCATTATGACCTCAGATCCCTTTGAACTAGGGTTTTAAAAATTAATTTTTTTGAACTTGGATTCGCAAGCGCCTCAAATTCGCCTCGTGGATGCTTATTTTTCCTATTCCATCAAATTGATCATCCTCAACATCATGATGAGATTCCTGGATGGTTTGACGAATCCTATCTGATGAATATATCTGCAAGAAGGAAATGTTTTACATCTCTTCCATTGGATATAGGGTTGTACATGCATGGATGTGTGTAATTTATAGATGCTTTTAGGTTTCAAGTACATATGTCTGTGTGTCAGGATGAAAGTGAAATTCAGCTTGAACAATCCATTCTGGCACGTTCTCTGGTAAGTAGCCATGACCTTCTTGTTGTTGCACAAGCTTTCAGGTAAGTCTTGTTGTCTGTGCAAAATTTTGGATGTTGGTTCTGATATCGAGCATTGTTGTTCCTGCAGGGCGGAAACTAATGCGGTGGCTGCACTAGAAATCTGATTTCACATAACCTGACTGCCTCTCCGGTTAAATTAGGGTTTTTGGTTTAGGCTAGCTAGGATTGTTAATAAAATTTTGTTGGTTTTTGCTTTATGGTTTAAAATTATGTTTGGCATCTTTTATTACGGTCAGTAGCTTTATGCATTATAATTTTCCATTTATTTTTCACTCATGCTCTTTCAGTTTGCTTATTTCTGCATAATATTCAAGTAAAAATTTCATGTGTGTTTCCTTGTTTTCTTCACCTGCAACTAGTTTATCTTCTTCATATGGAATTTTATTGCATCATAAGCCTCGTCTGTTGCATCACGTTGTAAACTTTCCTCCTCACATCATATTCACTAGTTGTTGACCTAGCTTGGGAAGTTTCTATATATTGCATACCACTGCAAGAGCCCTCATTGATCTTGAAGCCTTCAAACCCCCTATGCCCCAACTAGCCTTCTTGCTCCTCCTTGAACATGTTTAAAGCTGGATGGATTGGTTTCACCCCTTTGCACGCATCGAGACCCTAATGGTATTTCTTGCTCCCCTTGTCATAATTGCTGAAACCCTAACTCCATTGTTTGCGTGAGGTTGAGGTGGTTACCTCAAGAGGAAACTTCTCTTAGAAAAAGTCATCAAAGTCACGTTCTCAACATAATGCCTATGAGTCTAAATTCATTAGCTAGGGAGATACGAGCAGGTTTCTTGGGGGAAACCTAATAAGTTTGAACGGCCTATGTCCGCAACCTGATTCTTGTGCCTCAGCATAATATTGATGATTTTTTTTCCATGTTTCATATGTGGGTATAAGATAGGAAGTGAAGGCTTGGCATGAGGAAAAACCCAAATCAGAATATCTTTCAGTTTCTGTCAAACAAGAAACAACCTCTCTTGCCCGTAAAATATGTCGGGATCCCTCATCCGCCCATACAAAATAAGTGCCAGGAGCACATACAAATAAGTGCTACAAACACATGAAATGAATAAGGGTAAAGGATTGAGAAAGGCTTCCTACACAGAGAGGTGACACAATGAATTCACCGGGGTACTAACCAGGCTCGCTGGCAGTGGAGCAACGTTTGTGATTTCTTGAAGTGACTCCATCAGGGTACTGTCTAGGCCTGCTGGCAGCGGAGCAACACTAGAGACTTATTTTGAAATTCGAATATAATAAGCTCACTGCCTTGCTCTCTACATCATCATCAAACTACTAGCATCTGCGAACTTCCGCTTGGAAGTTTTCTAATTAACAAGACCTATATGAGGAATAAGGATTGGGCATATTTTTAAAGGTCAAAGTAAGACAAAGGACCTACAGTACTTGTTCAATATTCCCTTGCATCACTATCAAAACTCATATTATTGTGGGGACATTGATAGATATGTTGGATTCTACCAGTGGTTCACCAATTGTTGTAGCTACTACAACACCACCCAAAATTTTGGGTATATTCAAAATTCCAGGTCCCCCTATGCTTGCTCAACCATTAGGGTCTCGACCCAGCCTTTAGTCAGTGACACCCCCGTGACCTATTCCTGCCAAACCTTGTCAGCGCACCCACTTGTCTTATTGTGTCATCAATACACTAGGGTCTGGGGGTCTACTTCTTCAAAGAGAATTGAAAGTCCCTCCATGAATTCAAAGGTAGGTTTCCCCTAGGTTGTCATGGTGGCAACCTCAGACGTACTTGATCTAATTCCAAGCCCTTTACAAACCTTCTCATCAGCCTGAAAAGACACTTTTGTTGAAATCATGCCATGTGTGGAGGTATCTTGTACAACAGTCGTGATCATGCATGTACTTTAGTGAAATTTTTATGCATTAAATACTTGACATATGTCCATTAGAAGCACTTTCACCATATATCATTTAGGCATTCTATCTACCAAGCTCATGGTCCCATGTAAATGATTTTCAAATGTGGGGACATCATTCTCTAAAAAGGTAACCATGGACTAATTGATATTACAATATGTCATGCAGGACGAGCCCAAAGATGATATGGCGAACAATATCATCGCCACACTGAAGGAAATAAATTGAAACTAAAATTACAAGGGCACAATTGCGGAACATGACACATTCGTCTCCTTTCTATATGAGGATGAGAGCAAAGGCTTTATCCGAAACCTTTTCAAGGTGGATGACAAGGGTAGGAGTAGTTCGAGCTAAAATATAAAAGGTGGAAGATATGTAACACCTATAAGCAAAGAACAAAAGATGCATTGATTTGAAGAAATGTCAATCATTGTTAAGCCACGTATTTCCATATGTATGGCTTCATCCCTAAAGAGACACTTGTAAAGAGCAATTACTTGTTCAATGGGGAATCATACTTCAAATCAAAAGGGATACCTCATTCTACACACATACCAAAAAGCCATAGTTAAAGGGAAAAGGAGGGATTTTAAAGGTTGCGCATTAGGAAATATTTTGAGAAAAAGTCATGAGCCAACATGGGCATAAGTCCAGCTCCATAAAATGCACACCTTATTGACTACCCAAAGACCCATATGGTGTGGAGTCCTGAAAAATTCTGCACAGCATCGGCACATATGTGTCGTGGAGCCTTGTTAATTTGGAGGAAAGTTCGTCAAAGGTATTCATATGGAAATTCTACAACATCTTAGCGTATTGCAACTCCAGGCCACGCAAAGAAGAAAATTCAATGCCTGGTGAGGTTCTTTTGCAGCCATCCCAAGAGGAAGAAGGTGATTTGGTTTGCTAGTCGCCAAGTCGCATATGCTGAAGGAGTGACGTGGAATGCGACTTGTGGAGGTTGTGACTCGGCCACCTCATTGAGTCGCGTTGTTGGGACTGCATCCACATGACTACATCCATGCGATGTGTTTTTAAACATCTAGCCAAGTCACGAGACCGAAGCAGAAATACATACAACCTATAGGTTATCATTGTTGTTTGGAAATACCATAAGGCTCAACCTCCGAACGAGACAACGACTGCTTGTGGTAACCATACTTGCAATTGTGTGTGACATAAGCATGCATGCAAGAGTCGCATTTGACACGGGCACATCAATAGGAGCCCCTGTGTTCCGAAGAACGTAAGGGAACACAACACATTAGCTTCAGACACGAACTCATGGCGGGAATCCTTCAAATCACAACACCAAGGAAGAAATGTTGAATATATTTCTAGTGCCAGCTCATGTCTCAAGGCTCTTCTAACACATTGTTCATTATTTTTTTGTTTGTTTGCCATGGCGAAATCGAAACAAAACAACAAAAAAATTGTTATCACAAAATTGGATCTGATAGAATGCTTAATCAGTAAACTTCATGTAACTATTTCAAACCTAATATTTTGACTGAGGCTTGGCCTCCTCAGCCTGAGAGGGCTCTCTCAAGGGTTAATGATTTGGATAAAAATTTAGATGGCTAACTCTATTTAGGTAATGAACAGATAAATGATAGATGTAGTTTGAGAATCACATCAACATGTACACATTGGGCTTATGGAGTCAAAACAATTCATTAATCCAGTGAATCTACTTAACATGGAAGTTGAGGCATATTAGAGTTTTAGTCATGAGATACACACACATGAAAATGTAAAAATACAATCAGTTCACTTATATGGGAAGTCAATTGTCAGAGCATCTAAAAGATGAATTCTGAGTAATATAGATGAACACCAATGCAATGAGATAGTATAAGAGATACAAATAAAATAGGAACACACTAAAACTCCTTATGAATCTCAAGTTGGTCAAGTAGAAAATCTCTTTATTAACTGAAAACCAGTCAATTCACAACAAGCACAGTTTTGCGAAAAATGTCCAACCCTTTACAAATTCGACCTCTTAGCCTTTAATAGGAATCTTACAACATGAGATGATCTGCCTCTAGGTTATATACATAAAATTTTTGTCCTTTGACATCTTGCATAACCATAAAACATCAAATTTATGACATACAGACACTTATCCTACTTGACAATCCTATTTCAACTAGGACTCAAACTCCTTATTACTCTCACCTTATCCTAAAAATATTATCTACTTAAAATTACGTTATTGACAAGTGTATCATCACATGGTCAAATTTGGATAAAGATATTCAGTTCTTCAAGACCACTTTGCTGACCTCCACAAAAGCAGGAAACCATACCCTGTTTTTTAGGCATAAGATTCTTTTCCTTATTTGAACATTCTGACCATAAATTAATCTTCATTTCGTGGTCCTTAGCTGTTTAATATTAGCTTAACATGTCTCATCACTCTTCCCTAGCCTCCAGCTATCCAAACCGCTACAAAAACTTGTTCAAAAGGCTGTAATATATTGCGCTACAAAAACACAGCAATTTCGTAGCGCTTTTAGTAGCGTTGTCAATTCAAACCTTTTTTCTTCAAATATTTGACTAATTCCTCTTGAATTGTTTTAATTACCATTAAATTTTTTTTTCATAACAATTATAGCTCTTGACTCACCTTTTAACTCCTTACATACTCATCAAATGAAACAAAAAGGCAGCTACAACAGTTTCGTAGCACTTACCTGTTTTTTCCTCAAAAATAGGCCTTGGGATAGAGCCTATATATCCTAATTCATGATGTAGTTTGAGAACCTAAAGGAGGTTTTTTTAGGGCATTATGTATTGAATAAAAACATCTCTTGGTTTTTTGAAACACATCTCTTGTTGTTCAGAAACTGCCTTTGAAAAACATGTGTAAAACAAGAAAACTCTGTTTTTGAAAATAGGGTTTCAATAAAAACCTTGTATCACCCAAATAGTAAAAAATATGTTAAAATGAGAGAGGTTTTTGTAGATATGGCTGTAATGAAGAAAAACCTCTTTCATAATTCCAAAACAAGTTTTCATTTGGCTAGAAACTGAACTTGAAGTTGACTACAAAACAGTCATGTACATGACAGTTTCGTAGCGCATTTTAATTTATCAATATCTATCACCTCCTAATTAATTCGAAGAACATGAGAGAGGTTTTTGTAGTTAGATCTATTATGAAGAAAAATTTCTTTCAGTTTTCCTAAATTCACTTTCAGTTGCTCAGAAACCGCCTTTGAAGTTGACTGTTCAAAACTAGAAAACATAGTTTTGCTTCATATTTCGCTACGAAACTTTCAGCAGTTTCATAGTGCTTTCTACCTCTCTTACATTGAATGCGCTATGAAAGTAGGGATTCTTGGCTAATTTGGCACTTTCGGTACAAAAAAATATGGAAAATGATGAATGATTTGACTTGAAGGAGTTTAAAAATGAGTGTATTTGGACCTAAGGGTAAACTCAAACTATAAAAAATTTATAATTTCCCTTGGTCAAACTCAAAAATTACTCTTAAAACCTTATTTTGACCCATGAACCTATGTAATATTTTCAAAATGATGCTTGATTTTTTTAAGTGATAACAAAAATAACAGCGCTCATGGCTCTCAGATTTAGCATTGATGGTTCGAGGTTACTCTGAGCAGTCACACTTCTCCCACGCAGTCTCTGCCGAGGTCACACAGTCACCGGTGTTACCACAAGAATTGTTGCTAAAAGAGGTATGCATGGTCATAGAGAAGCACTTTCATTTCTCCCAATCACAACATGTGCCATCGGTTAGGGGATGCAACCCAACCTTAGTGCAACTACGCGACCTCTCCCAAGTCACAAGGTTGCAAAACGTTGCGCCCAAGAGAGCCTATAACTTATGCGACTACTCAACTGTGTGACCTCCACCCAGGATTGTGACCTCACAAAAATATAGCACCCATGCCTGTAAAATGGTCAGTCACCCTCTTAGGCATTCAAAATGCATAGGGAGGGCATGCACTCAGGTTTCGGTAGGTGGTAGGCGCCTTGAGGGGCATTATCATCAAAGGCGAAGTTGTATGAGGATAGAGGGCATTGGTCGTTGTGATTTCTTGACCACATATGGTCGAGGTGCCATAAGAATAAGAAAAGGACCCACCTTCATGCACATTTGAGCAAACACAAGGGATGCGCCAAGGAGATGTGCGCATGTACACATAGTGGCTTTGTCAAGGATGTAATGGCACACTGCATTTTAGCCATGCAAAGAATATACAAGGTAGTGACCATGGAAGCACCACGTGAATAGAAATGCGCTCGGTGAAAATAAGATTTATTTGATCCTCCTTACCGCTATGCCATAGAGAAGAAATAAGTCTTGGGTAAAAAAGCGCAGAGTCATCATATGCAAACCACATACACCAATAATCTTGTGACGTGACAAAAGACTACAAAGGAGTCTAAACTAACATCATTTTTTTGAATCACTCTTGAAATTAATTGAATACGCCTATAGCATTATTATTCATCATAAAGACATGTGACCTATGCTATTTGATTGCAAATAGAAGATGTTGATTTGCATGAAGAGATTGGGTTTTCCCAGCAAGCAAGGGGGGTCCTTTCAAAGCTTGAAAGAACCTGACTAGAGGCTCAATGGCACATCTATCACCGATCCATTCACACAAGGTTGGTACCAGGAAAAAGCATCATGTTATACAATGGTTGAGCTCCCAAAAAGGAGAATAATAGAAGGAATGGCTATAGGTCACAACTAACCTCAGGTCGCAGGTCGTAGATGACCCCAGGTTGCAGGTCACAGATGACCTTAGGTCGCAGGTCGCAGATGACCCCAAGTCATAGGTCATAGATGACCCCAGGTCATAGGTCGCAGATTAATCCAAGTCACACATCACAAATGACCCTGGGTTGCAGTTCGTGAATGGTCCAAGTCGCAAACCAAACCAATAGTCGGGAAGATCAAGAGTCACGGGAACTCAAGATTCAGCTCAGCTTATATGTACAACTTCAGGAGATGATGAGAGGACTTTTAGCTTTGCAATTGAATCCAGGATGAGACAGTGAATTGGTGCTTGAGAGCTAAAGGCACTCAACTCTTGGTATCAAGTAGAGAGAGAGGTAGTGAGGCTAGGATTTTGGTATCATGAATTGAGATGAATAGCCCATGTTCCACTACTAGGTTTTGACGAGCTGTAAATATGTATTTGAAGTTGCAACAACATTAATAATATATTCTCTTTTCTGACACTGATTCACATGTTTTCTTGTGGTGATAGTACTAGCTATCTAATATTTCACTATGTTTGTACGTGTGCTTTCATGCATGCAATTGGTTATGAACTAATTCACAGTGGTTGCATGTACATTTTCTTTCAAATCAGTATTCATTTGTTCCTTTCCATGTCAGTGATCTATTGTGAACTAATTTGCAATTAACTTCTGGCGCGTTTTATTTCATGTATATCTGACTGGTTTTTCAGCTCACCAATCCCACTTACAGCATACGCCCTTTTATTTTTTTGCTTAGACCTGATTATATCTTTGTTTGTGGTTCATCAATCTTGGGCTGATTTTTATTCACTGATTGGTCATTTCACCTTTGCCTCCACTTCATCATCTTCTCATCTGATAACCAAGGGTGAAAACACTTATGGCTGCAGCTGGGCCCACATACTAGATGGGCTTCATATCCCAAACAGTGTGAGGTCTAATTGGGACCTTTTACCGAGGAGACCCCCTTGTTGTCGGCAGTACAATTTTTCCCGTCAACAAATTGGCGCTAGAAGGAGGGTCAGATGACAAGATGAGCCCTTGGAGATTGCACTTAGTCTCATATCTATAAATGGATCATCCCCAAATCATTCTCCCTATATTTTTATTAGATTTATCTATTTCTCAATGCTCAATCCCTGATGAACCTCTATATCACTTGTATCAGTTAAAATTCGATGGTGAGAATGGAATTTCCATAACTGAGCACCTTTCAGATTTCTTTCAGTTTTGTGAGCATTACGAAATTGATGATGAGGAGCTGACTTGTGTGCTTTTCTCCCTCACTCTCGAAGGTCGCGTTAAGCAATGGTGCCGCACATTTCCGGTAGCTTCCATCCATTCTTTCGAGCAACTCGCCAGTGAATTTCAACAAGCTTTTCACAGGTATGATTTTAAAAATGTATTAATAAGGTTAAATGAGATAATAATGGAACCTGAAGAATCTCTAGAGGTGTTTTCTATTAGATTTTTTCATTTTTTTTTTGAGCTGAACTGAAAATGGTCTGGATAACTTGTATGTATTTCAAGAAACTACCACTCAGTTTAAATTAAATGATCTAGCTTGTACTTGACAATTTTGCGGAATTATTTACTTGAAAGTGGTGTATGAATTTTTATTGTTTATATGTCTTAAGTTCATTTGTTCCTTCT
Source organism: Pinus albicaulis (assembly GCA_034641835.2). Lineage (NCBI taxonomy): Eukaryota > Viridiplantae > Streptophyta > Pinopsida > Pinales > Pinaceae > Pinus > Pinus albicaulis. The sequence continues at coordinate 1,419,767,165 of CM076572.1, read as the reverse complement.
TAAATTTAACATGTATAACAACAACATAATGCAGAAAATAAACATTTAAACACAACAACAAACTTAATCTAAGAGTTCACCCGAAATCTCGTGGGCTACATCTCCTTTGAGCTTGGTCAAATTGGCTCGGATCTTTGGGATTATGGTAAGTTTTTTACAAGTAAATTCTTAAATCCAATTAATAAAAAAATGATCCAAAGGACTGAAAATACCATCAATATCCCTCTAATGGCTATCCAAACTCTACAAACAGCTTTAGGCTCTTGTTGACACGATTCCTTCTGTTGGTGCACTAAGCTACTCCGAGCTTCTAAATGGAAAAAAATCCATCAAAATTCTGTTTCTGTCACTGAAACCACTTCTAATATATCCAACACACAACATACACCAAATACCAATTGATAAATTTCTCAAATCGAGCACAGCATCCCCAAACTAGGCTATCCTCCACGGTTTGCCCAAGGCTGCCCAAAACTTCACATCATCTTTTTGAGCTCTAGAAGTTCTAAAAATGTTTTGAAAACACTTCCATTGGCTCCAAAATCTCTGAAATATTCAAGATATACTTTTCATTCATGAAAAGTGGCCTCCGAATGCTCCGGTTTCGCCTTAATCACCTATCGGCACCCCTTGCACTAGGGTCAATGAAAACTTCTCTGCTGAGTTTTCGACCTGTATAATTCTTAAAAACTTGTTGAAACATCTTTAATTAGATTCATAATGATGTTTTAAGCGAATAATGACCACTTTTTCACTGCATATGGTCTCAAGCAGCTCTAGCTAAGCCCTGCACTGCTGCTGGCAAAAGCTGGCACTAATGGCCCCTGGAACTTTACTAAAGATTTTCAGCCTTCAAACATTATCTACAGGCTCTGAAAACCATCTCATCAGATTCGTAACATCTGAATTATCCAATTTAGACTATTGGAACTCTGGAAAATGACTCTAGCTCCCCTGGGTAGGCCTCAAACTGATTTGGCCTCATGGTGGCCCTGATGGCCCCTTCATCTTTCTCGAAGAAAAACTTGTTGAATATCACCTCTGTTCGACCTGAAACCTATGCCAAACTCTTCATAATGTACAAGAGACCCAAAAGTGACTAAAATTTCATCTTTTTTGGTCGAAAATTGAGAAAGTTATAATTTTTTTTTTTTTTATTTTATTTTTTTATTTTTTTTATTTTTTTTTTAATTTTTTTTTTCCGAGTGTCCCCCAAAAATCCTCCTCCAAAACTGGAGGAACTCCAGTTAAACTCGAAAAAAAGGCAGAAAGGCCTGAAATGGCAGAACCTGCCCCAAATTCGGCTGATCCACTAGCTGTTAAATTTAATTTCAGGGTGTAATATCCCAAATGGGGAAAATTAGGCTCAGTAGGGAATATCTTGAGATATTCCTCTATGGATTCACAATAGTATGGAAATGCACCAGAAATTCTAAACCAGAGATAGACTAAAGGGGCTTTTACTGGATTTGTCACCTCTAAGGAGAGGGTGAGATCCAGAGGCTACCTGGCCTGTTTTAGACTCTGTTTATAGAAAGTTGGTGAAACACAACTGTTAGTGTCGGTATCTTCATCCCTCCATCAGTGATCAAATTATCTTGTTGCATTGCATATTAGGTGTCTCGCTCAGTTAGCTGCATTCCATTAGGATCATGGATCATCTGACGGTAGTGGCTTGTTGTACATTTTCCCTCATGTCCTTTACCTGCTGGCACATTTCCATTCATCTAGATGATCTGCAAGAGTCATTTCTAGGGTTTCAGTTTCATTAGGTCTAGGGTTTCATCAAAAAGGTCTTCAAAATGTCCAATAACGGTCAGCAGGCGCATGAGGAGGTTGAATAAAGTTCCAGTACCAATAAATTCCATAATCACATGCTCAGAGACTTATTTTTCCTCAAAACCCTTTTTTGAGGAAAAACAGAGTATTCTATGTTTTCATGTATAAAATTTGATGTAATTTCAGTTTTTCCTATGTAAGCAACTTTAGTGGCAACCCTGGTCACCTTACCAATTTTCAACAACTCCATCCCCTGCAAGACAAACAAAAAATCAAGTCATTCAGTTAATCAGAGGCAAAATAAAGCAAAACTACCTAAAACAGAGTTTGAAAAGAAAGTGTCAAATGTAAACATTACAAAAGTGGGTTTTATGAAGTGAAAAATTAAAGTCTTTTGTATATAAGTTATTTCTTGTGTTTAAAAGACTCATTTTCATCCAAAAGAGCAAGAGAGATTTAGAGCAAGCCCGTGGTCACAAAATCGCAGCAAATAGTTTCAGTTTCGGGGGTGCGGCGCATTGGATGAGCGATGCGGCGCATTGGGCCGCCTTCCACAATATAAAAACTACACTGGCGCGACACATACAGAAGGCGTGGCACGTTGGGTTTGTGGCGCGGTGCATAGAGCTGCAAGCCATTTTCACGAAAAATTCATCCAAATTCTCAATTTTCTTGGTTTCCTCTTGTTGGAGTTCCCATGTTTTGGCCAGATTGGCAAGACGAAAAGATGAGACAACATCAGAACCACTTTCAGACCTTAGGATCTAGCCCTCCTAGGTCTAGAGAGGGATCTCTCTATATTTTCCAAAGCATATGTCTTTGAGGCTCAATGTTTCAATGTTAGGCTAGTTGTAGTCTCATGGTTGTTTGTTTGATTGTTTGTGTTTGGTTGGAGGGAATCAGGAAAAGAAGGACCAATATAAGACTAGGATGAGAAAAGAGGAAGCTTAGGTAGAGACAGATGACTCAGAGAACATCAAAGCCATTGGGCTATGGAGTCAAGAAAGGGTTTACATGTGTTCAATGTGCAAGCTTTCAGTTGGGCTAGTCATCTAGAGTATTTGGATCTTAAAGGAGATATTTGGAATGGGAAATCAAGGACAAAAAATGAAGAGGAGAACCAACCAACTCTGTCTATAGATCAGACCAAAGGTCATTTAACTCCAGGCCTGCTTAGACAAAATCAGAGGCAATACAAGGGATCTTGGAAAGGGTTAATTGAGATGGACAGATCCTAGAGGGGTAGAGACCAGGTTCTAGACCTCCAGTGTTCTCAACACATTCAACTGATCCCAACAAGAACATCTAAACACATATTTCATTAGTTCATACATCAGAGAGCATGCAATAACATCCACTACACTGGTTAAACCAATTGAAATCAACATTCAGATACACATATAAGCAGAAAACATAAAAGGCTGGGAGAGAAGCAACATAAGGTACCTATCAAGGGTAAATCTTATGCCAAAATTTTGATGCGAGCCTGAAGAAACATGATGAAATGAAAGCAAGTCAATCACAAATACAGAGAAAGGAAAACATCACCAGCTGCTTTAGATCAGAATCCAAAGAAACATGCTTGTCATATTAAAACAACACCAATCAGGTACATCATAGCCCATAGCTTTAACATTCAATCTGAATACATCTAGCCTCAGTCTATCTTACAATATTACACAGAGAACTTGTCTCAAGAGGAAAATACTTGCGTTTCACTGATATCTCATCAAAAACCATTACAATGTTTCCTTCTGTGCTTTATAGCAAAGGGTGAGCCTAAGATCGACTGAAGGAGTAGGTGAAAATTAAATGTATCATTAAACACAACAATGGATGCAGGGCCGAAACCCATTCTGCTTGACCTGCTATGTATTTAATCTCTGTCACCTTCCTTGTGAAAGAATGATCTGCTTTGGATATGATCTTGACCTTTTGGCTTGTTGTACTCCAGGTGATTTGAACAAAAAATGAAATAAACTGCTAGAAAGGTCTGTCTCATAAATGTCTGACTGTTTTTGAACTGTAGTTAGGGCGGAAATCATTTCAGGGACATTTTGCATAATAAAAGTTATATGGGCGCCCTGTACTTGATAAAGAAAAACATTCTACTGACAAATAACCCTGATGGTACCTTTCACCGTGCTCAGGATCTTTTGGATCGATCCTCGGGGTCTTCAAACTGCTGCTTTGCCTTTTACAAAACCCTGAAGGAGCTCTAAAGTCTTCTGTTTCTTGCCTTGAGCTTTCTGCTGTCCTGTAATACTCTGTTGCTTCATTTCTGCCTCTGACAGGTTATCTCGAGCTTTAATGGCACCAGAGGGTTTTCCACAGAGTTTTAGGCCTGTTCCTTAAATGATAGTCTTGTCTTTACCTTCCCGGGCCATCTCTCATAAATTCAGCCGCTGAAGACGACCTTCATCGACTTCTCCGTCACTGTAACAGAGGTTCTGCAATTATGGCAGACATTCACCGTTGAAACCCTGTAAAACAAACCACCTGTGAGGAAAACCATGGACAAGGATGATGAAGGCGGCGAGGACAAGATGTGGTCGTGGAAAATAGCCATGCAGACGGAGAAATGGGGAGAAATCGCGAAAAACGATGATAGAATGCTCTGGTGGAGGAATAATGAAACACAGAGCGAATACACGTAATAGATGAATGAAAACATTAAAAAACATGACAAAACCAAATATATAGTGACGGAAACGGAGAATGTACGGGGCGTACACGTGGAGGTGACGTGGCGGGACCGGGAGACCACGGAATAGTCAACGACGAACGGATGAATCTGGACCGTCGATGGGGTAGAGATCTACGGTGGAAACACGACGGATTGTGGACCTGGGATATGGAGGAGGCAGGTTAACGGGGGGTGCAGCTTCGATGAATTACGACCGTAGGATGAAGCGCTCGAGATCGGACGATTCGCATAGATTCCGCTACGCGATTTTGAACCAAAGATTAATGCGCGAAATGAAAGCGGTTTTTCCGCCGTACCAAAGACAGGTGTCAAACGATGGGTGGAATCGCTGGTCCTCTGGGAAAAACTGCCAGCATGCGGAAAGTGGTGCGGAATAAACCAGGAAGTTTTGGAAAGCAGCGCATGGAGTGGGGACCACCATTTCGGGCGCGCTCCGCGCCGTCGGATCATATATTAATTGGACGATGGAGATCTGAACAACGCAGGGTTAACTCGGCAGCAAGTTTGAACAGATTGATGGAGTACGGGAGGTCGACCATCGCGGAGTTTAACGGGATGTGAACCCCCCGTAGTTGACCAGTCGATCGGGGTTTGACCGCCGATCAACGGCCAATATGTACTACGGGGCCTCACCTCATTTGGTCTGTATGGGCAAATGATAGCCCCCGTAACCACCATTTTTGTGGTGGCTCTGCCCATGCACCACCACATGTCGCTAGCGCGCCACCAATGCGCGTTTATAAAGGTTTTTTGATGATTTTCGCGCGGAGAAAGGTTTGGGGGAGCTAAGCGCCCGACGGATTTAGCGTTGGTCACGGCGCTAGGACTCATGGGAAAAAGGTGCGGGGGCTAATTGCGAAAGGGGATAGGCTCAACATAATGTTTAGAGTGGGTTTTGTAACCATTTTCATGCAATTCAAGACCCGAGGATGATAACGATAGGGGGAAGAAAAGGTGCCAAGGTTTAACAAAGGGAAAGGGTGAGATTAAAAGGGGGCTTAGGGGGGAGTTTAAGAGGGTAATGGTAGAATTAGAAGGGGGGAAAGGGAACCTTGACAGAAGGAGGAAAAAGGGGAAAAGTGGGACATTTTGCAGGGGTATAAGAGATAAGTGTGGGTCTCAGGGGAAATAACCAATAGAGGAGACTGGTGAAAGGCAAAGTACAAAGAGACCTCAAGGATAATGTATCTTCAGGGGAGATGCATTCCTTGAACATTTCCAAAATGACATAGCCCCCAGCTTGCTTGTCAAGAATTTCATAAGGGGGCTAACAGTGGCTCCACATGGGGATGGCTTCTCCTTGGAGGAGACAAGAAACTAGATATGATCTTTGGAGTAGGCCAGGTGCCTACTATCATGAGTCATCTTTCTTCTTTGATTTTAGCTACCACAGTATGATAGAAACATCAGCAAAAATATTTCCCAACCAATCTACCTACCCAAACTACAGCTCTACAATTTTCCCTTGCGTGCATTTGAACTAGCAGACCCTTTACATTATTTTATTTTGAAAGCAAAAACAAACCTACTCTAAATCTACCCTTATTTCTCCATGAGGCCAGATTAAACTATTGGCCTCATATGTTTCTCTACCTACACTACTACCTGCTAGGATTAGACTGTCTAGCAGGTTTCTTCTCTACATTCTAAGACAGAAAATGAAACAACTAACTACATGCTCATAGGCTGAGCTTTATTGAGCTTTTCCTACCTACCATACTCTACTGAAATATTTACAAGTCTAGCTTACAAACATGGTCTTCCAATGTAACCAACCCATCAGGTGATCCCATGACTGGTCCTTCTTGCTCAATTCCTTGAGCATGCTGGATAGGCAGGGCAGCTCCCATTCTTCTTGTTCCATAACAGCAGCCTTGAAAAATGTTCTCTCTATTTGCAACATGCTGCTCAAAAAGACCCTTGATCCTTCTTCAAGTATATGCAGGAAATGTGCATAAGGATCATGAAATGATACCTGGTTATGAATATCTGGCAAGAAGGATTCAACCAGGACCTCTTCTTCTTCCATCGGATGGAGGAAAAGACTCTCTTGGGGTAGAGTGTCTCCTTCATCTTCTGAACTAGAGGACTCATCATATATGGCAGTGTTGTCCTCCTGGAGCTTTGATATATTTTGCTCTGAGGTGCTGAGCTCTGTGAGAAGATCTATGTATTCTTGAGCAGGGTTTTGGTCCATTGCTTCCTCTTTTTCAAGAGAAAGCTCTTTGCTTAAATTCTGCTCCAGAATCTCTTCTTTGCTTTCCTCCTCATCTTCTGAAAAGAAAAACTGCTGGTTTCCAGTCTCACTGATGGTTTGTGGTAAAGCAGACCGAAGATTCATAGAATCCTCATTTGCTATAATGCTGGCGTGGCTCTCTCCATCAGTGTCATAAATAGGCTGGCTCGGCCAAGTCAACCATTCTGGGTGCACAACAGGTCTTTCTTCGTCCTGATCCACAGAGGAGTCTTCTGAATCTGAATCATCAAACTCATAAAATGACTGAGCAGGAGTGTGTGTTCTACAGAAGACCTCAGAGGTGGACTGCTGATTCAATATCTGTTCAATCTCTTCTTCTGTCAAAAGAGGGGTTTCCCTTTCATCACGGACAGAAGCACATCAATCCTCTTTCTCTTGTATTAGCTGATTTGGGGGCAGGATGTTTTCTTGAGCCTCTTCTTCCACGTCAGGTCCTGCCTCTTCTTTGTGATCTTTTTCTTCCTCCAGGCAGATTTCTTTATCAGCCTTTGCTAATAGGTCCTGATGTTCTCTGGTCAGCGTAACACAAGGCATAGGAAAGAAATCAGGTAGTTCTTGATCACTTCCCTCCTCATCTTCTATAGATTCTTGAGCATCATACATGTCTTTCTCATCTTCTTGGCTTTTAGTTTTTTCTTGCTCTGAAAGATGCATGGGCTGCTCGAAATAACCATCATCTGCATTTGTATTAGCCATGTACATCTTCAGCACTTCACCAAACGTTTCTGTTAATTCAATTAATTGATCGCACAAAGCGTCATACTTTGTATCTCTATCCATGTTTGGATTCATGCTCATGCAAAGAAGGTTACTGCTTCTTCTCAACCAGTCCAGTGTCCTTCACCATTGGAGTCATTGGGTCTTTGGATCATAGGGAGTGTGGAGTCGCCAGGTGGATGAATTTGACTGTTTGGAGCAGGCTGCTGTCCACCATCAGCAATTAGGTAATGTCACCTTTCAGGAATAACCTCAAAAAACAACAAACTCCAACCAGAGATTGACTGGGAGGGCATTTACCAGATATGTCACCTCCGAAGAGGGTGAGATCCGAAGGCTACCTGGCCCTTCCCAGGCTCTGTCTAAGAGTATGAGGCACACAACGGATGGAGGCTGATTCAAGAAAGGGATGAATTTCTGCCAATCTAACCAGATATTTGTGGGTTTGAATGCCTAGGGATGTTCAAAGTGTAATGCACTCAAATTTCCCCAGCGGAGTCACCATTATGTTGGAGTTCCCATGTTTTGGCCAGATTGGCAAGACCAAAAGATGAGACAACATCAGAACCACTTTCAGACCTTAGGATCTAGCCCTCCTAGGTCCAGAGAGGGATCTCTCTATATTTGCCAAAGCATATGTATTTGAGGCTCAATGTTTCAATGTTAGGCTAGTTGTAGGCTCATGGTTGTTTGTTTGATTGTTTGTGTTTGGTTGGAGGGAATCAGGAAAAGAAGGACCAATATAAGACTAGGATGAGAAAAGAGGAAGCTTAGGCAGAGACAGATGACTCAGAGAACATCAAAGCCATTGGGCTATGGAGTCAAGAAAGGGTTTACTTGTGTTCAATGTGCAAGCTTTCAGTTGGGCTAGTCATCTAGAGCATTTGGATCTTAAAGGAGATATTTGGAATGGGACATCAAGGACAACAAATGAAGAGGAGAACCAACCAACTCTGTCTATAGATCAGACCAGAGGTCATTTAACTCTAGGCCTGCTTGGACAAAATCAGAGGCAATACAAGGGATCTTGGAAAGGGTTAATCGAGATGGACATATCCTAGAGGGGCAGGGACCAGGTTCTAGACCTCCAGTGTTCTCAACACATTCAACTAATCCCAACAAGAACATCTAAACACAGATTTCATTAGTTCATACATCAGAGAGTAGGCAATAACATCCACTACACTGGTTAAACCAATTGAAATCAACATTCAGATACACATATAAGCAGAAAACATAGAAGGCTGGGAGAGCAGCAACATAAGGTACCTATCAAGGGTAAATATTATGCCAAACTTCTGATGCGAGCCTGAAGAAACATGATGAAATGAAAGCAAGTCAATCACAAATACAGAGAAAGGAAAACATCACCAGCTGCTTTAGATCAAGATCCAAAGAAACATGCTTGTCATATTAAAACAACACCAATCAGGTACATCATAGCCCATAGCTTTAACATTCAATCTGAATACATCTAGCCTCAGTCTATCTTACAATATTACACAGAGAACTTGTCTCAAGAGGAAAATACTTGCGTTTCACTGATATCTCATCAAAAACCATTACAATGTTTCCTTCTGTGCTTTATAGCAAAGGGTGAGCCTAAGATCGACTGAAGGAGTAGGTGAAAATTAAATGTATCATTAAAAACAAAAATGGATGCAGGGTCGAAACCCATTCTTCTTGAACTGCTATGTATTTAATCTCTGTCACCTTCCTTGTGAAAGAATGATCTACTTTGGATATGATCTAGACCTTTTGGCTTGTTGTACTCCAGGTGATTTGAACAAAAAATGAAATAAACTGCTAGAAAGGTCTGTCTCATAAATGTCTGACTGTTTTTGAATTGTAGTTAGGGCGGAAATCATTTCAGGGACATTCTGCATAATAAAAGTTATATGGGCGCCCTGTACTTGATAAATAAAAACATTCTGCTGAAAAATAACCCTGATGGTACCTTTCACCGTGCTCAGGATCTTTTGGATCGATCCTCACGGTCTTCAAACTGCTGCTTTGCCTTCTACAAATCCCTGAAGGAGCTCTAAAGTCTTCTGTTTCTTGCCTTGAGCTTTCTGCTGCCCTGTAATACTCTGCTACTTCATTTCTGCCTCTGACAGGTTAGCTCGACCTTTAATGGCACCGGAGGGTTTTCCACAGATTTTTAGGCCCGTTCCTTAAATGACAGTCTTGTCTTTACCTTTCCGGGCCATCTCTCATAAATTCAGCCGCTGAAGACGACCTTCATCGACTTCTCCATCAATGTAATAGAGGTTCTGCAATTATGGTGGACATTCACCATTGAAAACCCTGCAAAACAACCCACCTGTGAGGAAAACCATGGACAGGGATGATAAAGGCGGCGAGGACAAGATGTGGTCATGGAAAATAGCCATGTAGACGGAGAACTGGGGAGAAATCGCGAAAAACGATGACAGAATGCTCTGGTGGAGGAATAATGAAACGCAGAGCGAATACACGTAATAGATGAATGAAAACATTAAAAAACACGACAAAACCAAAGATATAGTGACGGAAACGGAGAATGTATGGGGTGTACAGGTGGAGGTGATGTGGCGGGACCGGGAGACCACGGAATAGTCAACAACGAACAGATGAATCTGGACCGTCGATGGGGTGGAGATCTACGGCAAAAACATGATGGAATGTGGACCCGGGATACGGAGGAGGCGGGTTAACGGGGGGCGCAACTTCGATGAATTAGGACCGTAGGATGAAGCGCTCGAGATCAGACGGTTCACATAGATTCCGCTGCGCGACTTTGAACCGAAGATTAATGCGCGAAATGAAAGCGGTTTTGCCGCCGTACCAAAGACAGATGTCAAACGATGGGTGGAATTGCTGGTCCTCCGGGAAAAACTTCCAGCATGCGGAAAGTGGTGCGGAATAAACCAGGCAGTTTTGGAAAACAGTGCGTGGAGTGGGGACCACCATTTCGGGTGCGCTCCGCACCGTCGGATCATATATTAATTGGACGGCGGAGATCTAAACAACGCAGGGTTAACTCGGCAGCAAGTTTGAACATATCGACAGAGTACGGGAGGTCGACCAGCGCGGAGTTTAACGGGATGTGAACCCCCGTAGTTGACTAGTCGATCGGGGTTTGACCGCCGATCAACGACCAATATGTACTACGGGGCCTCACTTCATTTGGTCTGTATGGGAAAATGGCAGCCCCCGTAACCACCATTTTTGTGGTGGCTCCGCCCATGCACCACCACATGCCGCCAGCACGCCACCAATGCGCGTTTATAAAGGTTTTTTGATGATTTTCACGCGGAAAAAGGTTTGGGGGAGCTAAGCGCCCGACGGATTTAGCGTTGGTCACGGCGCTAGGACTCATGGGAAAAAAGTGCAGGGGCTAATTGCGAAAGGGGCTAGGCTCAACATAATGTTTAGAGTGGGTTTTGTAACCATTTTCATGCAATTCAAGACCTGAGGATGATAACGATAGGGGGAAGAAAAGGTGCCAAGGTTTAACAAAGGGCAAGGGTGAGATTAAAAGGGGGCTTAGGGGGGAGTTTAAGAGGGTAATGGTAGAATTAGAAGGGGGGAAAGGGAACCTTGACAGAAGGAGGAAAAAGGGGAAAAGAGGGACATTTTGCAGGGGTATAAGAGATAAGTGCGGGCCTCAGGGGAAAGAACCAACAGAGGAGACTAGTGAAAGGCAAAGTACAGAGAGACCTCAAGGATAATGTATCTTCAGGGGAGATGCATTCCTTGAAGGTCTCCAAAATGACATAGTCCCCAGCTTGCTTGTCAAGAATTTCATAGGGGGGATAACACCTCCGGTCCAAAGTAAGTCAAGAACTCTTCAAATGCCAATGAAAGTGTGTCCTAAGATGCTTATGATGATTTAGTAAAAAAAAAATTCAAACCCTACTTCCTTGCAATTTTTGCTCAAGACATGATTGCTTAGGGTTTGTAAATTTGTTTTTGTGGCCATCACTCCCTCACCTTTTTATTCCCTCACTTATTTTCTAGTTTCATTAACCAATTTTACTATCCCCCATAATCCCTAAATTCATTCACCCCTATCCCCAAATTCCAATTATCCCAAACCTTAGCTACAAAATTCCCAAACCCTAATTGCTATCCCAAAAGCCTAAAAATTGTCCCTAAAACCCTTCAATTCCCCAAATTCTAGTCAGCAACATTCCCAAAATCCCTCTTACCCTCTCCCTTCATAGTCTCTCATACATTTTCATACACTTGGCAGCAAAATATCAAAGACACCTAAAATCTCCTCATACTCATCTAAGACAACACAAACTTTGGAAAACATGGTATCTGATCCCTCCTATGACTGAGATGAGGAGACACACAGTGAATCTCCTACAAAAATGCACGCACCAAGGAGACCTCACAAGGGTGGCAAACATGTACGAGAGGAGCCTACTTCACTTGCCGAGCTGCAGGCTTTCCCTCTTGCTGTCACATGCTTCCAACACCAATCCTGTTATCAGTTCTGTGAGATGGTTTCTAGAGTCCAATACCATCATGAGTTGGCCAAGTTGTTTGTGCTTCATCTACATAATGGCCAAGTCACTCTTGTAGGTGTGACATTCACCTTGACACCGGAGTCTATTTCTCTAGCAACTGACATTCCAAATGTCGGAGAGCAGTGGAATAAAAGGCAGCAAATTGACAGGGAACATTATGAGCCATACATCAAGCTTGGTTATTTGAGACAACTCAGCAGATTTTTTCCCTTTCGGTACCTAAAAGATTCATATGCTCCCTTGATGAAACTCATAATTAAGTATTTCAGCTGTGAGGGCCGGTTTTCTCGCCTATATGCCTATCACAACAGATTGTTGATGCACTTTACCAAGGTGAGAATGATGAATCTCCCCTACTTCATGTGCCGAAATATTGAGAAGATGACCACCCTAGTGCAAAATAAAACTCCTCAGCAGCAGTATAACAGTATATATCATTTTGCACTCATCAAAATTGTGGTCATGCATCAGCTTGGTTTGTAGGACATCTCATGGGAGGATTTCATTTCTCATGAGTTCTTCATGGCTCCTTAGGTACCTCCAGAAGCTTTTCATGAGACAGGTGGACCTTCACATCAGTAGGAGGGTCATGAGACACAGACTGCTAGTGTGCCGGTGTTTGTCACCTATCAAAAGGGCACTAGAAGGTTGTTTGCAGTAGCAAAGAGAGTATTATCTCCACCCGGGGTGGAAGGGGTCTCACTTAATCCTTCAGCAGAGCAGCTTCAGGACAAGGGTAAGAGGCCATTACATGATGAGAGGCCTTCAGGAGAGCAGGAGACGAATTTCATTCTCATTCAGGAGGATGACACTGATTTGGGCCCACAAAGCTCAAAATTCAGGGAGATCATTCAGGAGCAATAGGCGGACATTAATGCTTTTTCCCTCAACCTAGAAAGAGCCAAATGGACAATTAAATACCTTGAGCTAAGAAACAAGCAGCTAGAGGACCAACAAACCATTATGGAGCTGCAAAACATATGAGAAAACCGGCAAGCTTCCAAGAGAAGGAAAACCAAGTTGACACCACTTGAACAAGAAATTGAAGATGATCGTGAATCTTGGCTCGAAAGGATAAACATACATTTGGAAGAAGGCCAACAAGAGAAAAAAATGTTGAGGCACATGGCTAACCATTACTGGGCAAGAAACCATGTGTGCAAAGCAAGAATCAAGATTTTGAAGGTCAAGTTGAAGAAGGCATCGAGGAGGCGAAAATAGCAAGATAGACTTCAGATATTGGCTAAGGCTTCCTTGGCCCAACACAACATTTGATGGAGAACACTCAGCCCAAATTTCAAAAAATTTGGGACGCTTTTTTCATTTTTGGAATTTTTGGGCCAAAACACAGGTTTTTCTGCCCAATGTGCCGCGCCACCTGGAGCTCGTTTTTGATGGAGACCTAATTTTGAGGAAAAATAAAATTTTTGGATTTATCATGGAAAAATATGCTTGTCTACCAATGGCCAAGAAATTTTGACAGGTTTTGAGCCCCCAAAAATGTCAAAAATACCCAAAAAATGACCTTTCTGCCCCTTTTTTGACACACAGGAAGCATTCTTGGGAGAACTCAGTTTTGGAGGGAAACTGGAGGCCAAATTAAAAAATTACACTTGTGATGGAAAGTAGACAGGCAAAAATTTCCAACAAGCCCACTTGGAGCAAATTTGGACACCGTTAAGGCCTCCAAAAGTGGCTGCAAAAAGGCACTACGCATAGGGAAATCAGTGCAGCGCATTGGGGAAATTTGTTGAAGATTGCAACAAGAAATAGTGAAGGAGGCATCCTGAAACATCATTCCTGATCCTAGTTGGAAAATAATCACCTAAACTAGGTGGGGCCCGCACAGGTGATTTTTGGCGCAAAGTCTATTTTTAGACATGTCGATCATATTCTATGAGTTGCAGGATGCTATTTGTGGATGGTTGGTCAAGTCAGAAAAAATAGATGGACTTCTATTTTTAGAAATATTGGGAGGAATCTATTTTTAGATTGCCAGTCTAAAAATAGATATGTCGAATATTATTAGCTCGTAATAATATTTGGACTATAAACATTATCTTATTCTCTTGGAGCACTTCAGTTAAGTGCAAAAATGTGGCATAGGAGCTGGCAGAAGGAATTACGCTATTCCTGAGGGTTATGTGGAGCTATTTCATGGAGGACTTCAGTTAGAACTCATGTGACAGAGTTTGGTGGAGTTGTAGAAGTAGTTGGTGGAGTTGTGTTCAGTTTAACTCAGTCAGACACAGTTGAGCTAGTTGTATCTAGTCTAACTAATTGATACACTAGTGAGAGTGGTGTGAATTAATTAATAATTAATTCACTAATTATTAACTCATTAATCAACTAAAGAATACATCAGTTAACTACAGTGCATGGACAGTTTCAATGGAGACAAGTGGAGAGGTAGGTGAAAGAGCAAGTGTGACTATCAGTTGTGACTATAGTGTTGCATGTTTTGCACCACACATTGATTGGAGATTCAAATGAGGGTTGCATAGTGCAAGCCAGGTGGATTTGAGTTCATTCAGATCCATTCTTCAACAGGGATTTCGCAGTAGAGGCAGGCTAGCAGGTGGCAAATATTGATGCATGGATTTGCTAGATTGGGCCTGATTAGTGTGTAGCGATTGTATTGTACTAAGAGCTTGATATGATCAGATTTGTATGAGGATTTTTACATGATATCTATGACATATATTATATACAGATAGTTGGGGTTTTTAGCTTCAGGCTTTCCTGTAAAACAACTGTGTTAATGTGTGTGAATTTTTATGGTTTCATGTGTGCATTGCAATTGATTTAATTTCCGCATGTGATGATCAATGGTGGAATAAATTTTGTATTGTGCATGAAGTTAAAATAGTGTGTGATCAGGAGAATCTCGGTGGATAACATATCAGTTATTCAAATTTCTACAAAATTTTGCTCATTTTGGCCAAAAAACTTTGTTTTTCGCCTATTTTCTTCACAGCTTGACTTTTCTCCTTCTAATTTTCAAACTCATGATGTAATTTAATGTGACATGATGGATTTTGATGTAATTATGCTAAATTTTCACTCATAGAGGTAGATTCATCCATGAAAAGGTAGTTTTCAACTGAATGAATCAGTTCCCTAGTTTTTAGAGGCAAGCTGTTCCACTGCCTACTTTTTAGTTCTCAGTTTAGAATTCGTTGGAACAGCTCCTAAACTCATGAGCTAGACCCCTAGAGGCTAGGATGAGTTTTTTTTTGCCTATATATTATGTTTTTTCAGTCATTAGCATGGTTGGATTTTTGGGAAATCTTGGAGCTTATTGTACATTCATCTCTACAGTTTGGCAAAGGAATAGACCAAGGTTTGCAGCACTTTATGGGATTCTTGTGGCATCTTGATTTGGTATTGTGTTTCCTTCTGTAATTGCAAGTTTTACATGTGATTTATGTATGCCATATCTCTCTTTATTTCATCTTAACTAAATCAAACAAAGATAAAGGTAGAATCCATTGAAATTGTAGTGCTCTACCTAGGGATTGTTTAGTTATTTATGTTTTCAGCTGTTTGAAGAGGATCCCTGAGACTTTCATGCCCTCTCCAACTTCTCACCAGTCTAAAAGCTCTCCATATCACTCAATTTGAAGTACCAAAACATTTTCCTACCTCACCCCATAGAGATCTCTACAAAACTGAGCCTCATTCCCAAGGCCCAAGTCTGCCTTTCCATTTGAGCCAACTAAACACCATCAAATTCAATCAAAATCTTTTGCACACATACCTAGCCTAAAATTAGTCTTCAAATCAAGTCATATCAAGCCTCATTGATCATTTTTTTTCTGAGATTGACAAGGATAGATCCCTCTCCCAACCTGGTAGGGCTAGCGACCAGGTTAATCGTGGTTTGATGTTACCCTAGATTTTTCCTTTCTCAGCCTGAGGTAGATTTAGGCCCTAACAACAACAAGGATGGAAAAAACACACTCCAAATGGAGTTTTTAGCCTTTAGGATTATTAGATCTTCAGATCTAATAAATGGGTCCAAAGAGGAGAAAAAACCATCCAAGGAAGAAGCGAGAAATTCCACTTCAGGAAATTCTGCAATAGGCTTTGGAAAAACGCTGTATAAGAAAGGGAGTGAAAAAATAACGCAGAACAGGGCTTGGATTCCCTATCTTAGGCTATGGGGGACCTCCATGCTGAATTTTAGCTGAAAAAAATGTGTTTAAGGACCTTAAATAGATCTCCCACGAAGTTGACTAGTTAAAAACCAACTAAGGAGAAGAGCTGCTGCAACATGAAAACCCAACAACCAGAATTGCGTAGTTTTGCCTAGGAATCACTGAAACCCTAGGGAAGACCTGTCAACTCATGTCATTACTTATCATTTATGGTGTTAATCAAATTCCCTAAATGATGATTATGTTCGACTACGTCTTTTCCAATGTACGCTCACTGGTCTAGCTGCAAAATGGTATATTGAGTTACCTAGAGCTTCTTTTGATAATTTCACTACCATAGCTACTGTCTTTCTGACTCACTTCCAGGTACCCATACGATATGAAACTGGAATGGAACTCTTGAATAATTTCAAAGAGACTAATGCTACTCACATTTATGATCATATTCATGAGTGGCATCGTCGTCGTAGAATGGTTAAGACATTTGTTCCGGATCATCTTCTTGCTGAGTGGTTCATTAAGTCCCTGTTACCATCCATAACTAAGGATGTGGCTAAGGTTGGTGCTGTCACAAAAGAGCAGGTTATTGCTCGTGCCTATTATTTAGAATTGATTTATACTTAGTCTGGCACACTCTATGAAAAAATTCCTAACGCGCCGAGATCTAATTTTATTGTTCCTCCTCAATTAAAGGACTCTCATGCCAGAGAAGGCTTGATTGAAACTGCAAGTACACATCATACTACTGCATCTGATCCTGCACCTTCCGAAATTAATTTCATGTCATTCGATGCAGTTACTACATGACATTAATTTCGGAAGAAGGTGCAGGATCAGATGTAGTAATATGATGTGTACTTGCAGTTTCAATCATGCCGTCTCTGGCATGAGAGTCCTTTAATTGAGGAGGAACAATAAAATTAGATCTCGGCGCGTTAGGAATTTTTTCATAGAGTGTGCCAGACTAAGTATAAATCAAGTCTAAATATTGGGCACGAGCAATAACCTGCTCTTTTGTGACGGCACCAACCTTAGCCACATCTTCAGTTATGGATGGTAACAGGGACTTAATGAACCACTTAGCAAGAAGATGATCTGGAACAAATGTCTTAACCATTCTACGACGACGATGCCACTCATGAATATGATCTAGTATTAGTCTCTTTGAAATTAGTCAAGAGTTCCATTCCAGTTTCATATCGTATGGGTAACTGGAAGTGAGTCAGAAAGACAGTAGCTAGGGCAGTGAAATTATCAAAAGAAGCTCTAGGTAACTCAATATACCATTTTGCAGCTGGACCAGTGAGCGTACGCTGGAAAAGACGTAGTCAAACATAATCATCATTTACGGAATTTGATGAACACCATAAATGATAAGTCATGACACAAGTCGATGGGTCTTCAGACTTTAGCCATAGGACATCAGATCAGCATTATGAAATATTCTCCCATTAACATACAACAAATCACATGAAATAATAGTGCAGAAATCCACTAAAATGGCATCTCCGGCATTTATAAAATTGCAGAAAAGAATGGAATCCATCCCTCTAAGTGTGATTCAGCAGATAAATGATGGAGTTCAGATCTATGGCAGATCGATGGTTGTAACATCATATCCATACCAGATCAGGAAACTACTCAGCCTCTTCTACAAGTCCCCTTTGGGGTTTTTACAAGATATTGCGCAAGAAGATGTAGATCTGACTTTTAATACATGAAACTGCAGGAAAATTATGGAAATTTCTGAAGATGATTATTATTACAGTATATCAGATCTGAACAATAGATATCAGCAGCTACAAGATGAATCTTCAAGATGAGAGGCAAGCCTCAATCATCAGGAAGAAAGTACAATGAGAGAAATACAACTAGCAGTAAAAGAAGTACATGTAATAACGCAGTTCAATAGAGAAACATCATTGTAGCTTGAGCTGAATGTTACAATGGATGAAATATACAGATCCAAAATAAAAATACAACAGAGATCCTCTTCCGGGTGGTCATAAGACACCCTCCCTGAGAGGAATCCCTCAAAACATCTAGATCCTTGCATATTTGAATCACCACTTGCTGCAACTTCACAGCAGCTGCAAAACCCTCAACAGGACCAACGCTGCTAATGGAGATGAAGCTTGGCCAAAATGCCGGATAGTGGAGAAATGCATCACAATCTCGTCCAAGAGCTACTCAAGGAAGAAGACAGGATTCCTAAACAGGAAATCCTCCTTCTCTAGCTAAACAGCCAAGAGAAGTAGAGTTGCTCAAGAAACCTCTATTTCAAAAATACATAAAAAACCTCTTCATGTGCCTTCTCCTCCTTTTTATAACATTAGGGTCTCTTGGAAAACCCTAAACCACTTCATCTCTTTGGCCCCTTTCATGCTTGGAAACCCCTTCTAGAACAACGCAGTTCATCAAGGAGGTTCAATGAACCTAGACAGCATTGGTTGACTTGGTCAAATAGGATCTCCTTTGGTGGTCTTGACCCTTTCACACCTGCAAGTTTTATTCAAGTAGCTAAAATATGCCTCTTTTCACATAGGCACTGATTTATTCTTGAGTTTTAGGAGTTTTTCATGTCCTCCTTTCCATTTTATTCATTAGTACATAAAATTAAGACAAAATGAAATGTTCCAATTAGCTTGGGCTAATTAGGAACATTACAGTCCTCCCCTCCAAAAATTGTTGCTTGCCTTGAAGCAACTACAAGGTGAGTGCTGCAAAATTTCCTCCTTGGTGACACCAACATAATATAAGATTCCTCCATAAGCCAAGTGCTCACCAATCCATCCATGTATTGCTCCTCCAATGTTCTCATGAGATGCAATTAGCTCATCCCATAAGGGTACAATAGATCATATGAAACAAACATGGTTTGCCCCATGCTCTCTCTGGAATATGTAACAGAAAATACA
The DNA here is from genome assembly GCA_034641835.2 of Pinus albicaulis. NCBI lineage: Eukaryota > Viridiplantae > Streptophyta > Pinopsida > Pinales > Pinaceae > Pinus > Pinus albicaulis. The sequence continues at coordinate 1,419,748,107 of CM076572.1, read as the reverse complement.
TGGAGAGTGGCCCTCTCATGAATCAAATGCCATCCTTCATTCTTTGCTTCCCATGCCACATCATCATGGCTGAGAATGTGATGCATTATTGGTGCTTTGGGGGAAGCACCCATCTCCTTACAAAAATCTCCCTTTTCCTCTCAAGGGAGTGGCTCAAATCAGAAATTTTGGAGCCCAATATTGGCCAAGAGGCTCACATGATATTATCATTTCTCCTTGGAACTTTGGCCTACAAAAACATGGTGTAAGAGTGCATGAAATCAGAAATAAAAACATGTGTAGCATGATCATGTTCTACACCAATAATCTTTCTCCAACTAAGGGAGAGATGCATGGTTCCATTTCCTTCCTCAAGAGAAGGAAGAGTGGGCTGATTCAACCCTCCCAAAGAGTCATGTTGCTGATCCATATCTACATGGCTCATGCCTCTTTGAAAATTATAATGTAACCCTCTTTAAAAGCACTCCCCATGCTACTCCCAACCATAGTACAATAGGTGGCCATGTCACCACCTTCTTGCTGCAACAAGCTTCTTCAAAGCTTGAGAATAATGGAGGATAATGGGTGTTGGTTGAATATGATTCAAACAAGACATGTCATGCTCTAGATTCTTCCATGTGGGGGACTTTCCTTCATGACATAACTTCGATGCATGACCCTTTGTAAAAAGAAACAAGATACACAATGAAGCAACCATGCAATATTCTATCCTCCTCTTGAAGCATGAATAGATATGGGAGATCTCATCCACCATGAACACATTCACCCAATGTGTCATTCCTCCTCTCATGCATGGGGCATCAATATCATGATATGAACAACTCTCCTTATGCCAACCCATGAGAAGATTGCAATTTCTCCCAAGCCCAAGTACATACACGATTTTGAAATGCATCTTAAACAAGAACACATGTACATACATTGTAGGCAAAAGTAAATGTATGGACATGGAATTTATCATGCAGTGTCCATACCTCTTCCTTGTCAAATGAAACCCCCATGTATTCTTCTTATGCAGCCTTCTCTTGAGATACAAAGCATGTGACAAGAAAATCAGAGATTTTGGGGAGTGTCTAAACTCTCCCAACAAAACCTAGCGCAGGTTGTCCTTTTCCTACATCAAATCTGAATGTTGTAAGTGGTTCACAAGCCACTTACTTTCTGCCCTCATCATTCCATCATGGCTGAAAGTGAAATGGGTATTTGGTGCTTTAAGGAAGCACCCATCATGTTGCATCACCTCCCTCAGCCCATCAAGGGAGTGCCCATATCTGAAAATAATCTTCACCCATAGTTGGCCATGAAGCTTGTAAGGTATCACACTCCTCTTAGGAGCTATGGCCTGAAAATATGAAGTAAGAAAATGCATGCACCCATAAAATGAAATGTGATTCTCATAAGCATGCACCTTACCCAAAGTCTCCAGCGCTGTGATAGGTTCCCCCTTGGGAAGAGATGACATTGATGCATAAGGTTGAGGGAACACTTTCCTCTTCTGCTCATCATGGGAACTCCTTGGTGGAATTCCTTTAAGTAAGGAGACATCAAGGCATAGATCATGAGAAGATGTAGGGACTGATATGTCCTTGCCTTGCTTGCATTGATCTTTCAGCCTTATTTGGGCAACATGTTTCTGAGATACAGAGGGGAAAACGTTTCTCATCATTTGAAGCTTGCCCTTCCCTCTGTCTTTTGCAATCTTCAAGATCTCACCATTTGATAAGTATGGCACATGATACCCATGGATTGTGAGATAATATCTACGTGTGAGATTCTTAGGGACTCCTTGAAAAAATGCAAGAGCTTCTCTCCTTGGAGCAGTTGCTCCTTCTTCTCCTTCATGCAGTACTAGAGGTCCTCTTGCTATGTCTGTGCTATCACCCCTAGCCTTTTCTTCAGAGATGGAACATGCCCCATCCTTAATAGGAGACCTTAGAGATTTGTCTTCTCTTGAAGGAGGGATCCCCATGTCTTCTTATTTCTCTTGAAACCTCATAAAGGTTTCACTGCAGCTTCCCTCTTGAGAAGAGGACCCTTCACCAAAAGAAGATCTGACCCTTGGCAGCGCATTCGATAAAATCACTCCTTCTCTTTTCCTCTTCATGAAGGAGTCACTAAAAAAATGTTGAGGCTCTGATGATATGGCTGAGTGCACATATACATAAGATGAGGAATCTAGATTTTCCTCATGCACAGATCTTGTAGATCAAACTGGAAGATCTTCTCCTTCTTGAAACTCCTTGGGAGCTTCACTGCTTCTTCTTTCTTCCTCTTACACAACCTCTTTGGAGAGGTTCTTCTTAGATCTGAAAAGAGATGAGAGTATTATCATCCTCTCCATACTTCTAATTTCTCCTTTTTTCTTTCTGCTTCTTGCTTTCTGCTTCTTCTCAGCACTTCTCTGATAGCTTGATCTCACAGGCTGAGCCAGAGATCATGCTCTGATACCACTGTAATATCCCAAATGGGGAAAATTAGGCTCAGTAGGGAATATATTGAGATATTCCTCTATGGATTCATAGCAGTATGGAAATGTACCAGCAATTATAAACCATAGATATACTGAAGTGGCTTTTATTGGATGTGTCACCTCTAAGGAAAGGGTGAGATCCATAGGCTACCTGGCCCGTTTCAGACTCTGTCTATAGAAAGTTGGTGAAACACAGCAAGGATGGGAATAACACACTCCAAATGGATTTTTCAGCCTTTTGTATTCTTAGATATTTAGATATAATAAATGAGTCCAAAGAGGAGAAAAAACCATCCAAGGAAGAAGCGGTAAATTCCACTTCAGGAAATTCTGCAACAGGCTCAGGGAAAACGCTGTATAAGCAAGGGAGTGAAAAAATAATGCAGAAAAAAGCTGGGATTCCATATATTAGGCTATGGGGGACCTCCATTCTGAATTTTAGCTGAAAAAAATGTGTTGAAGGACCTTAAACAGATCTCCCATGAAGCTGACTAGTTAAAAATCAGCTAAAGAGAAGAGCTGCTACAACATGAAAACCCAGCAACTAGAATTGCGCAGTTTTGCCCAGGAATCACTAAATATCAGCCATAAGGCTTAGAATTCAGCCATAGGAAATAAGATAAGAATTATGAAATATTATCCCATTAACATACAACAAATCACATGAAATAATAGTGCATAAATCCACTAAAATGACATCTCCGGCATTTATAAAATTGCAGAAAAGAATGCACTGCGTCCCTCTAAGTGTGCTTCAGAAGATAAATTATGGAGTTAAGATCTATGGAATATCTATGGCTGTAACATCAGATCCATACCAGATCTAGAAACTACTCATCCTCTTCTACAAGTCCCCTTTTGGGGTTTTTACAAGATATTGCACAAGAAGATGTAGATCTGACTTTTAATACATGAAACTGCAGGAAACTTCCAGAAATTGCTGAAGATGATTATTATTACAGTATATCAGATCTTAAAAATATATATCAGTATCTACAAGATGAATCTTCAAGATGAGAGGCAAGCCTCAATCATCAGGAAGCAGGTACAATGAGAGAAATACAACTAGCAGTAAAAGCAGTACATGTAATAACACAGTTCACTAGAGAAAAAACATTGTAGCTTGAGCTAAATGTTACAATGGATGAAATATATAGATCTGAAATAAAAATACAATAGATATCATCTTCCGGGTGGTCACAAGACACCCTCCCTGAGAGGAATTCCTCAAAACATCTAGATCCTTGCTGTTCTGAATCACCACTTGCTGCAACTTCATAGCAGCTGCAAAACCCTCAACAGGACCAGTGTTGCTAATGGAGATGAAGCTTGGCCAAAATTCCGGATAGTGGAGAAATGCATCAAAATCTCCTCCAAGTGCTACTCAAGGAAGGAGAGAGGATTCCTAAACAGGAAATCCTCCTTCTCTAGCTAAACAGCCAAGAGAAGTAGAGTTTCTCAAGAGACCTCTATTTCGAAAATACATCAACAACCTCTTCATGTGCCTTCTCCTCCTTTTATAACACTAGGGTCTCTTGGAAAACCCTAAACCACTTCATCTCTTTGGCCCCTTTCACACTTGGAAACCCCTTCTAGAACAACACAGTTCATCAAGGAGGTTCAATGAACCTAGACAGCGCTGGTTGACTTGGTCAAATAAGATCTCCTTTGGCGGTATTGACCCTTTCACACCTGCAAGTTTTATTCAAGTAGCTCAGATATGCCTCTTTTCACATAGGCACTGATTTATTCTTGAGTTTTAGGAGTTTTTCATGTCCTCCTTTCCATTTTATTCATTAGTACATAAAATTAAGACAAAATGAAATGTTCCAATTAGCTCGGGCTAATTAGGAACATTACACAGGGGTGGAAGGTCACATGGACTGCTACCCTAGCCACCATCGGAACCATGGTTATCCAACCCAACCGCAACATTTACTATGGCACTTCGGCATGTTCACATGTGAGAATTCCGCAAACAGTTAACCATTTTTAGATATTTTTGAACAAGCACGCCCTTGGTCACAGTTACAGGTCACATTGTATAGGGGCTAGCCCATTTTTCTTTCACCCATTATAACCGTAAAGGTTAAGTATAATCAGCGCCCATAGTGGTTAAGAAACACCACTGGGTGGGCCGATTGGGCTTGTGGGCTGGCTTCCAGGCCATCCACATTCAATCACGTGGACTTGCAAAATTTTTTTTTGGTGTTGAAACGTGCCCGACCCAACTTGAATGGGAGTTCATTCAGTGGTGACCCGACTTGAACGTAAACTAATTCAGATGCCTAAACGACCCGAATGCGTGAAGCTGTGACCTGAATTTGCATTCAGTCCTGCCTAAGGTCTCGCGCAGGCCGTGCCCAAGGTTTCAGGTTGTTAAACGAAATTTTTATTTACCTTAGGATTTTTGGGGCCACATGGCAGCCACCAGGCAGGCCACATGGCACCCTGCTATTTGGTCTCCAATGTTAATAATTTTTTGATTTTAAAACCCAAAATCAAATGTAGTCAAAACAATCTTGTTTTTGGAGTTTATTAGAGATTTCAAACCTCAATAACTTTCACATATGACCTCAGTTTTGAGAACTGTTCGTGGTGCCAGAATCATAGAGACGAGACCTTTTCGATCGTTCAGGTTCAGCACTCTTCCGAGCACTTTGAATTTGGAGCTATCATTCTAGTCCATGATTGTTGGGGCCCTTGTTTTTGTTTAAGTTTTGAATTTTCGGCCAAGCCATTTTGAACTTGGACTCTTTTTGAGTTGCGGAAGAAATACACATAGCTAACGCGACCGCGCCGCAGCGACCAGGAGTTGCGGAGCTACTAAGGTGGCGCGGAAGAAATTGATAACTGAAGATTGAACAGAGATAAGTACAGATGAAAGAAATACAGCAGAAAACAGAAAGAGGAACATGCAGACATCAGAAGAGAAGCTGAGAAAATCCAGAGCGAAGACACAGAGAAGCTACCAGTCGCGACGAGCGGGTGAATAAAAGGCGATCACCCGGCTGAAGAAAGGGGTTGATTGGTTATTGATGCAAGAAAAGTCGCGAGGATCAAGACTTGAGGAAGGAGACGAAGAGCAGCTGCGGGAGGATTATGCTTGTTCTTCCTATGGGTTCTTACTCTCTATGTTCTTTCTTTCTGTTCTAAAATCCATCTGTATCTGACTTGTGAGTTGTCAAGAGAAGAAAGATATGTAATCATGTATTCGGCCAGAAGAATAATATAAGGGAGGATTGCTGTCTCAATATGTTGATCATGCGTTGTGATGTGTTTACACTGATTTAAAAATTTTAAGTTGCGACTGTCTGAATACATTGTTAAGTGATCTTGCATGTGCAATCTGGTATATGTAATGGATGCTATTTCTTTCTTTAGTTGCGCATTTATTCCTTACCTATGATCTCATCCCCTTACACATGTGGTCGCGGCACGCCTCGGGTGAGACGCACTGCTCTTCAAGAGCAGGGTGAAAATGCTGGCGTGTTCCTAGACTACACCGGACCCCTTGTTGGCCCCAACCCTTCGAACCTGGGTCTTGCCCGCGAGACCTGACTTTTCGCCAACAAATGGTTCCGTTGCCGGGACCTACATGGTCTGAGGGGATCTAGATCATGGTCTCGAGGATTTTTGAAGGAGAAATACGACAATGGTGGGATGATCATCTTGACCATTTCATTACTCAGCAAGCGGAGCTGACCAAGAAAAAGGAGGCCGCGATCAAGGAGATCGTTCTTTTCTCGGATTCAGCCAGTGATACGTACGAAATTTTCTGGGGAAGGTTTCCTACTGACCTTTACAATTGGTTGCGAAGGTTACGAGCGATGGTGGCCCAAGAAGGCTCGCGGAAGACAAGCCGCAGGTGGGCACAAGAGGACCTAGTAGCGCTGCATCGGGTAGATACTGAACTAACCCGCGCAGTAGATTTTTGGGTAAGGACCATGTTGGAAGGATACGTTGTGGAGTTTGCCGCTGAGTGCTACCAATCCTTCTCAAAGGCTGAGGCTGTTTTTCACTCAGGGCTGAGGGGGAAGCTGTTGAAGGAGATTCTGCTGTGGATCAAAGCCCTGATGGTGGACGAAGGGTTGATCGAATTCCACAAAACGAGTATGGAAGCGTAAACCACCCGTACTGGGGGAAGGATTGAGGGGACCGATGCTGTGTAGACTGTGAGAGTGGGGAGCGGGGGATGGATGTTGAAGCCGCATGCAAGTTGCGGGAGTCACGTGCACATCGGCGGGCACAGATCGCCGATAGGTGGTGAAGAAGGGTAATGAGAGATTTGAAGAGAAGGGAAATCAGAAGGAGGCGCCTCAGAAGACAAGAACCATGGGTTCGGATACCCGGACAGGGGACGGGACAGCAGCGGACGTACAATGGGTGCATGGGAGCCCAGCGACGCGAGAAAGAGAGGTAATGACTAGCGAAGGTAATGGAAAGATACAACCCGAAGAAAGCTCCGATGATGAATGGCATAGCGTGATGCAGCAGATGTTCAAGGATCAGATGGTACCCACTCCTCCAGGCAGCCCTACGTCCCGCGTTCCGCACGGCCAGGATCCCAACCTTCCCCTGGTACTTTATAAACCTTTAAGAAATATTTTTATTTAGTTACAAGCATTAAGACAGTCAAATAGTAGTTCAGCGGCGTCGGTAACGCCCAGTAGCAGCAGCGTCACTAGTAGTAGTGTTTTCCCGAGTGGGACCATTACGCAACCAGGACCCGGAGGTTTTATCTTGGTTAATTCTCCGCAAGCATACATGGCTGGATCTTTCACCCGGTACCCCGAGTTCTCTGGCCGGGGAAACGACGACGTAGAACAACACTGGTATCTGTGCGAAGCCATCTGGAGGGCTCGACAGACGCCGGATGCAGGGAAGTTAATAGAGTTTCAAACCACGCTCAGAGAGAGAGCTCTACGTTGGTTCATCAAGTGGTCCGAGGCGCACCCTAACCCGGTAATTGCGGACGTGAAGCGGGATTTTGTCCGCGAATTCAAGCTTCCCCAGACAGACCAGCAGGGCCTGTCCGAGCTGTGGGAAATTAAGCAGAAGGAAGGAGAGACCGCGTGGGAGTTGATGCGGCGATTCAAGGATGCGATCGGGAAAATGAGCTACCCGATCGATCCAAACCACCAGAGGGACTGGTTCATCAAGGCTCTGCTCCCCTTGACACGAACCCCTCTCACCCAGCAGAAGATTGATAATCTGCAGGACGATCTGGAGCAGGCCATGAAGATTGAAGCCATGGCGGGATACCCCCAGGAATACCGGGGGGGGGGTTGGCCCCGCAAGACCCTTCTCTGATAGGGTTGCAACACCAGATCGCCAGCTTGACTGAGAAGCTCAAGGAAATTCAGCCAGCAAGACCAGCGCGACCAAATGTTTGGTGTACTCATTGCCTGGTCGAGGGGCACGTCGCAACCGAATGTCCTCGGTTGCGTGGCGCAGGAGTTGGACCCTCAGTTGCGGCAATCTAGGGGGGTCCACCACCAGGGGGTGGCGCGGCAATGAACCCGCAGGGAGTATACCAGCCGCAACAGGCCTTTGCGGGGTTCCCACCGCAACCGGTGTCCTCCACCCCAGAGTACTGTGAGATTTGCCGGACGATGGGGCATCCTCCTCGGATGTGCCCGATATTACAAAAGTACTCCTCGGTGCCGAATAATGTATACTGCAAATTCTGTGTGTCTACGACGCACAACACTGAGCAATGCAGGGCGCTTGACGCACTTGCGGATCGACTGGATCGTCCCTCGTACAGGGTGAACGAGGCTACAAGGGGAAGAGGTAGCAGCATGCGCGGAGGCCGAACAGGAGGACGCGGTCCGGTAAAATGCTACAATTGTGACCAGGAGGGTCATGTGGCTCGAGAATGTCCTCTTCCTCGACGACCCTGGTGCTCCCAGTGCCGGGTCAACGCCCATGCTACAGAGGAATTTCCGGAGCTCATCAAGAAGTGGGAAGAACGTGTGCGGCAGAGGGGAGCGAATCTGATAAACTCAGAACCGCGCAGCACCGCAACCGCTGACATGCAGAAAGTTGCGATAGTAACACGGGGGGGGAAGAAGACTGGAGACGATGCCCACGAGAAGGAGCCAGCGCGAGTGGTTCGGCCGGCATCTCCAAAGAAGTTGATCAGGCCCGATGTCCAGAAGAAGTATTTTCAGGAGGCGGTTGAGGCATTCGCCCAGTTGCGGAACGAGGGCGGGCTGGAGGAGCCCTGGCAGCCGGAGTTCGGTGCGCAGAACGCCGCAGATACTGTGGTCGAGGATTGGCTCCGGCTATTCCTCAGGATTGTTGATAACGCTGGGCTGCGGCAGCAGCTCCAACAGGCTTTAAACGGAGCGCTGCATGGGCACGCAGAACCCAGAAATCAGGTGGATGCTAGGCCTCAATATGTGCAACGTGTCAAGCGGAACAAGCAACGCACAGGCAAAGAATTTCGGCTTAACACGCAGGTCGCCGGATTCCAAATCAGCGACACCATGTTGGACTTGGGGTCTGACGTCAATATATTACCACGAAAGACATGGGAAGCTCTTGGGAAGCCACGGCTCGCCTATTCCCCAATCCAACTCAGGATGGCGAACCAGTACTGCATTTTGCCAATCGGCCGACTGGAGGGTGTCGAGGTCGACGTTGCGGGGGTGAAGACCTACACTGACTTTGAGGTTATTGATATCATGGGGGATAAGGACCCCTATCCTGCGTTACTTGGCATTGATTGGGCTTTTGAGAATTATGCGATTATCGACCTCAAGAAGGAGCTGATGATTTTTGAGGATGGGGAGGTAAGGGTCACTCAACCTCTCGACCCGTATCAGGGTCCGCAATACACAGAACCGGTGGACAGTCGGGAGGATGCTCAGATGATGGACCATCTTTATCAGATGACTGCAGGGAAGCGGGACGATTACATCAACCCGACCGCAACAGGGTCTATCAGTTGGCAGAGTGTGCAGAGCTCGGAGCTTGGATCCGAGCTCGCGTGGGAAGACTGGCAGCAAGGGGAGTATGAGACCACTACACGGAGGTGTGCCTCCATCGCTCAGGTCCGGTGGGTAGGGACTGAGATCCGCGGATACCCCACATTATCAAACATGCAGGCAGTGAATACTTTTATTGCCAAGGTGGAATATCGGGTCCCAGAGGAAAGTCGAATACCACTTTTGGATGTGGCCTTGAAGTCAACATCGGGACGATGGTGGAACAATCACCGCAACACTCTGGTGCGATGGGAGCGTGTAGTGGATGCTCTACGGGCTCGCTTCAAAGAGGATGAAGGGCCCTGCATTACATTTAAACATCATGGGGCTTCCGACCCGCGACAGCATTTGCGGGTGTGCGAGGAACAGTGGCGTAGCGCCAGGTACCCTGAGGAGTTGTGGGTCCACAGGTTTATCCACTCCCTGGGTACAATTCCCCAGGCTTGGTACCTGGAGGAAGAGCGGAAACGGGGAACCCGCTCCTGGCAAGTAGTCGCGGAAAAGTTCGTCCAGAGCTTCTCGTTCGAAGGGGAGACGGCGCAGGAATCTCAGGCCCTACAAGCCGTCAAGGAGGTTCTGTTTTTCTGCCATCCTGAGCCTGATGAAGGCCCAGTGGCGTCACGCTCCGGAGTCAGGCGCAGACTGGTTTGCCAACGGATTGATGGCGATCCGGAAGACGATAGTTTGGAGGATCTTAGGCATCTCTACTTTGACGAAAAGGAAGGCAAGCGTAGCATCTGCGACGAGCCGACCACGGAAGGAGTCCATTTGCAGCCCCTCAAGACAAAGAAGTTGAACATTGGAACAGAGGAGAAACCTAAGCTGGCAACGGTGGGAGATTACTGGGACGAGGAGACGACAAGAGAAATTTTTAGCCTCCTCCGGGAGTATGAAGATTTATTTCCGTCATCAGTTGCGGACCTGAAGGGGATAAAGGGGGATTTGGGCGAGATGCGCATCACCCTGAAGCCAGGAGCCAGGCCGGTGAAGCACCGACCCTACCGGTTGAATCCACGTATCAAGGAGAAGGTCAAGATGGAGATCGACAAGATGCTGGCTGCGGGACTCATCTTTCCAGTAGAAGAAGCTGAGTGGGTAAGTCCCATTGTCATCCAGAACAAGAAGGACAAAGCGGAAATCCGTGTCTGCGTAGATTATCGGAGTTTGAATAATGCTTGTATTCACGATCCGTTTCCCACTCCCTTCAGCGACGAAGTTCTAGATCATGTCGCGGGAAACGAAGCTTATTCCTTCACTGATGGGTTTTCGGGCTACCATCAGGTGCGCATCGCCGAGGAAGACAAGGCAAAGATGACATTCACCACTGAATGGGGATCATTCGCATACCACGTTATGACGTTTGGTCTGAAGAACGCACCGGCTGTGTTTTCCCGGATCGTCATTGCTGCTTTCCGGGAGTACATTCACAAGTTCCTGGAAGTCTATATGGACGATGGGACTGTCTACAGCCTGCTGAAGAAACACGCCTCCCTGTTGCGTGTTATGTTCGACCGATGTCGCCAGCTGCAGATTTCCCTGAACTTGAAGAAATGTATTTTTGCAGTACCATTCGGCACACTCTTGGGCCACGTGGTGTGCAAACAAGGGGTCTGCGTTGACCCTGCCAAGGTCGCGGTCATCGTCCACATGGAGGCCCCTGAGAACGTGAAGCAGTTGCGGGCACTGCTCGGGCATACAGGATACTACAGGCGGTTTATCCGCAACTACGCCAAAATCACTGCCCCTCTGGAGAAACTGTTGTGGAAGTCCGAAGCATTTGAATGGACGGCGGAGTGCAGGAAGGCACTCGACACATTGAAGGAGAAATTGGCGACGGCACCGATACTGGTCCATCCGAACTGGGATAAGCAGTTCCATGTACACATTGATGCGTCCGGAATTGCACTTGGCGCGGTACTGGCGCAACCCGGGGAGACAACAGTTGACCACCCGGTATACTTCGCCAGCCGACGGTTATCCAATGCAGAGAAGAATTACACCACGGCCGAGCGGGAGGCGTTGGCGATGGTGTACTCTCTCCAGAAGTTCCGCCACTACCTTCTGGGCGGCAAATTTACATTTTTCATGGACCATTCGGCCTTGAAATATCTGGTCAACAAACCGGTGTTGGAAGGGAGAATCTGTCGATGGCTTCTACTGTTTCAGGAGTTCACGGTTGAGGTAATTGTCAAGCCCGGCAGGTTGAATGTTGGTCCTGATCACTTATCCAGGTTGGAGACGGGAGAGAATGAAGGTCCGTTGGATGATCAGCTTCCGGATGCTGACCTGTTCCGAGTTGAAGCGGTACCAGACTACCTGGCTGACATCGCCACGTATCTGACCACGGGATAGTGCCCCGAGGATTACACCCCGCTTCAGAAACGCCATTTGGTTGTCCGGGCGGCCGATTATCAATTGATCGCAGGGCAGCTGTACAAACTAGGCCTGGATGAGGTGTTGCGCAGGTGTGTTCTTGACCACGAGAGGGAAGCAGTGATGTGGGAATGTCACAGCGGTGTTGCGGGAGGACACGTGGGAGCTAAACCCACCGCAAGGAAGGTGCTTCAAGCTGGCCTATGGTGGCCAACGGTACATGCAGATTGTAAGGCCTATGTGAAGCGTTGCGATGTCTGCCAGCGGACGCGACGGCCTTCGCACAGGGACGAGCTCCCGCTACACCCAGTGCATGTGTTGCGGCCGTTTGAGAAGTGGGCTGTTGATTTCGTAGGACCGATCGCACCGATTGCGCGCCATTCCAAAGCTCGGTACATCATCACCGCAACGGATTACCTCACCCGGTGGGCTGAGGCTGCAGCGGTACGCGACTGCTCGGCAGAGACCGCTGCCCGGTTCATCTTTGAAAACATCATCAGCCGCTTTGGCTGCCCAAGGAGCTTAACTAGCGATTAGGGTACGCATTTCATTAATGCCACCGTCAAGTCGCTCCTGGACACCTTTATGATTCAGCATCATAAGAGCAGCCCATACCACCCGTAGGCCAATGGTACGGTGGAAGCCTTCAATAAGATTCTTGAGAAGGGCTTGACGAAAATTTGCAATGCTCAGCGGGATGATTGGGATGAGCGGCTACCAACGACATTATGGGCTTACCGGACCACGGTAAAACGTTTGACCAACCAGACGCCTTTCCAGTTGGTGTATGGTCGGGAAGCAGTGATTCCCGCCGAGTTCACCGTGCCCAACCTTTTGATCGCAACGTCCCTCCACTTCTCAGACGAGGCGTCACTGAAGGAACGCCTCCAGGAGCTACAGGAGCTGGATGAGGCGCGATTCCTCGCAGAATTCCACCAGAGGGTTGAGAAAGCCCGACAGAAGGCATGGCACGACCGCCACATCAAAACTAAAGCTTTCAAAGTTGGCGGTAAGGTTCTTTTGTACGACAGCTGGTTCCAGAAGTTTCCAGGCAAGCTCCAGATGCATTGGCTGGGACCGTATTTTGTCATCGAGATCCGCGACTCCGGAGCCGTTCGATTGGCACAACTGGACGGCTCAGTTCTTCGGGGATGGGTGAATGGCGCACGCCTGAAGCCCTACCAGGAGTAGGTACTTCTCAGTTTTCATCAATAACTCTCGCAACCGAGAGCACCCGTAGAGTAGCGTAGTTGAATAACTCTCCCACAACCGGGATGAGCGTAGTTAGATTTTCCAGTCATGAGTAGTCCGTCGAATAAATTAGTCAGTTGCGGGTACATCACCGCAACCGACTGTGGTCGGGGCGGGCCAATCCAGCGTGTCACCACGCCAGTCCAGCGTGTCACTACGTCCGTCTAGCCTATCGATCGCGTAGGATCCGTCCCCGAGCCAGTGTCAGTCCAGGTCATGTCCGTCAGTACTTTTGTCAGTCCGTAGGATAGCTCAGATTTGGTCATAAATTCCCTTAATGGACAGTAATCATCTCGTAATCATTCGCCATCAACCGCAGTTCCCTCCGCCGTCGACTCTGCCCATCTCCCCACGACGCCGTCAGCAACTGTCAGATTACACACAGGCCTGCGATTGATCGCACGATTATCGCAGGCAAGAAAGATAGCAAGAATTAATTGCCGTTATGGAGTCTCATCAACTCCGCGCGTGCCAGCAGATGGCCCAATTTGCATGAAGGCTATCAGCACGAGGATGCCGAACCAGTTCAATTTGGAAGTTGCAGTGCCTCCGGAGCAGTCGCAGTATCAGAGCACACAGCACCCCGAAAGAAGTTACAGAAGAATCGTCCAAGTCTATCAGAGACGCGCCAAGATGCCGAGAGCTGTTCTCTCAGTTCCTGAACCAGCGCTAGATCGAAGAATTCACCGAGTTGAATCACTGGTCGGCAAGTACGACAATGCTCCCTGTATGGACACCAACTTGTCGGACCCGGCGGAGTTCCCTCACCTCCATTGGCAGACGTTCATGGAACACCATTACACGCCCAGGAGCAGCTCCGACAGTCGAATGCGGGAAGAATTCCGGGGCCTACAGCAGTCGACTTTGATGCATTTGAGGAGTCTTCCCGTCTTCGGCACCACTGGGCCAGTTCTGCAATGTACCCGGTTCCTCCTCAGTCGGGTGCAGAACGGGTCCCTGTGGTTGAACGAAGAAATTCCAATACATGCAGCAGACATTAGTCGGCTTACGGGGCTATGCCAAACTGGTGCAGATGTCTCCTCTGCGGGGCAGACAGCCTCTAAGCGCGCCCGGAAGTCGGCTGAGGCGGACCTTTACACCAAATATGGCACTCGCCGGGGTGGCAAGGGTGCCAAGATAGATTTGATAAATGTACCAGCGATCCGGTTTGCTTGCTACCTGATCGCTAGCAAGACCATGCGCCATTACACAAAGGGGGAGTGCACTCTGGACACAATTTCCATTGCAGAGCACTGCGTCAAGGGGGCCAAGTTGAATTGGAGCGCGTTTGTGTTGAAGGAACTCTTCGCGGCTTGCGAAGACAATTACAGGCGGACTACCAGTTTCATCTATGGGTACTTGCTCTTAGCGTTCGCCATGTGGAAATGGCATCTTCCCTCGATACGGACACCGGCGGAGATCACTGCGAGCCAACTGCTCGCGATGAGATATTCCCCCTGGCAGGTGTCCACGGCCCCCAGCAGCAGGCAGGTGAACGCAGAGGCGTTCCGAGAATGGTATGGGATGATGACCGATGTGGTCGCTTCCCAGCAACGGGTGCCCCGGAACCTGTTGGATGAATACAGTGAGCAGGTGTGGTTTGGCGTCAGCCACAACCACACTTTCATCTGGCCGACTTGTGTACCGCACCATACTTTCCATATGGCGCCCTTGTGCTTCCAGCTGAATGATAGTGTCTTCCACAGAGAAGTTTCTACATGGCCGGGGGTTGTCCAGCACATTCGCGATGGAGTCCTCCGCTACAATTTTGATGGGATGCGGGCTGCAAAGCAGCCTGCCGCGACCAGTACTGGGGGATCTTCCCAAGTTGCGGTGGCGACAACCACAGAGGCAGCGGGGACCACAGCGAACCTGCCCGAATCGCTGGTCCCCATCGTCGAGAATTTCAACGACCAAGCCCGAAGACTCAATGTGGTAACCCAGGTTGTTTCCAGTGGCGCCCCTATATTTCCTTCTTTTAATGAATTTCGTATTAATCGGTCTCTTGATCTCTCCACCACCGCCCCCCTCACTTCCCCCATTCCCACTACGCTGTTCACTTCTGCCACCCCCATCATCACGACAATGGGTGAACCGGGCCCCGAACCTGATTCCGTTGACCCACCTCCATCCAAGAGGGCCCGCACTACGGCCACAGATCCCGTGGTGGATCTTACGGAGGATGATCCACCAGCCACGCCGCCCACAACTACCTTGGTTCCGGAGGAACCGCTGATTGATCCAGCCGATTTCCTCAACCTTCGGTTCCCTCCCACCTCGTTCACTCCATCTACCGCCCCCTCCACCAGCCGACCACATGCCACCTCCCCCAGTCTGTCCAATTCATCAGCCACTGTGTCCGATTCTTTGATCCGAGAGCTTTTCGGCGGTGACCACGGGGCGGAGGTCACCTCTAGTACTGCAGCCGTGGTACCACCCGTTGACCCCGTGGCCACCTCCCGGGATCCTCTTGCCACTATATATGTCCAGCCAGCCACAGTTGGGGTTGATTCAGCCGCCCCTTCCACAGAGAAAACCACGCAGCAGGACCGGCCAGAGCCGGACATGGCCACTTCGGTGCAACAGCAGACGCCGGTCCATACTCCAGAGACTTCAGGCAGAGCAGCGGCCATGGGCCAATCTTCGCAGGAACAGACGCCAGAATAGGGTACACCCAGCACAACAGCTGCAGCACAACTGAGTCCAGCACAGCTGTATCTGCTCATTCAGCGGGCGGCCATCAAAGCCGAGCAGCTTCATACCGAGCTACAGCGGCGGTGCATCGAGCAGCGGAATCATATCACGGCGCTTACTGAACAGCGCAATCAGCTGCTGCAGGAGAAGGCCTCCCTCCAGGAGCATGCTAACATTGTTAATCAGGCACTCTCCAGCGTATGGCCGGAGGCACGGGCTCATAATGCCCCACTCCCTGCTCGCATAGAAGAGGACAGCATCGCTTTACAGGCTCGCCAGCTCGGGGAAGTTTTCACTACTATTTGCAGAGAGAATCAGGAGTTACAAGCGGCGTTAGCCGCACGGCCTACCCTACCAGATCCACCCGCTGACCATTCAGGACAGGTGACTGCTAAACAGACGCAGGCAGTCAGTATGCAAGCCACTCTGCATTCCACTACAGCCGCAGCTTCTACCCTTCTGAGAAGTCTGCAGGAATTCTCTCTCGCGCTAACTGTCAAGACGCAGCCCATTGCTGCCCAGCTGTAGCAAATCTCCAGCGAAATTCGGGCGACCAGGGACCCTGCACGGTTAGATTAGATTTACGCCCAGTCGGACGAGCTGGAACTCCACATGCAGATGACTGAGGCCGAATCAGCAGCGGCCAAGCACGTCCTCCGGGAGATTCGTCCGGGCATTCGCACCCATGCTGACGCTATGCACCAGCTGGATGCCGAGGCCGAATCCCGGCTCGCCACCCTGTTCGGGGCTGCCCCGACACCCATAGATGAAGCCGCCGCCAACCGAATCGCTCAAGACGCTGACTTGCTGATGCAGGAATGGCAACAAGTAGTGGCGACCTTCACGGAGCTCAGAGATTCAGCACTCCGTTGGGTCCCGGAGTTGGGGCCCTTGTTTGAACCAGCAAATGGCGGAGTACAGCAGGAAAGGGTGGCGGAAGAAGGAACAGCAGAGTCGGGCGCGGAAGCCAGCGGGGAAATGGAAATAGAAACTGTCATTTGTGATTGACTCATGGACGAGTCAAAGGATTGTGGTCGGGGCCTGTTGGGGCCCTTGTTTTTGTTTAAGTTTTGAATTTTCGGCCAAGCCATTTTGAACTTGGACTCTTTTTGAGTTGCGGAAGAAATACACATAGCTAACGCGACCGCGCCGCAGCGACCAGGAGTTGCGGAGCTACTAAGGTGGCACGGAAGAAATTGATAACTGAAGATTGAACAGAGATAAGTACAGATGAAAGAAATACAGCAGAAAACAGAAAGAGGAACATGCAGACATCAGAAGAGAAGCTGAGAAAAGCCAGAGCGAAGACACAGAGAAGCTACCAGTCGCGACGAGCGGGTGAATAAAAGGCGATCACCCGGCTAAAGAAAGGGGTTGATTGGTTATTGATGCAAGAGAAGTCGTGAGGATCAAGACCTGAGGAAGGAGACGCAGAGCAGCTGCGGGAGGATTATGCTTGTTCTTCCTATGGGTTCTTACTCTCTATGTTCTTTCTTTCTGTTCTAAAATCCATCTGTATCTGACTTGTGAGTTGTCAAGAGAAGAAAGCTATGTAATCATGTATTCGGCCAGAAGAATAATATAAGGGAGGATTGCTGTCTCAATATGTTAATCATGCGTTGTGATGTGTTTACACTGATTTAAAAATTTTAAGTTGCGACTGTCTGAATACATTGTTAAGTGATCTTGCATGTGTAATCTGGTATATGTAATGGATGCTCTTTCTTTCTTTAGTTGCGCGTTTATTCCTTACCTGTGATCTCATCCCCTTACACATGTGGTCGCGGCACGCCTCGGGTGAGACGCACTGCTCTTCAAGAGCAGGGTGAAAATGCCGGCGTGTTCCTAGACTACACCGGACCCCTTGTTGGCCCCAACCCTTCGAACCTGGGTCTTGCCCGCGAGACCTGACTTTTCGCCAACAATGATCCAGTTCTGATCACACCTCCCCA
The DNA here is from genome assembly GCA_034641835.2 of Pinus albicaulis. Taxonomy (NCBI): domain Eukaryota; kingdom Viridiplantae; phylum Streptophyta; class Pinopsida; order Pinales; family Pinaceae; genus Pinus; species Pinus albicaulis. The sequence goes on along the minus strand of CM076572.1, from coordinate 1,419,730,372 downwards.
CTAGGAAACTTTTGGACCCCGAAAGACTAATATACTAAAACTGATCTATACAGTAAATGAGACTACAACACACTCTTCTCTTCAGCCTCCAACCACTTTCCTTGCATGGCTAGTGACTTTGAACCACAACTAGAAAGAAATTCACACTTCCCTTCCTCGATGCGCTTGTCCTCCTGTTAAGAACTGTCTTTCTTGCACTCACTCAGAAAATTTCTGGCAAGAAATTTGCAGAAGGAAAATGAACATCGATGCCTTGATCAATGATCCAAGGTGGCTCAAACAAATGAGAGATTACAGCATAAAATACATGCATACAACCAAAATTTTCATATGTACAAAATGAGTACATCTTACTGTGCTAAGAAGTCCATCCACTTCTTACCAAGCCACTTCCATGGCGACTTTTGCTGCTGCAACTCTTATTCATGTGAAACTTCTATTTTCACATCAATAATGGAATCCTTGGTTCCACCTTTGCCAATATTTATGTCCTCTTACTGCATGTGCTTGGGACGACTAGTTGGATGCAAAGTCCAACAATGGGAGACAACATGTCCCCTCTTTTGGCAATATGTGCAAGTCTTATGCACCTTCTTTGAAAGTTTTCTTTGCTTCCTCTGTTTCCTGTATGCCTTCTTCCTCATCTAGCATCTCGAAACATCATGGTTAAATCAACCACAATATGTACAACAAATCTTTCTTCCATTTAAGCATGCAAAATTATCATGCTTTGCAGAAACACAATCAAATTGATCATGGGAAGATTTATACCTCTTGTGCTGCTTTGCATGTTCATCCTTTTTTCCTTCATGAGGAGATGAGCTAGTAGAGGCTTCAACTTTCATTTGCAAAATAACATCATCATATCAAAACTGGATCATAAGCTCACTGAAAGAGATGTCGATTGGGCATATTTAATTGAACAATTTCGACATGTGGTTTTCATTTCCCTGGAACACCTTCAATCGCCAACCAAGCTTGATCCCAATGTTCGTTATGATAATCCTCAAGTTTCCAGTTGTCCGGATTGTGTCCCTAATATTTCCTTGTCTATATCCTTGAGTCTGGAACACATTCAGGCCTCCAAGAAGAATATTGCTATTTGTGACATTCCTTTTCCTCCGCTGGAATTTCTGCATAATGGAGTTTTGGTTGCAAAAGCTCTGAGTGATGATAGACGTGTACTGGAAAATAAAACCTGTTGTATCACCTCTAAATATCTCACACACCCTGTCAAATCAAAACTTGAAAACCATGTTGGCCTAACATCTCTCCCTGTTGATGAAACCAATCTCGGGTTCACTAAACATTTGCTTGGGTCCAGTTCTAAATCTCATTCGGATAGTGACAATGAATTGGGCATTGTCCTGAATAAAGTTGATTTCCCTGCAAAATACCTGGACCGTGATGTGCATGCAGGATCATTTCCCTCTCTAGATGACACTGATGTGCGAGATGAAAATTCCTTGTACGGTTGATAACCCCACATATGAATCATTTCATCCATTATTCCCTGATTCATTTCTTGAGTCTGCCACACTAGTAATTTCTTCAAGTCATTCAAAGTTGTCTTATACTAGTGTTGACGACAATCATGAACACGTGAGTGGTGTTTCTCAATCACATTACAAACTTGATGAAGCTCATTATTTCTGATCTTTTTCATCTGAAATCTTTAAACAACCAAAGGAGTGATTTCCTGTCTCGACAACCTCAAGATGTTTCTTTTATTTATTCATCCCAATTGTTAACCCCAGGGGAGCCTAACATGCCAGATACCCAACCTGATCAAATTCGTAGCTCCAATTATTTTTATCTATCTAAAAACATATTCACTCACGCCTCTGGGGATTGTCATTCATATCTATCTGTCTACCCTATGAAGCCACAAAAATTTGATCATTCTCTTTTTGATGATTCAGTGACCCATCGGGAATTCGAGGCAATTCAGCTTGTGCTGACAGTTATCTCAGGCTTGCACGATCCTGATGAGACCCTTGAAACAAGTCAAACTAGGGTTTCTCAAATTATGGTTCCTGAAATTAGAGTTCCCATGCACCACACTCCTATCGGCATAACCATGCATGATGTCAGCTCATCTGGGCAGGCCTTCGATCCGAGTGATGTTTCTTTGATCACATCTTATTGTCCCCTAATAATTGATATTCAACAACCAATATACCCTAATTTATTCACTAAAAGGAAAACATCGGCCAATGTCTCTAATCTTTCTGGTTGTTGCCCAACCAGTACCAGTTGCCTTTAGGCACAAGTATGTGATGTTTTGCAAACCTCTCTTTTGCCTGAAAATTTTGTGGTCAATGCATCCCATCCTCGGAAATCTAAAGAGTCTGATACATTGGATTGTCAATCTGTCAGTTCACAAGCATTTTTCCAAATTAATAATAAGCCCAATGATGGTTTTCTAATCACTACAAATAATGATCACATCCATTCGCCAGTTGATCTCACGAAACCATTGAAGTTTGAAAGCCCCCCACTCAAAGGTCCAGAGCTTGTCCAAAACGGTGAGGCACTTCAGCCTCCGCTAACAATTACTTCAGATCCTCACATCCCCGACAAAACCCAGGGAGAACTTCGAACTAGGGTTTTCAAAATTACGGTTTCTGCACTTAGATTCGCGAGCACCTCAAATTCGCCCGATGGATGCTTATTTTTCCCATTCCATCAAATTGATCATCCTCAACATCATGATGATATTCCCGGCTGGTTTGACGGATCCTATACAATGCATATTTTTGTAAGAAGACAATGTTTTACATCTCTTCCATCGGATCTAGGGTTATGCATGCATGGATGTGTGTCATTTATAGATGATTTTAGGTTTCAAGTACATATGTCTGTGTGTCAGGATGAAAGTGAAATTCAGCTTGAACAATCCATTCTGGCATGTTCTTTGGTAAGTAGCCATGACCTTCTTGTTGTTTCACATGCTTTTCAGGTAATTCTTGTTGTCAGTGCACAACTCTGGATGTTGGTTATGATATCAAACATTGTTGTTCCTACAAGGTGGGAACTAGTGTAGTGCTTGCACTGGAAATCTGATTTCACATAACCCGACTGCCTCTTCGATTAAATTAGGGTTTTTGGTTTAGGCTAGCTAGGATTGTTAATAAAATTTTGTTGGTTCAAGTTGTTAATTAGGTTTTACTTGTTATGTTTTGCTTCATGGTTTAAAATTATGTTTGACGTCTTTTATTATGGTTAGTAGCTTTATGCATTATAATTTTCCATTTATTTTACACTCATGCTCTTTCAATTTGCGTATTTCTCCATAATATTCAAGTAATCACTGCATGTGCATTGCCTCGTTTTCTTCACCTACAGCTAGTGGATCTTCCTCGCATGACATTGTATTGCATCATAAGCCTTGTCTGTTGCAGCACATTGTACGCTTGCCTCCTCACATCATGTGCACTGGTTGTTGACCTAGCTCGGGAAGTTTCTGTATATTTCATACCACTGCAAGAGCCCTCATTGATCCTGAAGCCTTCAAACCCCCAGTGCCCCAACTAGCCTTCTTGCTCCTCCTTGCACATGTTTAAAGTCGGATGGATTTCTTTCACCCCTTTGCACGCACCGAGACCCTAATGGTCTTTCTTTCTCCCCTTGTCATAATTACTGAAACCCTGACTCCATTGTTTGCGTGAGGTTGCAGTGGTTACATCGAGAGGCATCTTCTCTCAGAACAAGTCATCAAAGTCGCATTTTCAACATAATGCCTATGAGTCTAAATTCATTAGCCAGGGAGATACAAGTAGGTTGCTTGGGGGGAACCCTAATCAGTTTGAATGACCTATATCCATAGCCTGATTCTTATCCCTCATCATAATCTTGATGATTTGTTTTTCATGTTTCACCTATGGGTAGAATATAGGATGCGAAGGCTTGGCATGAGGGCAAACCCAAACCATAATATCTTTCAGTTTCTGTCAAACAAGAAACAACCTCTCTTGCCCGTAAAATAAGTCAGGATCCATCATCCAGCCCATACAAAATAAGTGCCACGAGCACATACAAATAATTTCTACAATCACATGAAACGAATAAGGGTAAAGGATTGAGAAAGGCTTCCTGCATAGAGAGGTGATAACGACTCTACCAGGGTACTAACCAGGCTTGCTGGATGCAGAGCAATGTTTGAGATTTCTTGAAGTGACTCCGCCAGGGTACTGTCCAAGCCTGCTGGCAGCAGAGCAACACCAGAGACTTATTTTAAAATTTCGAATATAATAAGCTCGTTGCATTTCTCTCTACATCATCATCAAACTATTAGCATCCATTAACTTCCGCTTGGAAATTCTCTGATTAACAAGACCTATCTAAGGCACAAGGATTGGGCATATCTGTAAAGGTCAAATTAATACAAAGGGTACCCACAGTACCTGTTCAATATTCCCTTGCATTACTATCTAGACTCAGATTATTGTGGGGATGTTGACATAGATGCTGGATTCTACCACTGGTTCACCAATTGTTGTAGCCGCTACAACACCACCCAAAATTTTGGGCATATTCAAAATTCTAGGTCCCCCTCTGCTCGCTCAGCCATTAGTCTCTCGACCCAGCCTTTAGTCAGTGACACCCCCATGACCTATTCCCGCCAAACCCTGTCACTACACCCACTTGTATTATTGTGTCATCAATACACTAGGGCCTGGGGGTCTGCTGCTTCAAAGAGAATTGAAAGTCCCTCCATGAATTCAAAGGTAGGTTTCCCCTAGGTTGTCATGGTGGTAGCCTCAGACGTGCTTGATCTATTTCCAAGCCCTTCACAAACCTTCTCACCAGCCAGAAAATACACTTTTGTTGCAATCACGCCATGTGTGGAGTCTTATACAACAGCTGTGATCATGCATGTACTTGAGTGAAATTTTTATGCGTTAAATACTTGACATATGTCCATTAGAAGCACTTTCACCATAGATAATTTAGGCATTCTATCTACCAAGATCATGGTCCCATGTAAATGAATTTCAAATGTAGGGACATCATTCTCTAAAAGGGTAACAATGGACTAATCGATATTACAATATGTCATGCAGGACGAGCCTAATGATGATATGGTGAACAATATCACTACCGCACTGAACGGGATAAATTAAAGCTAAAATTACAAGGGCACAGTTGCGGAACATGACGCATTTGTCTCCTTTCCATATGGGGATGAGAGCAAAGGCCGTATCTGAGACCTTGTCAAGGTGGATGACAAGGGTAAGAGTAGTTCGAGCTGAAATATAAAAGGTGGAAGATATGTAACACATATAAGCAGAGAAAAAAAGATGTACTAATTGGAGGAACTGTCGATCATGGTTAAGCCACGTCTTCCCATATGTATGGCTTCATCCCTAAAGAGACACTTGTAAAGAGTAATTACTTGTTCAATGGGGAATCATGCTTCAAATTAAAAGGGCTACTTCATTCTACACGCGTACCAAAAATCCATAGTTAAAGGGAAAAGGAGGGATTTTAAAGGCTACGCATTAGGAAATATTTTGAGAAAAAGTCATGAGCCAACATGGGCATAAGTCCAGCTCCATAAAATGCATGCCTTATTGACTACCTGAAGACCCATATGGCGTGTCATCCTAAAAACTTCTGCATGGCATAGGCACATATGTGTCATGGAGCCTTGTTAATTGGGAGGAAAGTTGGTCAAAGGTATTCATATGGCATGTCCGTGGCATCTTAGCATATTGCGACTCTAGGCCACACAAAGAATAAAACGCAATTCCCGGTGAGGAAATTTTCCGTCCATCCCAAGAGGATGAAGGTGATTTGGTCTGATAGTTGCTAAGTTGCATATGCTGAAGGAGTGACGTGGAATGAAACTTGTGGAGCTTGCGACTCGGTGACCTCATTGAGTCGCATTGCTGGGATTGCATCTGTGTAACTACATCCATGCGATGTGTTTTTAAACATCCAACCAAGTCATGAGACCAGAGTGGAAATACATGCAACCTACAGGCTATCGCTATTGTTTGGAAATACCATAAGGTTCAACCTTCGAATGAGACAATGACTTCTTGTGGGAACCATACCTGCAATCGCCTGTGGCATAAGCATGCATGCAAGAGCCAAATTTGACGCGGGCACATCAGTAGGAGCCCCTGTGTTCCGAAGAACCTAAGGGAACATGGCACACTAGCCTTAGACATGAACTCACGGCGAGTATCCTTCAAATCGCAACATTAAGGAAGAAATTTTTAATATATTTATATTGCCAGCTCATGTCTCAAGGCTCTTCGAACGCATTGTTCGTTATTGTTTTGTTTGTTTGGCCTGGAAAAATCGAAACAAAAAAACAGCAAAACAACAACGCTCATGGCTCTCAGATTTACTATGAGCAGTTGTAATTCTCCCATGCAGTCTCTACCGAGGTCACACATTCACCGATGTTACCATGAGCATGGTTGCCGAAAGAGGCAAACAGGGTCACAGAGAAGCACTTTCATTTTGCTCAGTCGCAACCTACGCCATCAGTTGGGGGATGCGATCCAACCTCAACGTGACTACGTGAACTCTCCCAAGTCACAAGGTCGCAAAACATTGTGCCCAAGAGAGCCTACAACTTATGCAACTACCCGACTACGTGATCTCCACCCATGACTACGACCTCACGCAAATACAAAACCCATGCCCGTCAAATGGTCAGTCACACTCTCATGTGTTGGTGTCCCATGTTTTGATAGTTTGGAAAATCAAAAGAAGGGGCAGCATCAGAACCAATCTTTAGAGTTACAGGATCTAGTCCTCCTGTTCTCAGAGAGGGATCTCTCAAATGTTTGTTTGCAAAGGTTTATCTTGTGTGCTTTGAGTATTGGTTTTAGACTAGTTATTAAGTGCAGGTGTTTTTTTGTTTGTTTGGTTGAATTGATACAGCAGAACATGAAAGGTCTAGGAAAGATATATAGAATGGAGAAACATCTAGTTCATTGGGCAATGGAGTCAAAAAGAGGTCATGACATACTCATCAATGGATATGGGATATCAGAGGGAAAATCTAACTTGGCCACAGGATCCTTTGGTTTTGGAATGAGATGGACATCAATGATTTGGAAAGAGAAGTTTAATTCTCAAACAAAGGGAATTTGAAAGCACAACTTGAACAATAAAGAGCTATTTGATAGACAGGGCTAACCATAAATTCTACAAATCACAACTTTAAGCAAATAATGATTTCAAAACAACTTTTAAAATGAAATCTAAGATTCGGGGAACACCCTATTTCCTCAAATATTTTATTTCAAATGACTTAGAAAACATAAAAGATTCACTGATAATTGCAGTCACAGAAGAGGGAACACCTAACACATCTATGATCACAACTATAAAATACCTTTAAGACAATTGTTTAAGCGAGGACAAAGGGCAAGATCAAAACATACCTCCTTGACTTACTGTAAACAGAAATACTTCAAAGGGAGACTTCAATAACAGTGTTTAAGTGGCAGCAAACAAGCAGGGAGAACCATAAATCATGCTGAAACCAACTGTTGGAACTATTAAGGAAATAAACAAGCATGAGGACTAAAGAGAGAGATTAAAGACTCTTAAATACCTCAGCAGAAGAAAACATGAAACAGTGAAGGATGAACAGGTCTAAGGTGCTTCCAGGAGTAATTTATTAGCCTAAAACTTTCAACCTACTGTAGTAAGAAATCATGGAACAAAATGAAAATAGGGGAAAACATTAAACAGTTCATAATACTTCACCAACAACCAAGCTCATGGATCCAATGATAGAGCCTTCACAATAACAAGCATGCAACGACATCATCAGGACATCCAAGACTTCAATTTCTTCTTCAACTTCAACAGACTATGTATTATTTCAAAAAATTTCAATATTACAACTAGTGATCAACCAACAACCAACCCCTCACTCATCTTATGCAGTAGTATATATAGAATAATGAGGAGGTGAGATGTGATAAAAGATCTCCAAATACAATTAATACAGAATTAATGGCTTCTTGGCCTTTGGGGGGCTCAATGAAGAAACTTACACAGGTGTCTTCTGTATTAAATGATTTACATAAAGATTTAAGCTCAGAGGGAGGTCTTTCTGACCTTTGAGGCTCTGTATGGTGTCAAAGTAACTCTGTTGATATTTTTTACATTAAGTTTGTCTGTAGAGTTTATCCTTTGGCTGCGTTGCGAGGCAGACATCTGGTCTTGATCAATAACTTCAGCCTTTGATTGAATACTTTTAGGCACAGGTGGCATTTCAGTAGCTAGGAGGAATCAATTTGCCTCAGCTGTGGCGGTGGAGACTTTTTTTCTGATAAAACCCTTTGATTTCTATTTGACTATGTTTTAATTGGAAAATTAGGCTATTGATAATCAATGGTTGGCCTTAATCCTTATAAAACTGTTTAAATCTTCCATGTTGGTGCATTTCTGTCTTCGACCCTGATACTCTTTTATTTGTGATTGACTTGCTGTGTTCGTTGGTGTGCAGTGCTACGCAGAGGTGAGAAGGCATCAATGCCTCACGAATTATTGATAAAACGTGGATTTAAAAACCCTGTGAATGATTTCCTTGGTGAATCGAAGGCAGGAGGATCGTCACCCTCTGCCTTTAAATTTTCTTCAGACACAACGGAAAAAACCATTAACCCTGCAAAATACGAACAAAAATTATAAAATCCATGCATATATAGGTTTACTGCTTTAGAAGGCACGTGGAGAGAGCGTGGCCATTGGATGGCATCATCCAACAATTGATATTGATTTAGAGGAGGTCAAAGGAGAGTGGAGGAGGAGATTAAATCGGGACTGTTGATCGCGCAGAGATCAACGGTCGAGAGCGAGGGTGACTAAACAACGTGAAGGGGTCATGTTATTTATAAAAATAAAATAAAAAATGGGAAAAACGGTTTAAATCCTTTGTTTCGGGAAAAATGGTCGAAAATCAATGTCGGGAGTCGAGACGATCGTGGGCCATTGGATGAGAGCGGCCCATGTGATCAACGGCGGAGAACAGGCGTCCATGAACCTTATAAACATGCCCGGACATCAAATTTGTTAATAAAACTATGTTGAACAAACCCCAGGTCCGTAAATGTTGATTGGACGAGGAATTAGGGCTATGGAAGGGGGGCCATCGATCTACAGATCAGATCGACGACGGAGATCTGTTAAATATCGCACCGGGTCCACGTTAACTGTCGGGCATCTTCGGTGAGCGATCGCCGTCGGATGGGCGGCCTCAGATTGGACGGTGTTTGTCAATATCTCGCCGGGTCCACGTTCGATCTTTAACGTGCGATAGATGGTGGTTTTGTGAACAGTGCCTAGGACACGTGTTGGCCAGCGTATGGAATCGCTGTCGATCGGGAAAAAACCGACTGCGCCCAAAAGCAGTGCGATGCATATTGCGTGGTTTTCGCGGCAGTGAGTGGTTGGCGGGGACCACCGGGGAGATGGATTCTACACCGTCCGATCTTCAGATTAGATCGACGGTACGAAGTGATTTAAATTTCACACTAGCGGTAATTTATAAATATAAATAAAGCCGAAAAATAAGTATAAACAAAGTTTTTAATATTTTTTGGGTGGGATAAAAATATAATATGGTTAGGCGCCCGTCTGCGGGGCTACAGGTTATATGGAAAGACGTATGACCGGTGGGTCGTGGATGAAGGGCTAATAGGCATGGGGTAATGCAATAAGCGCTTAGAGGATCAGCGCTCGGTTCTGGCGCCTGGGCGTATGGAAGAAAGGGTTAAAGACTTAGCCCAAGGGGGCTTAAGTCTACAATACATAAAAATATGATTTTTTTATGGATTTTGAATGATTTTCAAAGGTTTTGGGGGTTTTTGATAAGGCTAAGAAAGGGTCTTAAGCTTTATCAAAGGGTTTTGATGAAGGGGAAAGGGGAAAATACATGAAAATGACGGATTTTCTTGGGAAATGGAGGGAGAAGATGAGGTCAGTTTTGGAAGGAGGGGGAAAAGGAAAAAGGACTTGCAGCAGTATTCTTTCTTGGGAACCAGAAGGATTTTTTAGTGTGAAATGAGCACAGTAGTGAAGATTTGGACAGAGGCATGAGGCCTTCATGAGTCTTCAAGAGCCAACACTTTTTGCAACAAAATTTATTCCTTGAAGGCTTAAAAAAGATTTAGCCACCTTTTGGTATAACAAATTTTATAGGTGGCTAATAGTTACATATAAATCACTTCACCCCTTTTTAAAAGCACCGAAACCTTTTGTTTTTGTTTTTCACCTATCATCCCTTTGGCTTGTTCTATTACCCATCAGACCTATGCCAATCGCATCAGAGCTTTTGTGTGACGTGTTCCAAATGCTTCCAACCCCCGATCCCGATTGTGATTATTAAAATGCCCCCACAACATATCATAAAGTTATGTTATATGTTGTATTCCACTCCTACCCCTTCCGATTCCGATTGCAACGTGGACCCCACCTCCATTTCCTTTTCCCATTCAAAATCAATTTTCTCCCTTCACTAAAGGCATAGTTTCGTTTCAAAGCATTTTATTAAAAAAAGTTAGTGTTATTCAAAAAAATAACGGAAAGCAAAGCGACAGTCAAAGGCCGAGAAAGCTTATATAAAACAAAGATTGCTACAGCAGCAGTAAAGTAGGAAATCTGTTTTCGGATTACCTATTTTCTTTCATCCATGTATAACAGTGAATTTTCAAGTGGTCAAAAGTCTTATTGTTCCTTATTTTTAGAGGCAAATTGTTGGTTCTCTTTTCCATATTCAGATTTCAGTTCTTGAGCTGGCAAACAGTTTCTCTTTCTTTGGATCTATGTTCCCACAAATCTGGTCTATTTAATGTAATTCTAAATCATTTGTAAATCAATCTGTAACTCAGCAGTAGGGGAATAGTGTGGAAAGAAACGCTCTGTGCTCCATTGTACAGTTTGATAGGGAATTAATAAGAGATGCAGCTCTGATTTGTGGCATCCATGTGGTATGAGATTTAGCATTTGTTTCTCTCCTTTGTTTCATATTTAAATTGTCATGTTTCACCTCTCATCCATAAACATTTCCTTTTGAATGCTTTCAAGATAGAAAGGTAGAATCCATTTTTATGCTTTGCCTTGGGAAATCATTCATACTCTGTGTTTTTCTTCTGTTTGAAAAGGATCCATTTATTGTGCCCTTTTCAGATCCTCACCAGTCTTTCCATTCCATCCTTATTTAACCTTAATTGCTAAAATTTCCTGCCTATCTTGCCCCATGAAATACCCTGTATCCTGATTTAATTTCCCAGTTTCAAACTGTCCCATTTTGTCCCACACATCCCTGAAATTCATTTCATTTATTAAAATTTCTTTCACATCATTATACCTAGCCTAATATCAGTCCATTATAGCATTTTATTGAATATCCTTTCACGGAGAGAGCCCTCTCCTGTCCTTGTAGGGCTAGCTACAAGGCTGAGCATGGTTCAGTTATTACCCTGTTTTGCCCTTTTTAGCTTGGGGTCCAGATCAAGTGCTAACATCTCTGGCGACTCCATTGGGGATTTTTCGATCTGACTGTTTGTGAGCTTATATTCTCGGCACTGAACGTGTTTATTCTATTTTGAAGAAATATTGAACAGAGGCTCTGTAAGAGGAGCAACGTCATAGTCAGGCCCGATGTTATAAAGAGTATTGAGAAACTCTGTCTAAGGTTAAAAACCTTGGTTACATTGAATGCGGCGCTTTTAAAGAAATCTCTGTTGTTGAAGTAAAAAGCTTGGTTTCATTGCCGGCGAAGAATTAACATCAGTGGGACCCAACAATGAGTTAATGCAAGGAGTTAAAGTGCTAAACCACAGTCAAAACACGATTTATTTACCACCGGTGATTTTCAGAAACAGAAACCGCCTATATCACACCGCTTTTGCCCTGGAGCAAAACCACTTCAAAAAAACACGATCTAGTGAGATTAAGGCACGTCATCACCCAAAAACCACCCATATCGCACAAATCTCAGCTGTTAAACTTCGGCCTTTGAAAAAACAAGATATTCAGGAGAAGTGTCCGATCTGGAGAGCCTTAGATCTGACAGAAATCATGCGCTGAAAAGCATAGGCGATAATTGAGGTAAGATCTGGCAGATTTTTCATTATTATATGTTTATTTTATTCATAAAAAATCAAAAAGTGGATGCGTGGGCCCCTGTCGAATGAAATATATGGTGCACTGGTAGCATAAGTGTGTTCTATAGTATAAAGTTCAAAGGTTGGTGTTTTTAAAGGATCACGCCGTTGTTATATCATTTTGATATTACGACTGGATAAAGTCGCTTAAATATTTTTGAGCGTATCATATATTTGCTTGAGAAGGTTTGAAATATCATTACAAAACAAGTATTGTTAAAGCGCTTCAGAAGGGAATATAACTACAGCCACTTATTGCACAGTCCTAAATATATTTCTACCAGAGTATAAAGTCAGATCACCCCAGTAAATATTCCTCTTGTAAATTCCTCGGTTCCGGAAAATGATTTTCAGAGTCTGCTAGGCTGAAACATAATTTTATATAGTAGAAATTTACACACATTGGCTTCAAGAAGATACACAAGGGCTAATCCAGATCCATATCCTCCCCCTGTGTTTGAGAATCCCAATCTGATTCCAAGAATTGTCAGAAGACAAGAAGGATCAATAAGTCCCAGACCTATCTTCAGATCCCATACTTGGCCCAGTGAATGGTTTTTTGTAGAAGATATTTCTTTTGATGAGAGTTTTGAGCTTTCTTTATTTAGAAATAAGTCTAAAACTGCACTTGATGACACAGTTTTAGATCTAGAATTCCTTGTAGATATTGAAGTTCAAAGAGCAAATTCCTCAATTGATGATTATATTCTGAATTCTCCTCATTCATCTATCACTATAAATAATATCCCCGAGCCTTCAGAATCATCAGGAACAACATTCCCTCCTCCTAATTCACCAACATTCCCATCATTCAATCCTCAGTTGTCATCCCCTCTATCAACACCTCCCTTAAATCCTAGCAACACAAACACTGTTGTAAATGCACCAAGAGCCATGGCTGCCCGGTATGCACCCCTAGTTTTGCCTCAGGTTCTGAATGATATGCCTGCTGACTATCAAAGTAAAATTCCTATTTTTGATGCCACTCAGAGCATTACAGCCCAGCAGCATGTTGATAAAATGAATGACTTTTTTGATCTACATGAGGTAGAAGCATAGAATGTAACTACCAGGTTGTTTGTTCAAATATTTGAAGGAGAATTTAGAAAGTGGTTTAGAGCTTTACCAACAGGCTCTATTCACACTTTTTAGGAATTACACACACATTTTTTAGACCGGTGGGAGGTAAACAAGAACCCACTTTAAATTTTGTCTAAGTATGAAAATATTAAAAGAAATGTGGGTGAAACTGTATAGGACTTTTGTTTGAGATTTAATGTTGTATATATTTTTATTCCAACTAACTTGAAACCTCCTATGGGATTAGCCTTGCTGAAATTTCCAGATGGTTTCGATGCCGATATGGCATATCAACTGCGGGAGAGAGATCCCACTACCCTGGAAGACATGCAAAAGATAGCAATAAGAGTAGAATCGAATCTGCTAGCTAAAAGAGCTCGGACCAGAGCGGAAAAGAGAGTCACAGTGAAAGAGGAAGCCTCTCCTTCAGACAAAAAAATGGAAACTCTGATTCGAACATTTGAAAAGATGGTTGATCGATTAGCCATTTCGGATAGGCCTGAACCTCAAATTAGAAATCTGAATTTCAGAGGGCAACAACCACAGTTCAGGATTAAGCAGAGAGAACAGAGAGCACCGAACCAAGCAGTGCCACCACAGCAGCAAATCAGAACTCCATTACAGCAAAATTACGTTCAAGGAATAGACACAGATGAGGATGATCCTGTGATTGAAGCCAATCGTTTTTTCACAGCTGATGGTGCGCCAATTTTTCTCACTTAAGACGAAGAATACACAGTGGAAACTCTAGTCATTCAAAAGGATGAATATTTCATTTTGGCCAATGACACAGTATTAGAATAATAGTCCGATGACTACCAGAGACGGTTCATGAATGCCTTGTCAGCACAACAAAGGCAATATTATCTGAGGAATAGAGACGTTACAATCAGTACCATTTAGAAAAGAAAAGAGCTCCAAATGAAGAACGATGCTCAGAAGAAAGGAAAAGAGTCGGTCGATCCTTCCTCCAGCAAAGCACCTACTGCGATTAACACAACAAATGAAAATAATCAACAGAGTACAGTAAAGGAGCAAGCAGAGAAGAAATATCCTCTAGTTAAAGAGGTAGAAAGGGCTCCTTCTTTTAATTTGGAGAATGAAATTTCTAAACTGAAAGTGTCCATGCCCCTTGTTGTAGAGGTAAATCCCCTCTGCGGATAGAGGCGATCCCTACTAGCCCAGATCGGGTCTAGCAACAATTGTATCACGCTAAGGCGCAAATTCCTAATTGCAATAGACCAAATTGCGAAGAAGGCCTACCTTAAGTCCAACGCTGTTGTTCTTAGAGAAGGTAGCGCTCCCGTTTCTTTGCTCCAGTAGATCACAATTCTCCCACTTGTCGCGATCGAACACCTGCACACACAAGAAACACAACGAACACACAAGCTTAAACCCAATATATGCAATTATGTATCAGTCAGAGAAGATACAACTCATGATCACAATGTATGAACAATACGAGTGGAACCATAACCAAATTCGATTATCATTAATTAATACAAAGAAATATACAACTTGGCTCTGAAGCTGAATCTTCCTTCGGCGGGTCGACAGTGGAATATGTCTCCGTAAAGCTCGTCGGGAATGGGACAAGCCTCTCTCTTTGGTTGTCTTGACAATAATATCCTTGCTACTGATTTGGCACTATGAGGACTATCAAGGCTCTTGCAACATTATTTAGGCTATGAAGGCTCTTGGATACTAGCTTGCAAAGGAAAATGGAAAGCTTATATAGATGGTGGAAGGAGAGATGGGATCCCTACAATCATGGGATTGGTCCTATCCTCAAGGAAGCTTCCATGAGAGGTGGAAAACCACTTCCTCTACATGGAGATCTGGAGCCAAACCTCCCAACTCAATTTAGAGATCAGTTCAGGAATTGGTTGGAGTTAATCTTTCGCCATTTATTTTTAAAAAACACTCCTTAATAAGCCTGGCGCGGGTACAAAACTGAGACAGTGCGCCAATTGGCACACCCTCTTTGGAGGATTTCCCCCATTGGCGGGAGGGCTGAACTGACTAGTCGCGCCAAGGCAAAAGGGCTATTTTTTGGGTTTTTCACAAGGAATTGTCTTCAGGGGAATAAATTCCCTTGTCCAGGGGGATGCCATGAAAGTGGTTTCAGGTCATGTCACTGCTCACAGGTCATGGAATAAGCCCTACAATGTGCGAGACGGGGAATTGCAGGGACGGTGACAAATTGCTGTGTAACAGATGCCCCCTAAAGCATGAGGCCTGAAAAAGAGAGAGGGGTGAAATGCTTTACGAGAACGTGTCCAACTGAAAACACTGCCATCGGAAAACGTGCGTAGAGAAGTACAACTAATATCTCAAATACATGATATATGTGGTATGGGCGCAACCATCCATAACAGAGTATACAATAATCCAGATCCAAGGCATGGACGCAGCCATCCAATAAGGATCGATAAATAGACTCAGGCATGGTCGCATCCATCTAATGAATGAGTCATGTAACCAATCATAATAATCCACATAATCGCATCCTAGATTCTAATAGACAAAATCCAGGGTCTTGCACTCCATCTTGACCCGAAAAAAGTAAAATTTCAAGCATGTGAATAAGTGAGCTGAAGTTGAACATGCAAGAACATCGTCTGATTACCAGCCAATGATGAAAGCTGTTAACAGATGCGAGAGATACCATCAATAGTGACAATGGACCTCAAGGTACTATAGGTACAATCTATGGCGTGTGAATCAATGAGCCGGCATTGAACAGCCGTAGAATCATTCGATCAGAGGCCAATGATGAAAACCTCATGTCGAATGCGAAGAACCTGCCATTGAGGCATGCAGGCTCCAAGGTACCAGAAGGGAGTCTCTAGATCAGCTTCCCAGATAATGAGCTGAAGTCGACAGGAAGTGACCTTAATCGAAGGTGGGCCATAGTGTTTCCCACATCATCGACATGAGACAGAGGAACATAATATTTTGTGAATCGGGATCAGATGAGAATCAGAGGAGGGTTGAAACTTTGCAGAGGTCAACTTCTCTTGAACATATCGATGGCACGACAGTGGATTTGGAAGTATCTAACATCAAAAGATCAGGGGTCATGATGACGAGGTAAAGAGCAGATGAGAGGTCAAAAGGGATTACCCAAACCAATGGAGGCAAGCAGAAAACGAGATGAGATGTACCCAACCCGACACGAATGCAGAAAAGTTCCATGTTCAAGAGCGACATACTGCCGACATGACGATGATACTGGTTCCATCTTCCCCACCATTTCTGGTGAGTACCCCAATTATTTTTGAAAACAAGCTTGAAGGGGATAGCATATGCTTGTAATATAAATCCATCCTTCGGACGAATCCATCCTAGTACATTTAACGAGCCCTAGGAAGGAGAACTCGAATATCGTCATTACGACTGAATCTGATGTCATCAGGGTTTAGCGAGTCTGACAAAGGAAGAACTCGGTGTCTTTTCATGTTTAGAGATTTTGAAAAGATAACAGAAAAGTAAAATCCAATAGTCCCTTTTCGTAAATAGTTCCTTAGATCCGAAAAGGTAGAAAACTATGTCTAAGAAAAACTCCTAGTCGCGATAGGGTAGGGTATTCCTTTTTTGTAAATAATCTCTCCCAGCCCGAAAAAGGGGTAAACGTATACTGGGTAGATGTCGTTTCGCAGCCACTTTAACGAGATCAGAATGACAAGCTACTCGTCAATCTTTTCATGTTTAGAGAGTCAGAAAAGAGCTGAAAGATGACTCCAAAATGACTTTTTCGTGTTTTTACCGAGTCCAAAAAAGTATAATATACAACTTGTATCACCGTCGAAGCTGCGAAAAAACCTGTTGCTGCACATAAAGGCAAGTGTAAAATCCATTTTTCGACAAAACATATTAAAATATTGAGAAAAATGACTTTTAAAACCTAATTTTGACTTCAAAAGTTATAAATATCCCACAAATGGTAAAAACATATTTACTCTTACTTTATCCTCATTTGGAGAGCAACAATGGTCTTTTGTGTGCGAACTTGCGGCAGTGATTGCGACTGATCCAGGACACCATTCATATTCACGTCAGTTGCAGGTAAGAGGTGCTCCCTTAAGCTCTGTTTTGATCCATTTTTTATGAATTTCCATTGTGCATTTGATCTTTGGGGGGAACCCTTTGGAATTTTAGGGCTCGGCCCATTGGCGCGGGTATCGGGCATGGACCCGCGCCAATGGACTTTTGCTCACAAAGGGGTCGCGCCAATGGTGCAACGCGATTTTCTGCTTTAAATTTTCAAAATGTGAGCCATCCATCTAGATTTTTGAATGCAATAGAGATCTAACAAAGCATTTTTAATCATGTTGATGCAGGTATTCAGGCATAATGGTTATTGAATGGAAAGAGAGGGAACATGGAGAAGAAGACGGAATGGAAATGGAAAACGAAGCTTGCATGAATGAACTCCGGAACTATGGTCTCAATAAATTCTTCCTCACACCATGCTTACGAGCTCAACCTGAGCTATTACAGCACTTGGTTAGTATATGGGATGAAAACGAGGAAGTGTTCAAACTTCGGGACCAAGTGCTAGAACTTGAGGTCTCTGATGTCTATTTCATAACCGGACTGTCGCGCAGAGGCCCAGTGCCCATTATGACCGGCAGTAGACCTTCTAGAGAGAAGATGGATCAGGTAATGGCGAGAGTGTGCCCAGGGGCATAGACAGGATCGGGAAGTGGGAAAGTGGACATCCACACTATCCGCGACCTAGCACTCGGAGTAGTGCTTCACATTATTGCGTGGGCTACGGGATCGCACACACCGCATGAGGCAACCAAGGCGCAACTCCTACTAGCCTCCGAGTGCATGAATCATACATTGTTCTATTGGGCCACCGCAGTGACAACCAACATCAAAATGCATCTAAAAAAATGTAAGAAATCCAAGCTGAAATAGTTTGGATACGGTTCCATTCTGGTGTCGTTCATCTTGGAATGACTACCCATTTTCCAGGGCCAAGGGGTAATAGTTGCCGAGCCGATACCGAGAGAGCCACAGATGGCTCACTGGGCAACACTTATGCCCAGGTTAGGAGGGGGCCAACAGATGTCCTAGAGGCCCTATTTCTTTGTGTTGTTATGACGTCAACTGATCGTGGTCGAGGATTGGCCCTATGCTGGGACCGATTTCACTGGAGACCCAGATCTTCCGCTTCTGGAGGGGGACGACTAGGACGAGGAGCTAGGTATGACTCTCTTTTTTTTTATTTTTATGTATTTATGATTTTTTGTGATACATTTCCATTCTAACAACAGTTCTTATGTGTATGCAGATGTTGGCCCAGAGAGGCCCGTGGGCATGTTGCCCATTGCACGGAGGACCCCCCTTGCGCATGACCCTCAAGCTGAGGGTGGCGAAGGGAGTGAGCTGATCCAGAACCTGGAGGGCATTGCCCAGGGGATCCCGGACTATGCACGGCTAGCAGATGTCCCACTAGCTTACCAGCGACACACTGTGGGGGTGCCTAGTCACCTTCACCGACTGTTGAGGCGATTGGTGCGCACGGTAGCATGTTAACACGAGCACCACGCTGATTAGCTATCTAGGGATTTTATATGCATATTTTTTGAGAGACATGTTGTCTCTGGCTGTTGTTAGACAAACATGTATATTTTTTGACTTTATGTGATGTACACAAACTGCAAACTATTCGACATATATATCTATATATCTATTTCTGGATGGATCTTTTTACATGTGATGATGTTTTTACAAGTTGTGCAAATGTCTATCTAGAACCATATTAGCTACTACATCTGTTAATGTATTCATATGTCTAGGTATGTGTTGATATGTGACATAATCAAAATTTCTTTCCAGTAAATGAATACGTAGATATAGACATAAAATGTATGGGTTTCTAACTGAATAATGACCATTAAGCTGTAATACTACAAGTTGTGAGTCCAGATATACAAGTAATTCACGAATACCGAGGTCCACAGCCTCGGTTAATAATTCCAATATGACACTATATTCCATGATATTATTTGTATCAGGCCCCAGACACACACCTTACAGGTTGACCAACTCACTAGCAGGATCGTAGATTACCTAGGCTACCGAAGATAGATTCCTGGTACTGCGGGAGGCACCATCTGCGAAACCAACAAACGGAGTAATGGACATCTGCACAATCAGGAAGACCTGATCAACAGAAAGATGCTTACATTGCACACCACACCACACATGCACACAAATGAATATACACACCTATGTACACACACCACACCAAAAATAACTCAAGCGTAGTATTTTTTAAGGTACAGCCCATTCCTAAGTTGCGTCAACGGAACTCCTTCATAATCAATGAGCTCATAAGCCCCATTTTTCAATACTCGTTTTACTATATAGGGGCCATGCCACATGGGTTGGAACTTGCCTGCTCCAAGTTTGTCGTGCGCTTGGTCATATAAGAGGATGAGGTCCCCTTCGACAAAGGAACGTGGAGAAACTGATTGATCAAAGTGAGCTCTGACCCTCTTCTTCTATGTTTCAATGATTAAGGCAGCCAAGCGGCGGGTTTCATCCAGCCGTTCCAAATATAAGAGACGTTCTTCTTCAGGAGAAGTGTCAGGCAAAAGTTCCACAACCAAATTTAAAGAAGGAATTTTGCATTCAACTAGGAGAGTTGCTTCCAGACCATACACCAATTGGAACGGTGTGAATCTGGTCGTACTCTTTGCTGACGTCCGGTAAGCCCATAGAGCTGAGAATAATTGGAGATTCCAATTGGACTTATGAATACCAATTTTCCATTGAAGCATTGTGACCAAAAATTTATTCACAGCCTCAACCTGGCCATTTGTCTGGGGGTAATATGGCGTTGAGCTATCATGTCGCAAGCCCAATCTTGATGTCAGCTCGGCCATCATGTAATCTCGAAAATGAATGCCATGATCGGTAACAATGGCCTGAGGGACCCCGAAATGTGCAATAATGTGGTTGAAGATAAACTGGGCAACTGTCTTACCGTCGACGGTTAGTGTAGGCATCGCTTCGGCCCACTTAGTAAAGTAGTCTACAGCGACAATTATATATGCATGCCCCCCGGCCTAATGAGGGTTACACATCATGAAATCTATGCCCCATTTTGCAAAAGGGCCTACGGTAATGACAGGGTGCAGAGGGAGGGGTGGCGCACGCATCTTGCACTGAAAAACCTAGCATGAATGACATTTTCAGACTGCAATAATATAGTCTTTGAATATCGACGGCCAGAAGTAGCCCACACATAGAATCTTATGGGCGGTGGCATATCCGGACATGTGACCACCACAGGCGCCACTGTGACAGTCATTCAAGACTCTTTCAGTCTCTTCCAAGGTCAAGCACCGGCGGAGTACTGAATCTACTCCAACCTGGTATAAGGTATCTCCCACAATGTGGTAGGGTTGAGATTGATGCTGAATCTGACGTCGGGCATCTTTGGTCAGCTCAGACCGGAACATTGAAGTTTGAAGATACACAATGATTCCACCGTACCATGGATCATGAGTGCTGATAAGGAAGAGTGTTTCATCCGGGATATGATCCTCGGAGTGAGATGGGGTGGAGTCTGTCGGGAGGGAGCAAATGAGATCCGCAAAAACCAGTGATTTGGTCGACTTAGCAGTGGTAAAATATAAATCGAAATCCTAAAGGATAACGATCCATTTGGAGTAATTTCCCCCCAATAATTGTCGAGATAGAATGTACATCATGGGGTTGCAATCCGAAACCACGGTTACTGTATGCAACAAGATGTAGTGGCGAAACCGCTGCACAGCTTGCACTGCGGCTAATGCCATTTTCTCGACGTGAGCATAACGCATTTCTGTGTCAAGAAGATTCTGTGATAGATAATAAACAACGTGTTCATTTCCATCATCGTCATCCTGCACCAGAACCATAGCTATGGTGCTAAATGCGGTGGCCAAGTATAGAGTGAAGTCACTGTGATAGTTTGGAGGACGAAGCAATGGAGCATTAACGAGTAATGTCTTGAGCTTCTTAAAGGATCGTTGAGAAATCTCGTCCCAATGAAAGGGAACATTTTGCTTTAAAAGACGCTTGAATCCTTTGGCCACTTTCGCGTAGTTCGGGATGAAGCGTCGTAGGAAATTAGCTTTTCCCTACAGAATCTGCAATTGGTTTAACAAAGAGGGTGATGGGAGATTGACAATAGCCTAGAATTTTAGGGGGTCAAGGTAAATTCCATCCTTGGAGACTATGAACCCCAAAAGAAGGCTAGAATCCACGCAAAAAACACATTTATGAGGGTTAAGCTAGATATTATAGTGTCTACAGCGAAGGAAAATCTGGTGGAGGTGTTCGGGATGGTCTTCTCGCTGAGCTGAATGAGCTTGAAAATCGTCTAGATAAGGCTGAACGATATGGCGTATGTCGTGAAATGCGTAAGACATAGCATGCTGGAAAATGGCTCCAGCATTATTTAAGCCGAACGGGAGCTTTTTATAAGCAAAGGTACCCCACGGATAGATGAATGCAGTCTTGTGTTGATCGGCAGGTAAAATATTTATCTGATTATACCCGGAAAAGCCATCCATCAGGGAATAAATCTCACTCCCAGAACATTCATCAATGATTTGATCTATGAAGGGAGTGGGGTAATTGTCCTTAGGGCAGGCCTGATTAATATCACGGTAATCAACGCAGACTCTTATAGTACCCTGCTTCTTATCTACAGGGACAATGTTTGAGACCCATTTTGTGAGGGGAATCAGGTAAATGAAGCCCGCGTTCAAAAGTTTTTCAACTTCTGCTTTAATGGAAGTGGCTTTATGAGGATGCACTGGGCGTAGGCGCTGGCGCACGGGTTTCGCACCGGGATAGGTAGGAATCTCGTGCACTACTATGTTGGGATCAATCCCAGGAATTTCCTCATAGGACCAAGTGAACACGTCTCTGAATTCACGGAAAATTTCGGTATAAACTTGTATCTCATCAGGAGAACAAGTCACTCCCACATGTATGTTCTCGACTATCCCCGGCTTGACGGAGATGTCGATCAGAGTGGTTTGAGTAATGTTGCTCAGGTTTCCCTCCGAAAGGACCTCATAAGTCAATATGGGTGTCTAGAGAGGTGGAGTAGGAACCTGAGATGTAAAACACTCTAGACAATCAGACATTGCCCCCAGGCTGGGCATGAAGGAGGAACGATGATGTCCATCGCTCCAAGGAAACTCCTCAAGAGACATTGTTTCAACAATGGCTTCATCAGAATGGAAGATCTTTTTAAGAGGATCAGCTGAGTCGGCCTCGCCGAGCCAAGGGGATTGGAATAGATATCTAAAGCCATGCTTGAAGGAGCATGTTAAGGAGGAGGAGGATCAGATGCAGCGACAATTTCACAGTAATTAATCTCTACTAGAGTTAAGGGCATCGATTCTCCAAAATCAGTCACCTGTTCAGGCGAAGGGATGATCCATGGGTCGTCAGACCTAGAGATCATATTAACTTGAACGGTGTGCAGTGGTGGTGCGGGAAAAATATCCATGAGGACGGGGTCTTTGAAGAGACCGAGTCCTACACTGTCAGGGGGATTGGGGATCTGATCCACGTAAGGAATGTTGTTCTCAGAGGATGAGGTGAAGAAAGACAACTGATCCACAGTGACGATTTTGCCCTCATGAGGAAACTTAAGAAGTTGGAAGAGGGTGGACGACACACATAACATGGCGTGAGTCCAACTGTGGCCGGGAAGAAGATTGTAGTTAAGCTTGGCGTCAACCACTTCTACTTATACATTGATTGTCTTCCCTTGTAACATAATCGAAAAAATCTCGAGAACACCCAGGGGTTTTGATTCCTGACCATCGAATGCTTCTAAGGCATTGGGAGATGATGAAAGAGCCGGAGAGCCAATGGCTTTCCAGCAGGCAGATGACATGACACAGGTGGAAGCACCTTCATCCACAACGACCCTATGGATGTTGAGGCCGTTGAGAAGATTAGAATCAGTGGGATCGATTCCACCGATCGCAGACAACAGAGCTTTCCGTTGCAAAGGGAAACTTTGAAGGACTTCCAATGTGGACATAGCAGAAGGCGCCTTTGCCAAATCCTCAACAATACTGTAGTGCTGAGTGGCACGGGCATTTGGGTTGTAGGAAGATCTACCTTTAGAAGGTGGCCTCACAGCGGGTTCAGCGCTAGGCTTCTCAATTTATAAAGGACCAGAGATAGGGGGGGGAGGTGGGCCATCCACGACTTCCTTCCCAGCTGCCTAGCGTGATCCAGCATAATCCTTCGAACGCGTAGCAATTGAGATAGGTGCAGCACCATTCATCATAAGGACTTGGGACCCAAATGGTGTAGATGGTGAAGGCTATTCAACCATCTAGGTCTGCTGAGATGGGAACGGTTCTTTGAGAACTGCCGGAGTCCCTTTGGAGCCTTTGAGAAGTTGACTAATTTCAGATCGTCGGGGACAATCCTTGGTATAATGATCTCCTTCACAAATAAGGCAGGGGTACTTCGGTTTATGTTGGGAACCGTCATCAGTACGAGGTTTAGAAGACTCTGGTTTAGGGGCATCGAGCTTGGATTTTCCTTTGCCCTTCTTCTTTCCTTTGGAGGCCTTTTCCGTAGGATTAGCCTGAACGGCGTTGACCTCCGCGGTTTTCCCAGAATCTGGAGGAGCGGGAAGAGCAGAATTATTGGAAGAATTGGACTTCTACTTCCCATTTGAAGATTTTCGAGAATTTTGAGACACAGAACCAATAACACCATCCACCACAGTGGTAGGTGGTGCTTTAGAGGTTCCCGGCCATGGAGCATTAGTCAAAATATCATAAAGCGTTCCAGACTGAGAGTACACCAGATCTAGGTATTGGGCACGCGCAATGGCTTGTTCTTCAGTCACACATGCCCCCATAGCAATATCTTGAGCGATTTTGTTAACGATGGAGGTGGTGAACCAATGAGTTAGTAGCTGATCAGGTATATCAAACTTGATCAGTCTACGACGACGTCACCACTCATGAATATGATCGGATATGTGGGTGGCTTTATCCTGCTTCAAAGAAGTCAGGAGATGCATCCCAGCTTCATAGCGAATTGGTAACTGGAAGTGAGTCAGAAAAGCCATTGCTAAAGTATTGAAGTCTTGAAAGATGCCACGGGGTAACTCTACATACCACTTAGCGGCAGCACCGGTAAGAGTGCGTTGGAAGAGACGTAAACGAATTGAATCATCCACCCAAGAATTAGACGAACACCACAGATGGTAGGTCATTACATGAGCTTGGGGGTCCTCTCCAGATTTACCTTCAAACTTAGGGCAGTCGCCGGGTACCTTGGTCAGAACCAGGGGCCAATAAGGATTGTGAAGAATCAGATCATTGGTTAATTTAGAAACGTCCGGTAACTCCAAGGTAGCCAAGAATGGCAACAGCGGATTAAAAGGCATACCAGGCCCTCGATAAGGACCTGTACCTGTACTCCATGCTGGTTGAGTGTATCCTTGCCCCCATGGGTTCTGTCCCAAAGGATTCTGACCATAGGGGGTATAGGGTGTATAACCAGTCTGATATGGCTGTTGGTAACCAGTGTACAGGGGTTGATAACCAGAGTATGGACCTTGATTATATGTCGGCCCCGTTTGAGTAGTCTATGGATTTGGATGCTGAGTATAGGTTTAGCCGGGTTGTGTAGGTTCACCTGGCTGATGTGGGACACCAGGCTGAGTCGGATGGGCCGGTTGGCCAGGTGGTGGAATGGGGCCAGGTTGTGGTTGGTAACTGGTTTGACTTGCAACAGGACCATAAGATGATCCTGGCTGATGTGCAGCATTCGAACCAGGACCGTACAACGGCCCCAGTTGGTACCCCGATTGACCTGTGGGTCCTTGAGTTTGCCCTGGTTGGACCACAGGGTGAGGCTGGATAGGTTGAACCGAAGGGTTGTAGGACTGTCCTTATGGACCGTATAACAATCCCTGGTGGCCCGAAGGATAGCCTTGTTAGGGCTGTCCTTGCGGGTCGTAAGGATAACCAGGTTGGCCCGAAGGTTGGCCCTAGAAGGGTTTCCCTTGCGGGTTGTAGGGTTGCCCAGCCTGGTTTGATGGAAAACCTTGACCATGGAGATAAGCCTCTGGAGCGAGTAAACTTAAAGGGTTTCCCTGCTCATCGTATTAATATGGAAAAATGTAAACAAGGGTACCATCTTGTGCATAATACGAAAAATATGGGCGGTTGGGATATTGAGAGGATTGTCCGACCTCGAGGTTTGATTGTTGTAGGGACAATTGATACTCCTTAGGAGAAATGTTGTCTGGCATAGCAAATGCTATATAGATGTTTTCAGGAAGCGATGTGGTCCTTACAGACTGAGTGGTAACAGTGGGTGTAGATGCGGCCACACAGACAATGGACCTGACAGGAACTGAAGTGACCTGAGGGGATGATGTGATGAGTGTCCTTGGAGACATTCCTAATGAAGGAATAATTGGCCTCGTAGAGGGAGTTGATATCCTCATAGAGGCAACGACGGTCATGATCTAACTCAAAGATCTATATCCCGCTGGAAGTGAGGGACTGGGCGAAGACATGACAAATAACTCGGGGTTTTATTATGGGAACAACTGGTAATATTCACCAGACGTGGGGATTTCCTGACCAGGAGAATGGCTGGATGAGCCCATGTCTAAACCTGCCGCTAGATCTACTAGAAGATGGTGAGGAATAGGAGGAATAACAACATCTATTAAAGGCAAACCCGATGTAATATGAGGGAAATGTTACCCTACTCCCAATCCAGACCAAGTGTCGGATAAGGGCCAATTGAACTCAACTGGTCCTCCAAAGGGAAGCTCAGACAGAACCAATCCCCCGTCGGGAAACTCGGAAACAATGGGCTGCTGTGGTTCAACAGAGGATTGCGAGACCTCTGATGAATCGTCCGTATATGGACTACCAGTAGATGAAACTGAGGGTTCCACCACTGTGACAGTAATGATAAAAGGAAAAGATCAAACACAACACATGGGCTGAAAAAATCAAGGCACACAATCAAACGACCAACAAGCAAATTCTAACAGGGCGTGTGATTGCAGGTGATTTATTTTACCACATTGAAACTTAGAAACTTCGTTGTTTCATGTTTTAAGAGTTGAGAAATGGATGAAAGGTGACTCTATCTCTTTCAGTTTTGAAGCAAGCGTGAAAGGGCAAGCGCTTGGTGATCTTTTCAAATTTAAGGAGTCAGATAAGATCAAAATGACTACTCAGGAATGCTAGGCAAAGGGTGTACCAAATAACCGTGAACTGCAATATACACCTTGGTTTCCAAAATGAAAGAGAAATCAACCAAGGACTTGACGTACGTGCAGGCAATCTCCCCGAATGTTGTGTCTGGTGTATCAAGGGTATAGGGCAGCAAACTCGGCTTCCTATGGATAAAGGATAGAAACCTAGTGGGGTCTCCCTTTATATACTCGACGGTACGGGGAGCACAAGTCCGTGCTAGTGCTGTCTAAAGCCAAAAGGCGAACGATAGCTACTAGTTTTAACGACGTCGGAACACATCTCTAGCCTAGACCTATAAATGTTTCGTTAATGTTTTAATGCTGCCTTAGTGTAAATTGAATAAATTTTAATGTTAATCTTCAATTATGTTTCAATTTTCAGGCTCTAGCAAGTGTAATGTCTCGAAATCTCCTAAATGCACACTACATGCCACAATATATCATTTCATTCGATGAAAGCTAATTACGAGAGAGTTAAGAGCTTTTCACACAATAACAAAATGACCAGAAAACAACCAGTGATGTCTCTAATGTAGTTAATGGAAACTAAAAAGATTTTCTTGCAGAGTTATAAATCACTAATAACATAGAAAATATTTAATTTGCATTAACTAATCAAGAGCAAAAGAGATTTTTTGTATTTTCAGTGTTTGAGAGCAAAGTGCACTAAAAAAATGAAAACTAATGAAATGAACAATTTGAGAAGCGAAAGAAAAAGATTAAAAGCAAGCAAATTTCACTCAATGCAAACACACAATCGGAGCTTAAATCGACAAAACAATCCCTCAAAACTAAGAGAATCCCAAAGACTCAAATGAACCATGTAATCTAGGCCCAAAACGAGATAAGGCAGAATTCGAATGAGGAAGAAACCAATCACTCAAATAGCGATAGAAAACCACCAACCGAATGCAGAGAAGCAATCACATAGTTGACTGAACAGAGAGAAACCACAAACTCCCACGGGAGGCTCGACACACCATAGCACCTAGATTCCCTAGGGCTAGAATGCGAAATCGATAGATAAGGGAAAACAACTAAAGGATGAAGGCCACAATTAGTCAAACAAGGCTCCAGAACACTCAGGCAGTCGTAAAAATGGAACCAAAATCACAGATCAAGCTTAGAAAGCTCAAAACAGAGCAAACCCTAGCACCTTACAAAATTGGTGTGACTGTCAGGCTGAATCTAGCACCAGAACAGGATTGGCACGGGTAATACACTGGCAACATGTGCCAATTGGCGTGACTGTTAGGCTAATACCTGCACTAGTCGAGTTTACTAAGCAAAAATAAAAAAGAGCAATCCAAGAAACAAACTAGTGATGGTGAAGCTAATGAAAAGCCAAACACATGAAAAGAGCTAGCCAAAAGAGCTGATCAAGAAATCAAAGTCAAGAATCAACTGAAAAGACAAGACAATACTCCAAATCAACGTCTCCCCAGCAGAGTCTCCAATTTTTTGTAGAGGTAAATCCCCTCTGCGGACAGAGGTGATCCCTGCTAGCCCAGATCGGGTCTAGCAACAATCGTATCACGCTAAAGCGCAAATTCGTAATTGAAATAGACCAAATTTTGAAGAAGGCCTACCTTAAGTCCAACATTGTTGTTCGTAGAGAAGGTAGCGCTCTCGTTTCTTTGCTCCAACAGATCACAATTCTCCCACTTGTCGCGATCGAACACCTGCACACACAAGAAACAAAACGAACACACAAGCGTAAACACAATATATGCAATTATGTATCAGTCAGAGAAGATACAACTCATGATCACAATGTATGAACAATACGAGTGGAACCATAACCAAAGTCGCTTATCATTAATTAAAACAAAGAAAGATACAACCTGGCTCTGACGCTGAATCTTCCTTCGGCAGGTTGACAATGGAATACATCTCGGTAAAGCTCGTCGGGAATGGGACAAGCTTCTCTCTTCGGTTGTCTTGAAAATAATCTCCTTGCTCCTGATTTGGCTCTATGAGGACTATCAAGGCTCTTACAACATTCTTTAGGCTATGAAGGCTCTTGGAGACTAGCTTGCAAAGGAAAATGGCAAGCTTATATAGATGGTGGAAGGGGAGTTGGGATCCGTACAATCATGGGATTGGCCCTATCCTAAAGGAAGCTTCCATGAGAGGTGGAAAACCACTTCCTCTACATGGAGATTCAGAGCCAAACCTCCCAAATCAATTTAGAGACCAGTTCAGGAATTGTTTGGAGTCAATCTTCCGCCATTTATTTTTAAAAAACACTCCTTAATAAGCCTGGAGCGGGTACAACACTGAGACAGTGCGCCAGCTGGCGCGCCCACTTTGGAGGATTTCCCCCATTGGCGCGAGGGCTGAACTGACTAGTCACACCAAGGCAAAAAGGCTATTTTTAAGGTTTTTCACAAGGAATTTTGTTCAAGGGAATGAATGCCCTTGTCCAGGGGGATGCCATGAAAGTGGTTTCAGGTCATGTCACTACTCATAGGTCAGGGAATAAGCCCTCCAATGTGCGGAACGGGGAATTGCAGGGACGGTGACAAATTACTGTGTAACACCCCGCACTGAGTTGGTGAAAAATAGTGCGTATAAAAACCAGGTGTCTAGAATTTTGCAAATAGACTTTGTTCCTGATATGGTGAATGTAGAGGATGATTATCTAGAACTCATATTTGGTCCAGCAACTGAAGATCAATCAGAAGAAAGTGTAGTCCCTCCTTTTTACCTAAGTCTCAGAGTACATGAGTTCATCTTGCATAATGCTATGCTGGACTCTGGGGCCTCACATAATTTGATGCCCAAAGCCATCATGGAGAAGTTAGGACTTGACATTACTCGTAAATATCATGATTTGTATTCCTTTGACTCAGGTAGGGTCCATTGTATTGGTCTTATCAAAGATTTGGTAGTGTCTTTAGATCAAATCCCAGCCAAGAATGTCTTGATGGATGTATTTTTTGTCGATGTCCCACCACGGTTTGGGATGATCCTATCTAGGTCTTGGGGTGAAAAACTTAAGGGAACCATGCAACTTGACTTCTCTTATGCCACCATTCCCGTGTTTGGCCAATTGAGAAAGCTACATAGGGAGAATAAAATGAAATATATGATTACCAGCAAAGAGAAGCCAGTAAATCATCCTATTAATGCTGTCCACACAGATTTGGAGTCCTTTGTCCTATATTCAGATGGTGGTTTAAATGATGAGAATGTTCAGTTGGTACAAGTAGATGAAATAAATGAGATTTCAGAGAACTTTAGGGAAGTCCTCAAACAGGAAAAAGACAAAGCAATAAGAACTTCTAAGTCTCCTGCCTACCAGCATCAAAAAGGCAGTGAACAGCCAGAAATCAGCCAAGGTAAAACAGAGAAAGAAACAAAATTCCAGCATCTACAAGAAGAATAAGAAGGCCTATGGAGCATGGATTTTGATGGAGCTATTGGTAAGGATGGAGCTGGTATTGGAATATGGATTAAGAGCCCTATTTTCCAGCCTGAAAAGGTCCCTAGTAATGTTAGAGTATGTGCTTACAAGTTGGCTTTTGACTGCTCTAACAATGAAGCGGAGTATGAAGCATTGATTGCAGGTCTCAAAATTCTGAAGAAGCTGAATGCTAAAAGGATTTCTGTGTATGGCGACTCTGAGTTAATAATCAAACAGGTCAAAGGAGAGTACCAAGGAAAGCATCCGAGATTGAGGGCATACAAAAATGCAGTCCTGGATATCTTGAAGACATTCCTAGAGTACACCTTGACAACAGTATCCAGGATGCAGAATCTTATTGCTGATTCTCTTGCCACTATGGCAAGCAACTTGAAGATTTTGATGAACTCTAGCAATAAATTTGAGATCTATGTCAAACATAGGTCTGCTGTTCCTTACAATTTAAGGTATTGGCAAGTGTTTTGGGATGACAATGAGATCAATGCTTTTTTGCAGAGTGATGGAAAATTCAAAGACACTCCAATAGAAGGTGAGTATGAGGTTGATGATTAGGAGATGGAAGCAAACCAGATGGACATATTGCAGCTGAAAGATAATGTAATTCCTAGAGGTCTCATACCTTTAGAGGAGCTTTTTGATCAGGATGATGTTGCAAAGAAACCAATCTTGGTACCCACTGAAAAAGGAGTTGAAGATGTGAATCTTGGAACACCTGACAAGCCCAACTTTGTGAAGTTGTCAAAGGCATTGTCCCTTGAGGTAAAGCAAAAGTATATTAAATTTCTTTCTGAATTTTTTGATGTGTTTGCCTTGGATTATTCAGCTTTGAAAGTGTATGATAAGAACATAATACAACATACTATTCCTATCAAACCGAATCAATCTGAAGTTGCTGCCATCCATCGAAAAAGAGGTAAAAAGGTTGTACAAAGCAGGTATCATAGTTCCATTAGATTTTCTGACTGGATTTCAAACTTGGTCCCGGTATGTAAGAAGACCAGAGAGATAAGATTGTGCATATATTTTCAGAATTTGAATAAAGCATCCTTAAAGGATAATTATCCACTTCCGAAAATGGACCATATTCTGCAGAGAGTAGTTGGAGCATCTAGGATGTCACTACTTGATGGCTACTCAGGCTACAACCAAATATTGGTGCATGAGAAGGACCAAGAAAAAAATGCCTTCACAACACCCTGGGGAACCTTCTAGTACGCTAAAATTCCATTCGGACTGAAGAACGCTAGAGCCACTTTCTAGCGAGCAATGGACATTACTTTTGCCAACGAAAAAGATGTTTTTCTTGTTGTTTATTTGGATGATTTGACAATATTTTCTAGTTCAGATGATGAGCATTTGCACCATTTGAGAGTTGTTTTTCAGCGATGCAGAAAGTTTGGGATTTCTCTCAATCCAAAGAAGAGTCTCTTTGCCATGGATGAAGGAAAATTGTTGGGGCATATCATCTCTAAAGATGGTATCTGCATTGATCCATTTAGAGTGGAGGCAATTCAGCTCATAGACCTTCCACGAAACAAGAAGGATATTCAAGCTTTTAATGGTAAGATGAATTTCTTGCGTAGATTTATACCCAACCTGGCTGAACATCTAAGAGAAATGACTAACATGTTGAAGAAGGATAGCACTGTAAAGTGGAGTGAAGAAGCTATCAAGTCATTCAATCTGGTAAAGTTTTCTTTTTCCAATGCCCCAGTCTTGATTAGTCCCGACTATACTCAATATTTTATTATTTTTTCATTTGCATCGGAGTATACTATGGCTGTTGTTTTAATGCAAAAGAGAGATCAGGTTGAAAATCCAATTGCCTTTTTCAGTAGAACTATTAGAGATGTTGCTTTAAGGTATAATATTATTGAAAAGAAAGCATTGGCTCTTATAAAGGCATTGAAGTATTTTAGGGTCTATATTCTGCATTCACATACTGTATCATATGTCCCTAACGCAACAGTGAAGGATGTACTGATGCAAACTGATCTAGAAGGTCGAAGAGGTAAATGGATAGCAGCTATGTTGGAGTATGACTTGGAGATCAAGCCCACGAAGT
The DNA here is from genome assembly GCA_034641835.2 of Pinus albicaulis. Classification (NCBI taxonomy): domain Eukaryota; kingdom Viridiplantae; phylum Streptophyta; class Pinopsida; order Pinales; family Pinaceae; genus Pinus; species Pinus albicaulis. The sequence goes on along the minus strand of CM076572.1, from coordinate 1,419,698,369 downwards.
TGATCAAAGGCCAAGGCTTGGAAAAATTGATGGCCCAATCAAATCTGCGTGCCCTGGATATAAACCTCATTACAAAAATGTCAGAGGATGAAGAAGAAGCTTTGCTTGTTCCAATTTTAGATATTTTTCTGCAGTCCCCTTGGTATTCAGATATTGTTTATGTCCTTCAATATCTTTCACCACCTTCAGGAATGTCTTAGAGTAAAGGTAGATATGTGAAACTTAAATCTGTTAAATATTGCATTTTAAACAGTGCTCTGTATTGGAAAGATCTAGGAGGTGTTCTTCTCAATTGTTTGGTTGAAGAAGAAGCTCAGAAAGTAATGCATGACTTCCAAAGGTGATTGTGACAGTCAATTGTTTTGGAAGACTATAGCTAACAAGTTATTAAGAGTAGGATATTATTGGCCCACGTTATTTTCTAATTTATATAAAACAGTGATGAATTGTCATGAATGTCAAATTTTCCAAGGGAAGAAAAAATTGCTTCCTCTTCCTTTGAAACCAGTTTCAGTGAACGCTCCCTTTCAGCAGTGGGGACTCGATTTCATAGGAGAAATCCATCTCAATTCCTTAGCACAACATCGATGAATCCTAACAGGTACGGATTAATTTACTAAATTGATCGAGGTCATCCCAGCAAGGCAAGCTACAGACACGGTAATTATTCAATTCCTAGAATCAAATATTTTATCTCGTTTTGGTTGCCCTTATTAAATTATAACAGACAACGCAGCAACGTTCAAGTCAAAGAAAATGGTGGAGTTCTGTGATAAGTATAATATTGTGCTGGGCCATTCAACAACGTATTATCCACAAGGCACACTAGAAAATTTGGTGGAATTTCCGACGGCCAATTCGTCGCTATTCCGACACATAGTCGTTGCAAGAGCGACAGTTCGAGGACGGGAAAAACGTGGTTTGCCATCCCGTCACAATTCCGACGCACTTAAAGAGTGTCGCACTACCGACACTTTTTCTGTTGCTTCCAAACAAGCATCGCTCTTCTGACGTTTCCCAAACCGTCACGCTTTCGACGTTTGTAAACTGTCACACTTCCGACGAAATGTGGTCCGACGTTTTGAACGTCGCTCTTCCGACATTTGTAAATTGTCGCAATTACGACAAATGTGGTCCGACGTTTTGAACGTCGCTCTTCTGACGTTTGTAAACTGTCGCAATTCCGACGCAATGTGGTCAGACGTTTTGGACGTTGCTCTTCCAATGTTTGTAAACTGTAGCAATTTCGACGAAATGTGGTCCGACGTTTTGAACGTCACTCTTCCGACGTTTGTAAACTGTCGCAATTCCGACGAAATGTGGTTCAACGTTTTGAACGTCGCTCGTCCGACATTTTTATACTGTCGCTCTTCCGACGTTTTTAAGCTGTCGCAATTTCGACGCTTACAAGGCATTGGTATACCGACGACAGGTTCAATTTTAAAAAAAAATGAAACTTTAAAACAGGACAGTAAATCTCCAATATTTGTTATGAATTGTGGTCGTTCCAATGACCGTGAAATATTAATGTAATAAACCACCCTGCAGCGCTTCGACTGTAAACAATAATTTTTTTTTCACAAGAGAAAAAACGTTGTTTTAAATATATTATATGAAGTAAAATAGTCCATGAAGTCATTACATTTTCACATCTGAAGATTGGAACCCAAATATCCATCCAGAAAAGTGGATGTCCCACCCCAGAAAATGATAGAAAAATACCCCATGTCACATACAGGGACATGATATAAACCCCAGTAACGGTCCACATGGGGATTATCGAAAATATGAGAAAGCATCCAAATATGCCTGAGGCATCTATAAGAAAGTGAAATAGCAGTATGTAGAATAGTAAAACGCGAGATAGAGTACGACGTCCATTGTTCCAAATACAAATTAAAGTACCCAAAATCCTTGAATAGAGAAAAACGCTAATCATGTGAGGAGTGTGATATGTCCAAAATATATAAAATTCCGATCGAGACCATATCAATAAACCGGCAACATAGACCGACATCTCGCTAGTTTGAAGCGAGTGATAAACATTAATCATTTTTTTCACAAGAGAAAAAACGCCATTTTGAACCTATTATATGAAGTAAAAGCAGTCCATGAAGTCATTAAATTTTCACATCGAAGATTGGAACCCAAATATCCATCCGGAAAAGTGGAAGTCCCACCCCGGACAATGATAGAAAAATACCCCATGTCACATACAGCGACTTGATATAAAACCCAGTAACAGTCCACATGGAGATTATCGACAATCTGAGAAAGCATCCAAATATGCCCGAGGCATCTATAAGAAAGTGAAATAGCAGTATGTAAAATAGTAAAGCAATAGATAGAGTACGTACCAACGTCCATTGTTCCAAATACAAATTAAAGTACCCAAAATCCTTGAACATAGAAAAATGCTAATCATGTGAGGAGTGTGATATGTCCAAAATATAAAAATACCATCAGACCATATCAATAAACCAGCATCGCTAATTTTGAAGGCAGAGTGATAACCCGTCAACACATAAAATAGTATCATAAAGTGAATACGGGAAATGTGCAGAGACATGTACTGTTGATATATGCCTGACACAAAAAGCATCCATGATAGAGAAAAAATATGTATAAACCCAAGGTCGATTGTATGTTCTGGCTCGCTTGTTCCTGGAAATAAAAACCATCTGCAGAAACCCAAGCTTGCTTGTAAGATCAAGCTCGCTTGATTCCAAAATTGGTAACCATCTATTGCATCCGAGATGTAAGGTTCAGGCTCGCTTGTTTCCATTAGTATCCCGCTATAGCATCCACCCTGTTCATAGAAAAAAGGTTCCCATAGATATACAGAGAAAGAGTATAATACGTAGACCATATAAACATAGCTCTGTATTTCAAAAAATAGGTTTAAAATAGAAACAGGGAAAAAAAAAAATTTCCAATTGTTATGAACATAATTCGACCGTGAAATATCAATATAATAAACCACCCTGTAGTGCTTCGACTATAAACAATCATATAAACATGGCTCTGTATTTCAAAAAATAGGTTTAAAATAGAAACAAGGAAACATTTTTTTTTCTAAGTAAATTTAATCTATTAGCAGTGGGAATAAAATTACACCGAAGTCAAAAACATTTCCCAGACTCATGGCAAATTTGTCATCAAAAGATCAAAAGATTAAGAAGACTGCCCTCATACGGGGAAACCAGTCTTGAACGTTTACAGAATTCAAAAATATTACAGAGGTCCAACACAGTAAAATAATCTAAAAGCAGCGCAATTAAGTGGGCCGCGAAGCAAGAAAAACAAATTAACCAAACTACTCCTCCGGCTCCTCGACGATTTGGCACCATCCTTCGGAAGGTCCAGGATCGCTAGGTGCTACCTGCACATTCATGCCACCGCTCCCCTCCTGAAGGCCTGAATGCTGGCCGGCTTTTTCTGAGCTCAGACCCGCGGGACGGGTGCATTGTTCTTCCATTTGGGCCTCCTCACGAAAAACCACAGTAATTGAAGCTGTGATTCGTGGGCGGTTCAGAGATAAATTAAAGGAAAAAAGCGCAGTGCGCGTCGTGGGAGAAGGTGAAGTGGTGGGGAAATGAGGAGCAGGGGAGCCCATACGGTGGCCAGATCCTAGAACCCAACCCCGCCCACTTCTAGTATCTGGATAGCGACCTACGTGATAATCACTGGACTGGGAAGTCGACTCGGTTGAGGGGCTGGAGGGAGCGTGCAGGGGTTGACCTCTAGTGCTCCCCCTGCGGCAATGCATCCTTTGACGCAGGCGAGGCATGGGTGCAGTCTCAGTAGTGGGCACAAGAGGAGACGGAGAAGCAGAATTCCAAGAAATAGAGGAAGACAGACAAGGACCAGACCTAGAGAAATGCAGTTATGCAGCAAGGTCTAAGCAACAGTTCAGCTGGCCACTTCTCCTTCTCGTCACAGTGAGCAGGCAGTGTAACCCAGAAACCGACTCGTCTAAAAAATCATAGTGAAATGCCATTTTATCGACCCGACTGCAATGTAATCGAAGGACGCCCGTCATAATTAATCTCTGATCATTAATGAGAGTCGAAGGCTGGATCATATTGGAGCGTGCGGAATCGCTAACAGGAGTGGAGGTCCGATCTTGAACAATGTTAAAACTTAATGCGATTAGATGTGAAAACCTTGGAGCTTAATTTAACAACGTTAAAACTTAATGCGATTGATATGAAATCACCACATCCATGTCCCATCGCTTTAAACGCCATCGAATGCACCCGCATTCGGGAACAGGGCAACATTTGATTGAGGACACATGGCATAAATTGATTGGAGTGGATCTTTGTTTGGGTCACTCGCACAGTGGAAATCCGGACCCGAAAAAGATTAGGGCGAACTTGATAAGAAATTTGTGTCACAACTCTCCCTCCGTACGCCAGCCCAACTTCGGACCCGAAAAGGATTAGGGCGGAATTCAATTGGTTTTCACGTCACAAAATTGGCTGACGTCAGTAGGCTATTTTGGAACGCGAATTTGGTTTGAATTATGGTTTATCGCCGTTTGAAGTCTGACGGGCTCGACTTAAGAACAATTTTGTTTGATCCCATATTATAAAATTTGTGTTGGTTTTCTTTGATAATACACATATTTATAATAAATCATGGGAATACCACACTAAACATGTGGAAAAGTTATATAAATTATTGAGAACAATCATTTTTATGTAAAAATATCCAAATGCGCTTTTGGGAAATAAAATTCGAGTATTTGGTTCATATTGTTTTAAAGGAAGGAGTGAAGTTGGAGCCTCAAAAGATCATGACTATTTCAAAATGACCTATTCCTAAGAAAATCGAGGTTCTTAGAAGATTTTAGACTTACATGATATTATTGATAATTTGTTAAGAATTATGCATGCATTTAAAGTCCACTCACATATCTCTTGAAGAAAATATCATTTATATGGAATGATGAGGCTACTTTGGCATTCTCTCTTTTAATGGATGCCATGTCTTCTACACCAGCCGGTTGCACCTACTTTTGGTAAAACATTCATAGTAGAGTGTGAGGCACTAGGACAAGGAATTTATGTAACATTAACACAATAAGGGATATCATTGGCTTTTAAAAGCAAGGAATTCAAAGAAAATATTTGGTGCAATATACGTATGAAAAATAAATGGAAGCAATATTACATGCAATTAAAAATGGGGATAGTATATCATTGGGAGGTACTTTAAAGTCAAGATATACCATGATAGCATAAAGTATTTTTAAAGCTATGATTTTCATTAGAAGATAAACAAATTAGAGGGCAAATGCAAAGTTTTGTGTAATTTTGAGATAATACGCAAAAAGGGTAAGGAAATTTAGTACATGATGCTCTTTATAAAATAGAAGAGGCCTCAAATTTATATCCAATTACATTTTCTATTCCTAGGTGGCTAGAAGAAGCTTGCCATAATGGAAAAATAGAAAATAGTACTAAACAAAAACTAAAATTTATAAAGGATGGGATGAACTCTATGGAGCATTGGGAGTGAAAGAGAATATGCTTTGGTGCAAATGTAGAATATTTTATGCACGCAAGCATATTTGAATAAACAAATATTAAGGGAGTCCCATGTCTCTCTGATGGTAGGATGCAGGGTTCCTTAAAACGTCTCAAAGGATCAAAAAATATATTTTTGGAAGGAATGAAGAAAGATATTCAAAAATTTTTAAGAGAAGGTCAGGTTTGCATAATAAATAAAAGAGAGATAGTAAAATCTCTTGGGTTACTTCAACCATTCCACATACATATTCAAAGAATAGAAGATATATCAATAGACTTTATTACAGGTTTACTGAAATATAAAGGTGAGTATTACATTTTTGTGGTCATTTATATAGACAAATTTTGTAGATTTTTTTTGTAGAGCTCAAAGTACATAAACAACAAGCCAAGTGGCGAAAGTGTGCGTGAAAGAAATTCATAGTCTTCATGGTTTTCCTAAAGTAATAGTAACAAGAGAATTTTGAAATAATTATTTAATATGAGTGGAGAAACACTAGGCGTTTGCCATGAGTTCTACATATCATACACAATCAAATGGTCAAACAAAAATAGTTAACAAATGTTTTTAAGGTTATCTACAATGTTTTCCACGAAAAAATCGAACCTTCTATTATATAGATTTGGTTACATAGCTTATGCATTGCATTCCTTTCCCTTTTCCAGAGAAAAACATAAGCAGCTGTGTTTTTTTGAAAGACACCCTACAGCCCTGTCCACAAAAGCTAATGCAAAAAAAGTCTAAATGTGGTGTGAGCTACCCCCGGCTTCCATTTAGGATAAAACACCGAAACAGGGTTTGCTCAGCACCACGACTGTCCAAAGACCAGCTAGTAAAAACTGTGCTGGCTGATAGTACTTTTATGACAATAAATAAACAAGATCTCAGGCCTCCGGTTAACGGAAAACAGCGCCGAGTTTTTGACAGTTTTTTTAAATATACAGAAAAGTTTGAACAGCAGAGTTCTATATACAGAAAATAAAAAGACAGTGAATGTAAAAGAGCTGTTGGCAGCTCCCGGATTAAACAAAAACAGGAGGGGCAAGTCTCCTTGCCATTCCATCAACTACTTCTTCAACTGACCATGAGTCCAAAACCTGCTCAATGCCTTTTTTAGAAAGGCTGTCTGCTTCTGTGTTTCTTTCCCTGTAAATGTGACAAATATTCAGCTCAGCAAAACAACTTTTAAGACGAATAATTTCAGAAAGCAAAGGAGTTAAGAGAAAATTCCTGCAGTGATGTGAGCCATTCGCCCACTTGATTGTGTTCAGAGAATCCCCAAAGATCTGAACCTCCCTTTCATTACGCAAAGAGAGCCAGCAAAGAAGCAAATGTAAGGCTTTGAGCTCGGCAAAGTTATTTGTTCCGGTACCAAGTCCAATGGAGGCTTTGAGAGAAATTCCAGTGGGATAGTGGATGACCAGACCAGCTCCACAATTTTTGTTTATATCTGAGGCTCCATCAAAATAAGCCCACGGGATGGAGCCCTTTATTTCTTCTACCTGAACAGGTCTACAGCTCCGAGAATTAGATGGAAGTGGTATGCTTTCAAATATGGCCACTCCTTCGGCTGCTAATCTGGCGATGGGAAAGAAAGAGTCTTTGAAAATTCGGTGATTCCTGGCTAGCCATACTCCCCAGACAACCAGCAGGGGCATCGTTCTGACTTTGTCATTGGGAGCCTGTTCCCACCAATTATTCCAGGCCTCTGATATTTCCTCCCCCTCCCAACGAAGGGGGACCTTTGATTGTCTTAACATTTCGTTCCAGAGGCTTTTTGAGAATGGACAGGCAAGGAAGATATGTTGGAGAGATTCCTCACTCTCCTTACACAAGGAGCACCAGCCTGGACCTATCTTCCCCCTTTTTTGGAGAAGGTCCCAAGTAGGTACTTTCTTTTGAAGAACACACCAGAAAAACAACTGAGTCTTTGCTGGCCCTTTCAGTTTCCACAAAGGCTTGGCCCACCAGTTTGGCTCCTCCCACCCCTTTTGTGACATGAGCCATTCATATCCCATCTTTGGAGAGTAGAAGCCTGATTGGGAGTGCACCCACCTCAGCTAATCCGGCTCATTTGTAATACGAATATGGGAGTTCAACAGACCTGCGCGAAAATCCCCCCATTCATCATGCCACCTTTCTTCTAGAGCAAGAGCATTCGCTAAAAGCCACTCCTGCCTCGAGATTGATGTGTTTTCATTATCAGAAATTTGTCTGAGAGAGAAAAAGCCTCTATTATTTAGAAGCTCAAGCAGGTCTCTTGAAAGAGCAAAGGAGTCCGGGCAGCCCACCCACGGGTCCCTACCTAACCTTATGGAGCTACCGTCACCCACTTTCCATGCCAAGCCTTTTTCAATAATCTGTACAGCTGCCACCAAAGCTTTCCATACCACTGAGGAATTCCTTGTTGATTTAGAAGGCTGTCTTATCCATTCTAGAGGTGAGGCTGGGTCAATATACTTCCTCCTAGTCACAGCAGTCCAAAGGTTATCTGAAACAATCAGCCTCCATGCGAGTTTAGCAGCTAAAGACTGAGAGAAGGGGACCAAATCCTTTATCCCCCACCCCCCCCATTTTTTGGGTCGGACAATTTTATCCCAGGCAACCCAAGGAGAGACACAATCCTTCTTCTGGCCAGCCCATAAGAATCTGCTACAGATTTTGTTTATTTTCAGCAAAATGCATTTAGGCACCCATATGAGGCTAGCCCAGTACACTGGAATGGCCAAAACCACAAATTTAATCAACACAAGCCTGCCTGCCCTTGACAGCCATTTAAAACTCCAATGTTTCATTTTGTCCTCAATTTTATAAATCTTAATGGATGAAGTGGGTTCGTCAAGGAAGAATGGTAATATTATACTACCTATCACACATCTACTAAAATTTCCCCATTTAAGGCCCTTTATGGATATCCAACTCCTAGTATCTCATACTTTTTGCAAGATAAGTCCAAAGTATAAGAAACAGAGTCACATATGGAAAATACTAAAGAAACTTTGAAAATTATTATGGAAAACCTTCAAATGACATGAAACATGATAAAACAACAAGGGGAACAACATTGACGTGAAAGATAATTTGAGGAGGGTAATTGGGTATTTTTTAGATTATAGCATTATAAGCAATCTTCATTCAAGAAAAAGAAGAATAAAGAACTAGCTCCAAAATGTTATGGCCCTAAATAATTATTCATAGGATTGCACAAGTGGTATAGAAGTTATATTTTCCTTCTTCTTGCATTCATAAGGTTTTTCATGTATCTTGCCTAAAAAAGGTTTTGGGAAAAAATATGCCAATTTAAATAGAACTTCCAAAATTAGATGAAGAATGAAAGTTGATTCTTGAACCACAAAAAGTTGTAGATAAACATTCTGTATCTCTTTGACATATAACCATTATGAAGTACCTAATCAAGTGGAAGAATATTCATCTAGAAGAATGTACATGGTAAAATGATCAATTCGTGATGAAATACCCATGGCTAAAGGGTTCGTTTTAAGTTTTGACAAAGGTTTTGTTATATGTTTTATATAACGCGCAGCGGAATAGTTTTATTGTTTTTTAAGGTCCCACACAGTGATCAAATTTGAAGGGAAGGTCCGAATTTCAATTA